>CM073468.1:41882500-42260000 GCA_037074535.1 Gleditsia sinensis | reverse complement strand
GCTATGTCTATATTTTCTAGGTTATTGAGCCACTACGAGGTGAAATTCTCGTTGTTGGACTTCTAGTACGGTGAGTGGGTTTTTCATACTATAGCGCATGTTTTAGGAATTTGATTTATAACTCTCTCGTATATTTTAACTAGTTGGAATGTATGTTAAATAGTTTTACTGCTTTGAAAATCAATATGTTCCAACCATGTTAGAAATTGTAAATTTCAATCCTAGTTGAACCCTAGGTATGCAGGGCAAGCATCTAGACTATTAATTCTCCATTTGAGCTAGATTTATAGAAATGCGAACTTAGTCATAAAAATGAACTAAGTTAGCCATGAAAGGATTTAATGCATGATGAGCATCTATGTGACGTCTACGGACGATCTATGTTTAAAAGGAAAAATTTATGATTGTAAAGGTCTCCATGGGAATTCATGGATGAGATATGTTTTAGAACGAGATTTTATGCATGAAAAGAGCTAGATGGAGAATTATAGCTGTATTGTAAAGTTATTGAAATGTTTTACTTTAAACTCTTTGAATAGCATATTTCAAATGTTTTCTATTGGAGGGACCCTTTTAGATCACTGTTAGCTAGCCGCAGGTAGTGCTAGTCCTGGTGCACCTTGATCATGTTACGGCTTCGGCCTAGGATATTGTGACGGGCATATGACTGCCTAAGACATAAAATTTAGGGTGGACTTATGTCTACGCCTACAGTGATTACCCTACCCTTGCTGTGTGCTTGGGGGAGATGATAGATCTGTTAGGAAAGACCTCCAATAAATTAGTGCATTTTTCTTAAAGATTAAATATTTTTAAAATACCACATGCATCATTGTTATTGCATAAATATCTTCATTTATTATTTACCATGCATAATTGATTTGCTTACAGATATTGATTAAATCCTGATTTATCATTTGAACTGTTTAGCATTCTTTCAATAAATTACGGTTAAATGTTTAATGTTTTCTATACTTTGATTTCAATTATTTAATTAATTGCGAAATATTCGTGCTTAGTTTGCCCTGTTTCTGTTATAGTATGATTTATCCATTCACTGAGATGTGGTAATCTCACCCCTCTTCTGTTTTCTCCCCACAGATAGTCAAAGAAACACTGATCCAGCTACAGCTCCATAGGAGGCTGAGTTAGCATTGGTGAGCCCCAGTTTGGGCAAGGCTTTGTTGTACTGGTTGTTTAGTTTAGTTATGTCTAGTATATCTCCATGAACATACAGGCAGGATCCTCGCTTCTTGTGTTGTTTGAAAAATGATTTTAAGTTTTACAATAATGTTTGTACTATGAGGCCATGGGCCAAGTTGAATCAAGGATGTTGGATTCATGAACTATATGCTTAGATCCAACCTCGTTCCCAAAGCTTCTTGAAAAGCTTTCCAAAACCTTGCCGTAAACTGTGGACCTCGGTCAGATATGATGGATATAGGGACTCTATGTAATCTGACGATCTCATTCAGATACAGGTTTGCATACTGAGCCGCATTAAAGGTAGTCTTCACTGGTAAGAAGTGGGATGACTTGGTCATTCGATCCACTATCACCCATACTGAGTCATAACCCTTAGGGGTCCTCGGTAATCCTGTAACGAAGTCCATAGTAATCCTTTCCCACTTCCACTCTGGTATCTCAATCTGCTGGTGCAAACCGGCAGGCTTCTGGTGTTCAGCTTTCACCTGTTGACAAACCAAGCATTGAGCCACAAAGTTTGCTACATCCTTTTTCATCCCATTCCACCAATACAAGTCCTTGAGGTCACTGTACATCTTATTTGTTCCTGGGTGGATAGTATAGGCTGATTGATGTGCCTCCTCCAAAATCTGCTTCCTCAAGCTATCCACATCGGGTACACACAAGCGCTTCCCATATCTTAACACTCCTTCAGCATCCACGCTGAATTCAGAAGTCTGATTATTCCTGGATTCATTCTTGAGCTTGCACAGCTTGGCATCCTTGTCCTGATCTGCCTTAATCTGCTCAACCAGTGGAGAGTGTAGTTGCATGTGGGCTAACAACACCCCTGGCTCCTTCACTTCAAAACGCATCCCCTCACCTTCTAGCCGATGAATATCCCTTACCAACGGCCTCCGGAGTAGGGTAATATGGGCTAGACTCCCCATTGACTTCCTGCTCAAAGCATCTGCTACCACATTGGCCTTGCCTGGGTGGTACAAGATAGTGCAGTCATAGTCTTTCACCAACTCCATCCACCTTCTCTGTCTCAAGTTAAGATCTCTTTGTTGAAAGATGTACTTGAGACTCTTGTGGTCCGTGTAAATCTCACAGGGTTCACCATAGAGATAGTGCCTCCAAATCTTCAAGGCAAAGACCACTGCCGCCATCTCTAGATCATGTGTAGGATAGTTCTGTTCGTGCTTCCTGAGCTGCCTAGATGCGTAGGCTACAACATGACCATTCTGCATTAACACACAACCCAAGCCCACCCTTGAGGCGTCACAGTATACTGAGTATCCTCCAGTGCCCGTTGGGATAGTTAGAACTGGGGCTGTGGTTAGACACTTCTTCAAGGTCTGAAAACTTTCTTCGCATACATCCGACCACTCAAACTTAACTCCCTTCCTGGTTAATCTGGTCAAAGGAGCAGCAATTCTGGAGAAATCCTTGATGAACCTCCGGTAATACCCTGCTAGACCCAAGAAACTTCGGATCTCCGTCACACTAGCTGGGCGAGGCCACTGCTGTACTGCCTCTACCTTCTCGGGGTCTACTTGAATGCCGTCCTTCGTGACTACATGCCCCAGAAACATAACACTGTCCAACCAGAACTCACACTTAGAGAGCTTGGCATACAACTGCTGATCCCTCAAAATCTGCAGAATGACCCGTAGGTGCTGTTCATGCTCCTCATGGTCTGCAGAATAAACCAATATGTCATCAATGAACACGATGACAAACTGATCCAAGAATGGCTTGAACACCCTGTTCATCAAGTCCATAAAAGCAGCTGGTGCATTAGTTAGTCCAAAAGACATAACTAAAAATTCATAATGACCATAACGGGTCCTAAAAGCCGTCTTGGAAATATCTTCCTTCTTGATCCTCAACTGATGATACCCTGACCTCAGATCAATCTTGGAGAAACATTTCGCTCCTTGAAGTTGATCGAACAGATCATCAATCCTGGGTAAAGGGTAGTTGTTGCGCACTGTTAGCTTATTCAGTTGCCGATAGTCAATGCAAAGACGCAAAGACCCATCTTTCTTCTTCACAAAAAGAACTGGAGCACCCCATGGAGAAGTACTCGGCCTGATGAAGCCCTTATCTAACAAATCCTGCAACTGACTCTTTAGCTCTTTAAGCTCTGTAGGTGCCATCCTGTAAGGCGGTATAGAAATTGGTCGAGCCTCTGGAATAAGGTCGATACCAAACTCTATCTCCCGTTCAGGAGGTAATCCTGGCAACTCTTCTGGAAAGACATCCAGGAATTCTCTTACCACTGCCATGTTGTCTACATCCGGTACCTTCCCATCCATATCTCTAACATATGCCAAATATCCCTGGCATCCCTTCTTCAACATCTTCTGAGCACCCAAGACTGATATCAGGTTACTTGGAGCTTTACTTCGATCACACTGGAACCGGAAAGGAACTTCATTTGGAAAGTTAAACTTGATTGCCTTCTCATAGCAATCCAAGGTAGCATAGCATGCTGCCAACCAATCCATTCCTAGGATTACATCAAAGTCGACCATGTATAGGATGATCAAATCAGCAGATGTCTCCCTATCACCCACTGACACTTTACATGATTTGCATACATGCTCTACTGGCAAATAATCACCGACTGGGGTGGTTACAAAGAAAGGGGCATCCATCCTTATCGGATCTTTACCCAAACTCTTAGCAAAACTAGGAGAAACATAGGAATATGTAGACCCGAGGTCAAACAAAACATATGCTTCATGTAGGCAAACTGAAAGAGTACCTGTCATGACCGCATTTGAAGCTTGTGCATCCTGTCTGGTAAGAGCAAAAATCCTCGGTTCACCTCGGCCTGCTTGGCTTTGACCGCGGCCCATCATCCCTCTACCAGTACCTCTGCTACTTGCTTGGCCCGGTATAGTCCTTATAGGCTGAGCTGCCACTGGGGCTGGTAGTAAAGCTGGTCGAGTTGGCCCTTGGCTTGAGCCATACAACTGAGGACATTCCCTCTTCATGTGTCCAGGTTGGTGGCAATGATAGCAAACAATCATCTCCCTGCGGCACTGACCAAAATGATGGTTGCCACAAATAGGGCATTGTGGCCTGTTCTGCTGAATGGCTCTTGGTCCCGGTTGTCCTGGATACCTGGTGTTTCCCTGGCTAAGACCTAGCCTACCACTTGCATCTGGTCTCTGGTTGGGGTTCCCAATATTCTGTGGTGCTGGGCGCTGCTGGCTCTGGAATCGGGGTCCTTGGGAATGAGAACTTTGCCCTCCTTTGGAGCTCCCGTCTCTATCTCTCTTCCTCAGCTTGGCACTCTCAACATCGGCCAAATGCCTAGTCTCCATCATTCTTGCGCAATCTACAGCCTCTGCATAGTTCGGGAATTGCTTCATCTGGGGTGCCACTGATTTAAACAATGCTGGCACCAACCCCTGGATAAATTTCCTGATCATGTCCCTTTCAGTAGGGACCATGTGCGGTGCATACGGCATCAGCTGTGTGAAGCGGTAGTCATACTCCGTGACTGACATACCAGGAGTCTGCTTCAACTCCACAAACTCTTGACACTTTGCATACCGGATACTCTGAGGCACAAACCTCTCCATGAAGACTTCCTTGAACTCTGGCCATCTCAAAGGTGGCGCTGTAGCTCCCCTTCCGCGCATCATGGTCTTGAACCATACCTGCGCTACGCCAGACAACTGGAAGGCTGCCAATTCTACTGAGCGAATCTCTGGACACTTAAGAACTTCGCAGATCTTCTCAGTAGCCTCTATAAACTCCTGGGGATCTTCACTGGCCAACAACCCCTTAAAGGTTGGCGGTTTCAGCTTCAGGAACTCAGATAGTTCCACTTCCCTCTCAGCGGGTCTCACCTGCCGCTCTACGGACCTAACTGGTTCTGGAACGGAGGTAGTTGTTTTGGACTGTTGCGGGTCCCTTCTATCTTGCCCATCCCTTCTCTCAGCTAGATTTTCTATTGCCCGCTGCATACCCTGCATGGTTACCAGCATCTGGGCTATCACATCATCCCGGGGGTGAGAAGACATTTCCCCCGTCCTGGGAGTTTCAGCTTGCTCACTTCTTAACTCAGCTTGTTCGGCTGCTTCAGCAGCCCTTACACCTCTGCCACTGCCTCTAGGTCGGCCTCTGCCACGACCTCTACCTCGGCCTCTGCCACGACCTCTACCTCGGCCTCTAGGCACAGGTACTGCGGACTGAGCAGACTCTTCAGCCATCTGCTCTTGAACCGCGGGTTGCCTAACCTTTGATCTGGTTCTTGGTGGCATTTCGCTATAAAACAGAAATAGCTCAACCATCACTTAACCATACCATCATAGCATACTATAAACTGACTCACTTAAACAAAAAGACAACATCCTATCGAACCCCTTTAGCAGCACCGTGAGTATAAGCATGTCCAGATTCATACCCATACTCAAAGTCCTACCTAAAGGTCCGTATCTCCATGAACACAGGGAAACCTAACGCTCTGATACCATATTTGTCACGGCTCCAAATGATGGAACACATGACCGGCACGACATAAGGGTTTCCCCCTAGCCGTAAGCCTAACACATAGCATGCACAACCATTCAGCACACAATCCAGTACATAATAATATAACTGGCCACATACGAGGATTTAATGCATGATGAGCATCTATGTGACGTCTACGGACGATCTATGTTTAAAAGGGAAAATTTATGATTGTAAAGGTCTCCATGGGAATTCATGGATGAGATATGTTTTAGAACGAGATTTTATGCATGAAAAGAGCTAGATGGAGAATTATAGCTGTATTGTAAAGTTATTGAAATGTTTTACTTTAAACTCTTTGAATAGCATATTTCACATGTTTTCTATTGGAGGGACCCTTTTAGATCACTGTTAGCTAGCCGCAGGTAGTGCTAGTCCTGGTGCACCTTGATCATGTTACGGCTTCGGCCTAGGATATTGTGACGGGCATATGACTGCCTAAGACATAAAATTTAGGGTGGACTTATGTCTACGCCTACAGTGATTACCCTACCCTTGCTGTGTGCTTGGGGGAGATGATAGATCTGTTAGGAAAGACCTCCAATAAACTAGTGCATTTTTCCTAAAGATTAAATATTTTTAAAATACCACATGCATCATTGTTATTGCATAAATATCTTCATTTATTATTTACCATGCATAATTGATTTGCTTACAATTATTGATTTAATCATGTTTTATCATTTGAACTGTTTAGCATTCTTTTAATAAGTTACGATTAAATGTTTAATGTTTTCTATACTTTGATTTCAATTATTTAATTCATTGCGAAATATTCGTGCTTAGTTTGCCCTGTTTCTGTTATAGTATGATTTATCCATTCACTGAGATGTGGTAATCTCACCCCTCTTCTGTTTTCTCCCCACAGATAGTCAAAGAAACACTGATCCAGCTACAGCTCCATAGGAGGCTGAGTTAGCATTGGTGAGCCCCAGTTTGGGCAAGGCTTTGTTGTACTGGTTGTTTAGTTTAGTTATGTCTAGTATATCTCCATGAACATACAGGCAGGATCCTCGCTTCTTGTGTTGTTTGAAAATTGATTTTAAGTTTTACAATAATGTTTGTACTATGAGGCCATGGGCCAAGTTGAATCAAGGATGTTGGATTCATGAAATATATATATATATATATATATATATATACAGTATTTTCTGATATTGGATGTGGCGTATGTGGCCAGTTATATTATTATGTACTGGATTGTGTGCTGAATGGTTGTGCATGCTATGTGTTAGGCTTACGGCTAGGGGGAAACCCTTATGCCGTGCCGGTCATGTGTTCCATCATTTGGAGCCGTGACAAATATGGTATCAGAGAGTTAGGTTTCCCTGTGTTCATGGAGATACGGACCTTTAGGTAGGACTTTGAGTATGGGTATGAATCCGGACATGCTTATACTCACGGTGCTGCTAAAGGGGTTCGATAGGATGTTGTCTTTTTGTTTAAGTGAGTCAGTTTATAGTATGCTATGTTGGTATGGTTAAGTGATGGTTGAGCTATTTCTGTTTTATAGCGAAATGCCACCAAGAACCAGATCAAAGGTTAGGCAACCCGCGGTTCAAGAGCAGATGGCTGAAGAGTCTGCTCAGTCCGCAGTACCTGTGCCTAGAGGCCGAGGTAGAGGACGAATATAATTAAAGGAATTAACGGTGTTAAAGTTTTTGAAGAATAAAGTATGGAAAATAAGATTTAAGTTAATCTTGAAATTTTTAATTTGAAAACATGGAAAATATTTTGAGAATCATCTCTGAGAATAATGTAAGTAATTAAGATATTTGTGTTAAGAATTTATACTTTGCTAAATTGAGACTAGTATCTAGAATGTAAATCATGTTGAGATTTGAAAATTTACGTATAAATAATTGTTAAGAAAAGAGATTTCAGAAGGATAGGGTAGGAGCAGTGGCATACCGCCTAGCCCTACCACCTGGGTTGAGTGAAGTGCATCCAGTCTTTCATGTCTCGATGTTGAGGAAGTATCTACCCGACCCATCTCATGTAATTCAACCGCAAGAAATCCTTTTGGATGACAAGTTGGCCTACGAAGAGAAACCCGTGGCTATTGTTGATAGACAAGTGAAAAAGTTGAGATCTAAGGATATCCCTACAGTGAAGGTGATTTGGCAGAATCATTCCAAGGAGGAAGCTACGTGGGAAGTAGAGGATGTCATGAGAGAGAAGTATCCTCAGCTGTTTCAAGAGTAGTCAAAGGTTTTCATGTTGGTAGTTTTTGTAAAATTCGGGGACCGAATTTCTTTAAGGGGGGAAGAATGTAATAACCGTAAAATTTAATGAAAAGGAAATTTAAAATAAAAGAGAGAATTTTGACAATAGAGATAAGAACCGTAGAAAATATGTATATTTATTACATAGAAAAAAATATATTAGAAGTTATATTTTGGCGCGCTATAAGTAAATATATTTTTATTATGTAGAAATAATTATGATTTGTTAAAAGTAAGTGGATTTTTAAGTAAAAGAAGTATTGTGTTGCTTAAAATAATTATACCGGCTTCTATTGAATTTTTATGGTATTTTTAGAAATACTCTTTCTTTTAATATAAATAAAGATATTTGTTTAGAAATTTGTTTTATTACTATTTTTATCAAGAAAAATTATGATGTGAGAGTTTAACTAAAGATATATGAGAAAGGAAATTTTTAGAAATTTTTGGGATATTTTATGATGAAAAACGGAATTTATATGAATTTTATAAAGAAAATCTTATTATTAATTATTTAATAATTATTAAAAAAAAAAAAAAAAATTAAAAAGTTACTGTAGCAGCACATATATGTGCATACGGGTATCAGAGGCAGAGAGCAGAAAACCGCAGCCCCCCCAATTTTTCCCTTTTCCCCTTCGAATTTCAAACCCTCATATCTGGAGCTACGGACCTCTGATTGACAAACCGTCAGGACCATTGGACTCGTGGCAACGAGTACTTCAAAACCCACCGATCAATTTCACCGGAAAGTCGCCGGAAGGTCGCCGGAAAATCGCGTGAATAGTACCTCCAAAGGTAAAATTTCGTCCCATTGCGTTTTAGGCTTCGTTTTTACCGAAATTCTTCCCGTAGATAGCTTTAGAATCGAATATGGGGTTTTTTAGGTTTCAGCATGAATAGTATTTTCCGGTGAGTGAATAGTGTTTTCCGGCGAGTGAATAGTGTTTTCCGGCGTGAATAGTGATTTTAGAATTTTCTAATTTTCATGCTATGTCTATATTTTCTAGGTTATTGAGCCACTACGAGGTGAAATTCTCGTTGTTGGACTTCTAGTACGGTGAGTGGGTTTTTCATACTATAGCGCATGTTTTAGGAATTTGATTTATAACTCTCTCGTATATTTTAACTAGTTGGAATGTATGTTAAATAGTTTTACTGCTTTGAAAATCAATATGTTCCAACCATGTTAGAAATTGTAAATTTCAATCCTAGTTGAACCCTAGGTATGCAGGGCAAGCATCTAGACTATTAATTCTCCATTTGAGCTAGATTTATAGAAATGCGAACTTAGTCATAAAAATGAACTAAGTTAGCCATGAAAGGATTTAATGCATGATGAGCATCTATGTGACGTCTACGGACGATCTATGTTTAAAAGGAAAAATTTATGATTGTAAAGGTCTCCATGGGAATTCATGGATGAGATATGTTTTAGAACGAGATTTTATGCATGAAAAGAGCTAGATGGAGAATTATAGCTGTATTGTAAAGTTATTGAAATGTTTTACTTTAAACTCTTTGAATAGCATATTTCAAATGTTTTCTATTGGAGGGACCCTTTTAGATCACTGTTAGCTAGCCGCAGGTAGTGCTAGTCCTGGTGCACCTTGATCATGTTACGGCTTCGGCCTAGGATATTGTGACGGGCATATGACTGCCTAAGACATAAAATTTAGGGTGGACTTATGTCTACGCCTACAGTGATTACCCTACCCTTGCTGTGTGCTTGGGGGAGATGATAGATCTGTTAGGAAAGACCTCCAATAAATTAGTGCATTTTTCTTAAAGATTAAATATTTTTAAAATACCACATGCATCATTGTTATTGCATAAATATCTTCATTTATTATTTACCATGCATAATTGATTTGCTTACAGATATTGATTAAATCCTGATTTATCATTTGAACTGTTTAGCATTCTTTCAATAAATTACGGTTAAATGTTTAATGTTTTCTATACTTTGATTTCAATTATTTAATTAATTGCGAAATATTCGTGCTTAGTTTGCCCTGTTTCTGTTATAGTATGATTTATCCATTCACTGAGATGTGGTAATCTCACCCCTCTTCTGTTTTCTCCCCACAGATAGTCAAAGAAACACTGATCCAGCTACAGCTCCATAGGAGGCTGAGTTAGCATTGGTGAGCCCCAGTTTGGGCAAGGCTTTGTTGTACTGGTTGTTTAGTTTAGTTATGTCTAGTATATCTCCATGAACATACAGGCAGGATCCTCGCTTCTTGTGTTGTTTGAAAAATGATTTTAAGTTTTACAATAATGTTTGTACTATGAGGCCATGGGCCAAGTTGAATCAAGGATGTTGGATTCATGAACTATATATATATATATACAGTATTTTCTGATATTGGATGTGGCGTATGTGGCCAGTTATATTATTATGTACTGGATTGTGTGCTGAATGGTTGTGCATGCTATGTGTTAGGCTTACGGCTAGGGGGAAACCCTTATGTCGTGCCGGTCATGTGTTCCATCATTTGGAGCCGTGACAATTATTATACAATATTGAGTTCACATACATGTCATTAATCAAAACAGATATATAACATATCAAACACATAGATATTTACATCTTGTTTATTTTGGTTGACCAATTCCGGAGATACAGGTGAGGGTGGTTGCACTTTCACCGGGATCTGAGCCAACTCGACCACAAACATCTTATTTGATTCTGAAATCTGCCCAACATCAAGTAACTTGATCCAATGTACTAAAAGCCAGAGTCTTAGAAACAAAAGCTGCATAAATAATTTTCTGAACATGATATGGAAATATAGTGAGAATTAAATCCCAGTAAGTTCAACAATAAATTATCATCAGTAAAGCTCATCACGTCATGTTCAGTTGTACAAACTACAGAAAATATCTTTGGTCACATGAATGCATTATATATATGCACATAAGAATCATACTGTAATGATATGTATGACAGGATTAACTATTTTCAAAATATCATATGATGGCCATCAACTTATTCTCATCTCAAGCTACCCCGGTCAGGGTGAGTATCCTCTACTCTCCGGTACGGGCTTTTCTCGCTCCGTCCGACATGGCCCACTTTTTCTTTCTTTTCTCATTATCATGATCATAACCGTTGGTAGGGCGTCCCCTACTGGTGCACCACACGGATTGCCATGTGACCGTGCTCATTTCTTTTCTTTTCACAATGATAGCTAAAAATATGCTTTCAATAACAAGTATGTTCATCAAAATATAACTATTACCATAAATCATTGGTAATCATGCCATGAACATAACTATTTCAAATATCACTTCATAAAATATTTTCATGTCAAAATTTCACACTTAAGATGGTAAGAAGTTCATACAATAGCAATGGCTATGGCTATACTAGTCATTTATTAAGATTCATCTTCTTTTTTAAATACTAATTTTATTTCTTTATTTTCTTGATACAGGTTTTCATTCTATCTAACCTTCTCTTAGTAATCAAACCATAACTCCCTCAATTTAACTCTGATGTAGGTGATCTTGGTGTCCATTTCAAGATAACACAATTATCTAAAACTATTATGTTGGACATTGTAGCAAAAAATTAAGAAACGAAGGTGATATTACTCCCTCAAAGTACAGGATAGTTCCTCTCGGATAGGTTCTGACCTTTACTGACTAATTAGACCTTATCTCCCAAATTGGAACTCCAAATTGAGTTATTCCAGTTGGTAAAAATCCATGAGCCATATATCTATAATTGTTATGTTGGCACGCTATTTTAATTCCCTACAGAATATTCCCAGAAATTTAAAAACTAAAACATTAATAACATACTCTTCCCTGAATAAACATTTTCTGACCTCTGCTTACTAATCGGATCATATCTACCTCATATGAACTCCAAATTGCATAATTTTAGTGGGTATATTTCCATGATACATAGATATATAACGTTCATGTTAACCATTTATTTTAATTCCATATAGATAATTCCCAAAAATTAAAATACAAAAGCTGTCCTAACATAATCTTCCCTGATGAACCATTTTCTGACCTTGGCTTACAAATTGGACCATATCTACCACATGTGGACTCCAAATTGAATGATTCCAGTGGCTAAAAATCCATGACACACATATCTTTAATTCGTATCTTAACCATTTATTTTAATTCCGTACCAATAATTCCCAGAAAGTAAATTACCGAAGCTATCCTAACATATTCTTCCTTGATGATTTATTTTCTGACCTTTGACTACTAATCAGACCATAGCTACGTCATATGAACTCCAAATGGAATGATTCCAGTGGGTGAAAATCCGTGACACATATATCTTTAATTCTTATGTTAACCATTTATTTTAATTCCTTATAGATTGTTCCCAGAAATTAAAATACCGAAGCTTAAAATTCTGTCAACCATAGCCATACCCATGCAGAACTATCTACACCAACCTAAGTATTCAAACATACATCATATGCAAGATCAATATGTAACATGATATAGTAACATCCATGATCAATCATCAAAGTTCTAAGATCAAAATCTCATATAAATATTATGAGTTTCAAAGGTTTTCTTCAAAAAGAAATATTGTTAAACTTACCTGGAGCACTTAGTCCCCTAGACTTCTCCTTCCTCTTTCTTCCTTTCTTCCTCTCCTTTCCTCACACTACCTTGCTTCTATTTTTGTTCTCCCTCACTTGGACGAAATTCTAATGTTGTAAGGGTGGGTTTTCTTATATAGACCACCAAATAATTCACCTTTCATGATCATGGGTCTACCTTATCACAATTAGGATACACTTTGTTGAATTTTTGGAAAACAAACAACTTATGGTCTTATCTTCCTCTTCCTTAGTCAAGATATGCATAGAAAAAGGAGATTTGTATTTTGAAAATTATGATGATATGTTCTTAAGATATGGGGCAAGATCCCTTTGATTTAGGGATTCATTTCCCTTTTCTTTTGTCTTAATCAAGTATGATAGATTTGCCTTTTTAAGTGGCAAATTTCAAGCCCTTGAATTTTCCTTACTTAACTAAAATTATTTGTGTAGGATAATGATGTTTTGTCATAATGCTATGTATTATTACCCACCTGATAAAGTTATGAATATAGGATATAGATGTTTTTGTCCTAAAGCCTTGTATTATTATGCCACTTTCCAAAATGATGAATGTAGAATCACACCACTTGCTAAATTTTTGTCTTAATGCCATGTCACTTAATCTTGATTACACCAATATTTCATCACTTTAATTTTATTTTTATTTTTATTTTTCCTCTTGGGTTTGGGCTCATTCTTGCCCATTTTCCTTATTTTGGTTAAAATTCTACCTTTCATAATGGGCTTGGTCACATTTTCATGATTTTTGGGCTACCGGTCCAATTTCTATATCCTAGTCCAAGTCTATGTTTTATTTCTTCCTTGGGCTATCCTATTGGCTTGCAAAAAATTCATGTGAAGTAGAAAAACTCTATATGAAGTGTCTATAGGTTAAAGCCCAATTACGGGTGGAGATACTAAACTTAGTAACTTTTGCTCTTAAATTAAGAAAAATTACCATAATCCGATCTTCTTGAAATTTTAAGACCTTTACTTACTTCACAAAAATTTATCTTTTTTTACCTAAGAATTTCACCTTTCTTTAACATGTTTATTTCTAATATTTCCTCTTAGGTTTTCTTTCTTTACCTATTCCATTAATATTAGAACATTTCTATGCATATATGTAAGGTGAAGAATTTCTAAGGAAAATATCTAAAAATTACGGGATGTTACATTACAAGTAAGGGTTGATTCAATAAAGATTGGCATTACCTTTTATGAATATAAAAATAGAGGTTTTGAAAGCTACATATAAACTATTAGATATATAAAGAAGCAATTGCAATAAACTATGTAAATCCCTAGTTTTGTTTCTTCTATTAATAAAGCTACATAAATATTTAATTAAGGAAATAAAACTTATTAAACAATTTTTAGATATATAAGAAAATATAAGTCTTAGAAATTCTTCACCTTATCTATATTCATAGAAAATGTTTCTAACATTAAGGGAATAGGTAAAGAGAGAAAACCTAATATAAAAAATTAAAAATAACATCCTAAAGAAAGGCGAAATTCTTGGATAAGGAAGATAAATTTTTGGAAGTAAGTAAAGGTCTTGAAAATTGAAGAAGTTTGGATTAGGGTAATTTTTTCTAATTCAAGAGTTAGAGTTCCTAAGTTTAATATCTCCACCCATACATTTGGGTCTTCACCTATGGACACTTCATATAGTTTTTCTACTTCACATGAGATTTTAGCAAGCCAATTGGATAGCCCAAGCAAGAGATATAACATAAACTTGGACTAGGATATAAAAGTTGGATTGATAGCCGAAAAATCATGCAAATGTAACCAAGCCCTCCATGAGAGGTAGAATTTTAGCCAAAACAAAGGAAATGGGCAAGAATGAGCCCAAATCCAAAAGGAAAAAAAATAAGAACCATGTGATGAAATAGTAGTGTAATAATAATCAAGATTATGTCACATGGCATTAGGACAAAACATCTATATCCTATACTTATAATTTCAGCAAGCCATGTGATGAAATAATAGGCAATAATACATGGCATTAGGACAAAACATCTATATACTACACTTATAATTTTAGCAAGCCATGTGATAATATAGTAGGTAATAATACATGGCATTAGAACAAAGCATCCCTATCCTACACAAATAATTTCAGCCAAGCAAGGGAGACTCAAGGGCAGTAAATTTGCCACTTAGAAATGAAAATCTATCATACTTGAGTGAAACAAAAGAAAAGGAAAATGAATTCCTAAATTAAGGGGACGTTGTCCCTTGTCTTAAGAACATTTTATCAAGATTTTCAAATAGAAATCTCCTTTTGCTATGCATATCTTGACTAAGGGAAAGAAAGACAAGAACATATGTTGTCTTCCCCCAAAAAAGCAACCAAGTGCATCCTAATTGTGATAAAGTAGACACATGATTATAAGAGGTGAACCACTTGATAATTTATTTAAGCAAAAACCACCCTTATAACATTATAATTTCATCCAAGTGAAGAAGAGAAAAAACAAAAGCAACGTAGAGTGAGGAAAGGAGAGAAAGAGAGGAAGGAAGAAGAAAGAGAAGTCTAGAGGTAAGTACTTGAGGTGAGTTAGCTTAATTTCCACTTCAATCCATCTTTTCTCTTCATCCTTGTAGTTCAAAACTCACCCTCCCTCTCTTATTCAAGTTGCTAAAAAAGCTAAGGGAAGGGAGGAATCTTGCCAATTCCTTCAAGAGGAAACAAGAAAAAGAATTCACTAAGTGAGCTAGGGAGATCTTTAGGTAGGTTTAACAATATCTCTTTTTGAATAAAGGCTTTCAAATTTGTAACATTTATATGGGATTTTAATCTTAGATCTTTAATGAAAATTTACAATATTTTCTACTTTGATGATTGGCCATGGATGTTTCTATATTATGTTACATGTTGATCTTGCATGTGATGGATGTTTTGAATACTTTGGTTGGTGTGGAAAGTTCTGCATAAATATAGCTATGGGTGGCAAAACTTTTGGGGCTTTTATGCTACTGTTATGTATATTTGAATGTGGTAAAAAAATTGATAGAATATGATTAGATTGATAAAATGAGTATGGTCTTAAATACTTAGTAGAAGACCATGAGAAATTTTTGTTGGGAAATACCCTTAGTAATACATTATTTGATTTCTGTTTTCTTGAGAAGTAGATGATGGAATATGTTAAATTAAGTGTAAGAAATGTAATTAAAATGTTGAAATGAGTAATATTATAGTTAGATGTAAATTAGGAAGAAAATGGAAGAGGACATAATAAACGAATGAATTAAAACCTTAGTAAGGATTTGGTTAGAAAACTGGATTTCTGAGTAACTAGGGAAGCTTCTGTTTTGAGATTGTGGGAAGAATCGGTTAGGAATTGAAAGAAATTGTTAACATAAACAATGTACATATATGTGTCACCGATTTTTACCCACTGGAATTACTCAATTTGGATTCAATATGAGGGAGATATTGTTAAATTAGTAAGTAGTGGTCAAAAACTATCTAACCAGGGAAGAATATGTTAGGTAAATTTCGGTGTTTGAATTTATGGAAACAATATGTAAGGAATTAAAGGAAATTTTTAACATAATAAATATAGATATATGTCTCACGAATGTTTAGCCACTGGAATCACTTAATTTGGAGTCCATAGGAAGGAGATATGATAAGATTGGTAAGTAGATGTGAGAACCTACCAGGGAAGAAATAACATTAAATTTAAGGGAGTAATAACACCATGATTCCTTACGATTTAAAAAAAAATGTTCAACATAATAGTTCTAGATGATTGTATTAGATATAAATGGACACCAAGATTATCTCAATCAAAGTTAAAATGATAGAGTTATTCTCTAATGAGTGAGAGAAGGTCAGGTTGGATGAAAACCTACATCAGGAGATAACATAACACAAAGCACGGCCATGTTGGATGCAGGTAAGGGCTTTTTAATGCCTAAAGCATGGTTGTGTTACATGAAATGACTAGGCTATGATACAGGACATGACCAGGTTGTGTTGGGAGCTGGTAAAGCTTATTTTCAACATTTTTCTACCCTAAATGAACCATATTAATAATAGGATAATAATAAAAACCAAATTGGAGAAGAATACCTTATAAAATTTGTGAGAATATATGGTGGAAATGATATAAGTAGGAGGAAAGTGACTAGAGGACAAGCATAAAGAAAATGAAAAGATGAAAAAAATATTTAAGAAAGAAGAAGAATCTTATAAATAAAAATAATAAATGAATAGTGTATGGCCTAGCCATTGCCATTACATGAACTTCTTACCATCTTAAGTGTGTAATTTTGACATGAAAATATTTTATAAAGTGATATTCGAAAATGATTATGATAATGGAATGTTGCATTTTACCAATGATTTTTGGTAATGATTATGCTTTTGATGATAAATTATGGCATGTGAGTATAATTAACATACTTGTTATTGAAATCATATTTTTTGGCTATAAATGTGAAAAGAAAAGAAAAGAAAAGAAAAGAAAAGAGATGAGCACGGTTATATGGCTATCCGTGTGGTGCACTAATAGGGGACGCCCTACTCATGGCTATTATTATGATAATGACAAAAGAAAGAAAAAGTGTGCTATGTCAGACGGAGAGAGAAAAGTCTGTACTGGATAGTAGAAAGTACTCACCCTGATCTGGGTAGCTTGATATAAAAATAAGTTGATAGCCATCATATGGTATTCTAAAATTAGTTATTCTGCCATACATGTCATTACTGTATGATTTCATGTGCATAGATAAAGTGCATTCATGTGACCTAAGACAGTTGCTGTAGCTTATACAAATGAACATGACATGATGAGCTATATTAATGATAAGTATGAATTATTGTTGAATCTACTGGGATTTAATTCTCACTATATTTCCATATCATGTTCAAAAGACTAACTATGCATATTTTCTCTATGGCCAGCTTTTAGCGTATGTTGGGTCGAGATGGCTAAAATCCTGGTGAAGGTGCAACCATCCGCCCTCATATCCCTAAAATTGTGAACATGGATGAATAAGATGTAGACATATATGTGTTTGATTTTTCTACGAATATTTTTAATTAATGATGTGTAGGTGAACCCAAAATTGTATCAATGTTAATGGTATACCATAAACCTTAATTATGATTGGTTAATTTAATTGAATGTTATTATGAGTTAAATAGTTAGAAGTAAAGAGAGAATGACTTCATGGGAATTTAGAAATATATATATATATATATATATATATATATATTTATATATATGTATGTACATATATGTATATATATATACATATATACACATACATATATATATATATACATACATACATACATACATACATATATATATATATGTGTGTGTGTGTGTGTGTGTGTGTATATATGTAAAAAAATGGAGTTGCTACGAACTAAATATAAGAATGAATCAATTATGAGAGTGTTGGTCTTGGTTGATATCCAACATCAATGATTGCATTGATTGTAACAACTCCATTTTTACACACACACACACACACACACACACACATATATATATATATATATATATATATATATATATAACCTCATGAAGTCATTACCTCTTTACTTCTAACTATTTAACTCATAATAACATTCAATTAATTTAACCAAGCATAATTAAGGTTTACACATCATTAATTAACAACATCCGTACACAAATCAAACACATATATGTCTACATTTTATTCATTCGTATTGACCAGTTCCAGGGATACGGGTGCGGGTAGTTGCACCTTCACTGGAATCTTATCCAACTCGACCAAATGTACACTAAAAGCCGGTCATAGAGAATATCTGCCTATCTAGTCCTCTGGACATGGTATGTGTAACATCCTTAATTTCGTTTCTTTTATTGATAAAGGAACATAAAAAAAATTTAATTAAGGAAATAAAATTTATTAGACAATATTTTAGATATCTAAGGAAATATAGTCCTTAGAAATTCTTCACCTTAGGTATATGCATAGAAAATGTTTCTAACATTAAGAGAACAAATAAAGAACGAAAATCTAATAGGAAAGAAATTAGAAATAACATACTAAAGAGATGCAAAATTCTTGGATAAGGAAGATAAATTTTTAGAAACAAGTAAAGGTCTGAAAATTTCAAAGAACATTGAATTAGGGTAATTTTTCCTAATTCAAGAACTATAGTTACTAAGTTTAAAATCTTTACCCATACATTGGGCTTTTACCTATGGACACTTCATATAGAGATTTTCCACTTCACATAAGTTTCTAGCAAGCCCATTGGATAACCTAAACAAGAAATTAAACATAGACTTGGACTAGGATATAGTAATTTCACAAATAGCCCAAAAATTATGAAAATATGACCAAGCCCACCAAGAAAGGAAGAATTTTATCCAAAGCAAAGAAAATGGGTAGGACAAGCCCATAATGGGTAGGAATAAGCCCAAATCCAAGAGGAAAAATAAAATAAAATAAATTAGATGATGATATAATAATAAGAATAAAGATTAGGTTACATGGCATTAAGACAAAAAATTTAGCAAGTGGTGTGATTCTACATTCATCATTTAAGCAAGTGGCATGATAATACAAGGCTTTAGGACAAAAAAATCTATATCCTACACTCATAATTTTACCAAGTGGTATGATAATACATGGTATTAGGACAAAACATTCATAGCCCACACAAATAATATCAACCAAATAATGGAGATTCAAGGGCTAGAAATTTTCCACCTAAAAAGGCAAACCTATCATACTTGTTTAAGACAAAAGAAAATGGAAATGAATCCCTAAATCAAAGGGACCTTGTCCCATATCTTAAGAACATATTACCATAATTTTCAAAATACAAATCTCCTTTTCCTATGCATATCTTGAGTAAGGAAGAGGAAGACAAGAACATAAGTTGTTTGTTTTCCAAAAATTCAACAAAGTGTATCCTAATTGTGATAAGGTAGACCCATGATCATGAAAGGTGAATTATTTGGTGGTCTATATAAGAAAACCCACCCTTACAAAATTAGAATTTCGTCCAAGTGAGGGAGAGAAAAAAATAGAAGCAAGGTAGAGTGAGGAAAGGAGAGGAAGAAAGGAAGAAAGAGGAAGGAGAAGTCTAGAAGACTAAGTGCTCCAAGTAAGTTTAATAATATTTCTTTTTGAAGAAAACTTTTGAAACTTATAATATTTATATGAGATTTTGATCTAAGAACTTTTATGATTGGTCATGATGTTGCTATATCATGTTACATATTGATCTTGCATGTGATGTATGTTTGAATACTTTGGTTGGTGTAGATAGTTCTGCATGGTTATGGCTATGGGTGGCAGAATTTTAAGCTTTGGTATTTTAATTTCTGGGAACAATCTATAAGGAATTAAAATAAATGGTTAACATAAGAATCAAAGATATATGTGTCCCGGATTTTTAGCCACTGGAATAATTCCATTTGGAGTCCATATGAGGTAGCTATGGTCTGATTAGTAGTCAAAGGTCAGAAAATGAATCATCAGGGAAGAATATGTTAGGATAGCTTCGGTAATTTAATTTCTGGGAATTATTGGTAGGGAATTAAAATAAATGGTTAACATAAGAATTAAAGATATGTATGTCATGGATTTTTAGCCACTGGAATCATTCAATTTGGAGTCCATATGAGGTAGCTATGGTCTGATTAGTTGTCAAAGGTCAGAAAATGAATCATCAGGGAAGAATATGTTAGGATATCTTTGGTAATTTAATTTCTGGGAATTATTGGTAGGGAATTAAAATAAATGGTTAACATAAGAATTAAAGATATGTATGTCATGGATTTTTAGCCACTGGAATCATTCAATTTGGAGTCCACATGTGGTAGATATGGTCCGATTAGTAAGCCAAGATCAGAAAATGGTTCATCAGGGAAGATTATGTTAGGACAGCTTTTTTATTTTAATTTCTGGGCATTATTTGTATGGAATTAAAATAAATGGTTAACATGAACCTTATATATCTATGTCTCATGGAAATATGCCCACTAGAAGTATGCAATTTGGAGTTCATATGAGGTAGATATGATCCGATTAGTAAGCAGAGGTCAGAAAATGTTTATTCAGGGAAGAGTATGTTATTAATGTTTTAGATTTTGAATTTCTGGGAATATTCTGTAGTGAATTAAAATAGCGCGCCAATATAACAATTATAGATATATGGCTCATGGAATTTTACAAACTGGAATAACTCAATTTGGAGTTCAAATTTGAGAGATATTATCTAATTAGTTAGTAAAGGTCAGAACTTAAACGAGAAGAAATAATACTAAATTTAAAGGAGTAATAACACCACAATATCATACTATTTTGTTGATATGATTAACATAATAATTTTAGATAATTGTCTTAACTTTTCATAGACACTAATATCATCTTAATCGGAGTTAAAATGAGAGAGTTATGCTCTGATTTGTAAGCAAAGGCTGTGTTAAAAGTTAGTAAAACCTATTTTCAATATTTTTCTACCCTAGATGAATTTTTAAGGTAATAATAGAAATCAATTTGAGGAAAAATGCTCTATAAAATTTGTAAGAACATGTGTTGGAAATGATATAAGTAGAAATAAAATGACTAAATGCCTAGACATAAAGAAAATGAAAAGAATTATTCTAGTTACTGGAAAAAAATTGTGATTTGTGAAAAGTGCATGTCTAAGGAAAGCTCTGGCAAGGAAAGACTTGGTACTTAAGCGTGTCCATTAGTGACCCACCTCTCTTTTCTGGGAACTTTCCAGGTGCGCTGTTTACAGACTACAATTACTATCCAGTTATCGAGGTATTAGTGTGAAATTTTGACATGGAAATATTTTATAAAGTGAAAATTAGAAAATGATTACATTCATGGCATAATTTCAGTTTACCAATGAATTTTGAGAATGATTATGTTTTGATACATTATGGCATGAGAATATAATGAACATACTCGTTATTGGAATCATATTTTCGGCTATTAATATGAAAAGAAAAGAAATGAGCACGGTCACATGGCAATCCGTGTGGTGCACCAGTAGGGGACGCCCTACCAACGGTTATGATTATATTCATGAGAAAAGAAAGAGAAAGTGTGCCATGTCGGACGGAGCGAGATAAGCCCGTACCGAGAAGTAGAAAATACTTACCCTGACCGGGGTATCTTGAAGTAAGAATAAGTTGATAGCCATCATATGAAATTCGAAAAAAATAGTTATTCATGCCATACATGTCATAACTGTATAATTTTCATGTGCATGATAAAGTGTATTCATGTGACCTAAAGATATTTTCTGTAGTTTATACAGCTGAACATGACATGATGAACTATAATGGTAAATTATGATTTATTGTTGAACTTACTGGGATTTAATTCTCACTATATTTCCATATCATGTTCAGAAGAATAAATATGCAGATATTCTCTATGACACTTATTATCTCTGTACGTTGGATCGAGGTGCCCTACCTTGGGCAACTTCCAGTTATTTCAGATATAACTGTCGTAGATGTAACTGAGATTCCGGTGGACGTGCCACCCGAACCAGTGTCCCCAGAAATAGTCGATATAGATGATTAGAACTAATATGTATCTTTGTACAAATGTTTGTAAAATAATGGTGTGTAGTTTGTAAAATAATAGTGTGTATGGAAACTCAGTATTGTATAAATTAAATAAATGTTATATTGAGTTAAGTTGTAACGAGGTAATAACTTCATGGTATTTTAAAAAAAAAATTACATACATGGAGTTGTTACAGTATGAAAATGTAGTGAGAATTAAATCTCAGTAGGTTCAACAATAAATCATAATTATCATTAATGTAGATCATCATGTCATGTTCATTTGTATAAGCTACAGTAAATATCGTAGGTCACATGAATGCACTTTATCTATGCACATGAAAATCATATAGAAATGATATGTATGGCATGAATAACTATTTTCAGAATACCATATGATGACTATCAACTTACTTTCATATCAAGTTACCCTAATCAGTGTGAGTACTTTCTACTGTCTAATACAGGCTTTTCTCGCTCCGTTCGACATGGAACACTTTCTCTTTCTTTCTCATTAACATAATCATAGCCGTGAGTAGGGCATCCCCTACTAGTGCACCACATGGACCGCCATGTGATCGTGCTCGTCTCTTTTCTTCTCTTTTATTTTCACGTTAATAGCCAAAAATATAATTTCAATAACAAGTATGTTCATTATACACACATGTCATAATTTTTCATCAAAATATAATCATTACCAAAAATCATTGTTAATCATGACACGAACATAATCGTTTTAAATATCACTTTATAAAATATTTTCATGTCAAAATTACACATTTAAGATGGTAAGGAGTTCATGCAATGGCAATGGCTATGGCATACAGTAGTCATTTCTAACCCTATCTCCCTCATATTGATTCTAATTTGAATGATTCCAGTGGTTAAAAATTAGTGAGACATATATCTATATTTATCATGTTAAGAATTTTTTTTTAATTCTCTACCAATTTATCCCAAATATTCAAATACAGAAGAATAGCTAACAAATTCTTCCCTGGTTAACCATTTTCTGATCACTGATTACTAATCAGACAATATCTCCCTCATCTAGACTCCAAATTAATTGATTCCAGTGGTTTAAAATCCATGAGACATAGATCTACATTTTTCATGTTAACCATTTCTTTTAATTTCTAATAGATTCTTCCTAGAATTTCAAAAATAGAAGCTTCCCTAGTTACTCCAAAATCTAGTTTTCTAACTAAACCTTTCCTAAGGTTTTAGTTCATCATTATATTACGTCATCATCCATTTTCTTCCTAATTTACATCTAATAATATTTCATCAATTTTTTACCACATTCAAATAAACAAAATAGTAGAATAAAAATTCTAAAATTTTGCCACCCATAGCCATACCTATGTAAAACTTTCCACAACAACCGAAATGTTCAAAACAATCATCATATGCAAGATAACATGTAACATGATATAGCAACATCCACGACCAATCATCAAAGTAGCAAATATTGCAAATTTCATCTAAGTTCTAAGATCAAAATTCCATGTAAATGTTACAAATTTCAAAGCTTTTCTTCAAAAAGAGATATTATTAAACCTACCTAAAGATTTCCCTAACTCATATAGTGAATTCTTTTTCTTATTTCCTCTTGAAGGAAGTAGAAAGATTCCTCCATCCCCTTAGTTTTTCTAGCAGCTTAAATAAGAGAAGGATGGTGAGTTTTGAACCCTAAGGATGAAGAGAAGATGAATTCAAGTAGAGATTAAGCTAACTTACCTTGAGTACGTAGTCCTCTAGACTTCTCCTTTCCCTTCCTTCCTCTCTTCTCCTCTCTTTCTCTCCTTTCCTCACTCTACCTTGCTTATGTTTTTCCTCTCCCTCACTTGGACAAAATTATAATGTTATAAGGGTGGGTTTTGCTTAAATAAACTATCAAGTGGTTCACCTTTCATAATCATGGATCTACCTTATCACAATTAGGATGCACTTGGTTATTTTTTGGGGAAAGACAACTCATGTTCTTGTCTTCTTCTCCCTTAGTCAATATATGCATAGCAAAATGATATTTGTATTTTGCAAATTATGATAAAATGTTCTTAAGACAAGGGACAAGGTCTCTTTCATTTAGGGATTCATTTCCTTTTTCTTTTGTCTCACTCAAGTATGATAGGTTTGCCTTTCTAGGTGGCAAATTTCTAGCCCTTGAATCTCCTTTGCTTGGCTAAAATTATTTATGTAGGATAAGGATGTTTTTTCATAATGCTATGTATTATTACCCACTTGTTGAAATTCTGAATGTAGGATACAGATGTTTTATCCTAATTCAATGTATTATTACCTACTTGTTGAAATTATGAATGTAGGATATAGATGTTTTGTTCTAATGTCATGTGATCTAATCTTGATTATTATTACACTACTATTTGCTCACATGATTCTTATTTTTTCTTCCTCTTGGATTTGGGCTCATTCTTACCCATTTCGTTTGCTTTGGCTAAAATTCTAGCTTTCATGGAAGGCTTGGTCACATTTTAATAATTTTTGGGCTATCGGTCCAACTTCTATATCTTAGTCCAAGTCTATGTTTTATTTCTTGCTTGGGCTATCCAATTGGCTTGTTAGAAACTTATGTGAAGTGGAAAAAACTCTATATTAAGTGTCCGTAGGTGAAAGCCTAATGTATAGGTGGAGATGTTAAACTTAGGAACTCTAACTCTTGAATTAGGAAAAATTACACTAATCCAATCTTCTTGAAATTTTAAGACCTTTACTTACTTCACAAAAAATTATCTTCCATACCAAAGAATTTCGCCTCTCTTTAGTATGTTATTTCTAATTTTTTCTATTAGGTTTTCGCTCTTTTCCTATTCCCTTAATGTTAGAAACATTTTTTATGGATACACATAAGGTGAATAATTTCTAACGATTATATTTCCTTAGATATCTAAAAATTGTATAATAATTTTTTTTTTCTAAATTAAATATTTATGTACCTTTATTAATAAAAAAATGAAATTAGAGATGTTACATTATATATTTATATACTTTTATCAATAAATGAAATGAAATTAGGGATGTTACAGCTTCCACTTAATTTGACATCACAGTAGAAAAAGAAATTTCTACATGACGTCAATTCTTACCACTGGGACGAACCATATCTCTTTAAGCAGTGTGCTGAACAGATGATTAAGAGATGTATTCCGAAGGAAGAAATGGAGCATGTTCTACAGCAATGCCATCCCTCACCCTACGAAGGACACTTTGGAGGAATTCAGACTACAAACAAAGTGCTGCAAGCAGAGTTCTATTGGCCTTCGTTATTTAAGGATTCCCACTCTTTTGTGATGTAATGTGATAAGTGCCAAAGAGTAGGGAATATATCAAGAAGACATGAAATGCTTCTAAACAACATTTTGGATGTGGAATTGTTTGATGTATGAGGGATAGATTTTATGGGGCAATTCCCTTCAAGTTTTGGGAATTGATATATCCTAGTTGTTGTTGACTATGTCTCAAAATGGGTGGAAGCAAGAGCTTTTCCAACCAATGATGTAAAAGTGATGACAAGGTTCCTTAAAAAGAACATCTTCACCAGATTTAGAACTCCACGAGCAATTATCAGTGATAAATGATCCCACTTCTATAATTGACAGATTGAAGCACTATTGACCAAGTATAGCGTTAAACACAAGGTGGCAACTCCATACCACCCCCAAACTAGTGGGCAAGCTAAAATCTCAAATAGAGAAATCAAGAGAATCCTCAAAAAAACTATTAGCCCAACTAGAAAAGACTAGTCTTCAAGGTTGGATGACATATTGTGGGCTTATCGAACAGCCTATAAAATGCCTTTGTGGATGTCTTCATACAAGTTAGTGTTTAGAAAGGCTTGTCATTTGGCAGTGGAGCTTGAACATTAGGCATATTAGGCAGTCAAGAACTTCAACTTGAATTTAAAGGCTGTTGGTGAAAAAAGAATGATGTAGCTAAATAAATTGGATAAATTTCGCAGGCAGTCCTATGAGATGTTAAGCTCTACAAAGAAAGGACAAAGCAATGGCATGACAAGAAAATACAACCATGGGACTTTGAAGTGGGACATCAGGTTTTGTTGTTCAATTCCAGATTAACTCTATTCCCTGGATAGCTTAAGTCTCACTAGTCTGGTCCTTTCCGCATTAACCAAGTTTTCCCATTCGGAGCTGTTGAATTGGAAGAAGAAAAATTTGGGTGAACATTCAAGGTCAATGGACAGAGGATCAAACACTATTTTGGAGGTGATGTGGAATGCCAGCACACCTTAATTCAATTGCAAAAAGGATGAAAAAGGAAGTAGTCGACTTGTTGACTATAAAACAAGCGCTAATGGGAGGCAACTCACACTTTTGCAAATTTTCATTTCATTTTATATTTGATAGGTAGCTTGAATTTTGTTTTTAATATTAGCTGTGTTAGAGTTTTTAGGCCAAATAGAGTATATGAGTTGAAAGTATAGTTCTTAAAATTTGCTACAGAAATGTTGTAGCAAGATAATCTTCCCCTGAAGCAAAGAGTCTTCCTCAGGTAAGAAGATGAATGATACTGGGCCACCGGGATCACTCAGGGCTAGAAAAAAGTAAGAAGCAATTAAGTAGAAAAGAATGGCATGGGCAATCCGGTGTGTGAAACAAAAGAAAAAAAAGGTGAACCCAACACTTTAGGCCCAGTTATAACAAAAAGAAAAGGAGAGAAAGAAAACTAAAAGGCATTTATACGTCACGAAGCCCCATTTTCCCTCAACCAACTTCAGAGTGCCTATTCAACTTCTGTAGTCTGTGCAACTTTGAGGAAGTCCCGAAGGCCCTTGTTGTGCTCGTAGCCAGGTTTTCTCCTTTGCATTCTAAGAACTTCCCTGAGAAAGGTTAGAACTTCATCTCTGAGCATATTTCATCTGTAAACCATTCCAAAGGGTTCACCTTTACAAATGCTAAACATTTGGGGGTGCCGGAGTACATTACTGTGGTGGCAAAGCAGAGGGGTTAGAAGGACTTTACAAAACACGCCTAGCCTACCATGATTCCATTGGTGAGGGAGTTTTACACTAATTTCCTAAAAGATTCTATAGATTGGGTGAAGGTCAGAGAAACCTATGTGCCAATTGATTCCAATGCTATCAATGCTTCCTACCAGTTGAATGACGAAGAAGATGACTATGTGGGACATGTGGAGTCTCTTGAAAACAAAGACTGGGAGGCAATGCTGAAGAGGGTGTGTATACCAAGAACCTCGTGGGACAAGTCTTCCCAAGGAGCCTCAACCGAGAATAGAGTATCCATGTTACCAGTGGCTAAAGTGTGGTATTACTTCCTAAAGACTTGCCTTTTACCCTTCACTCATGGGTAAACTGTAAGTTAAGACTGGGTAGCCATGGTTGATGCCATTCTATCTGGGAGAGCCATCAATGTGGGGAGGGTCATCTTTGAACAAATCGAGGTGTGTTCCAATAGGAAGAAGGGTTTCCTGGTTTTCCCTTCCTTGATTACCATGCTTTGCTTGGCTAGCAAAGTCCCAGTCTCAATGGAGGAAGAGATATTCAGGCTGGGAGGTGTGATAATTATGTAGCCATAGCACGGATTGTACAGGAGAAAGTTGAGCAAGAACCACCAGTACACACCCAAGAGCCCCCACACCCTAAAGGCCTAGCACCCTCAACTTTGAGCCACCACCAGCCAGTAGAGGAGAGATTAAACTAACTCTTGAAGCAACAAGCATCCATCCTAAAATAGTAAGCCATTTTCATGAAGCATCAGTAATAGTTCTGACAATACCAACACTAGAAAGACATTGCCCTACAGCAAAACTTAGAGCAAAATTTCAAACAATTTTTCTCATTCCCTCAATTCCCTACGAACATATTGAACAATCCTATTGGGCAACGAAGTGGGGAACTCGAGCTGTAGAGTGAAGAGGAACAAGCACCCCCTTGGGCAGAGAGAAAGAAAAGAGCTCACAAAAAGGTGATGATGAAAAGGAGTCTTCAGAGGATGAGGAACCAATTGTAAAAAGGATGCCAACCCAACAGAAAGGAAAAGGCAAGAACCCAAGCCAAACCAAAAGGAGGAATGGACTACGAAGTGCATCAAAATCTTGAAGAGGTCAAAGCCATAAGTATAACATCCCGTAAGAAAATAAAATTTATTAGACAATTTTTAGATATCTAAGGAAATATAATCCTTATAAATTCTTTACCTTAGGTATATGCATAGAAATATTCTAACATTAATGGAATAGGTAAAGAGATAAAAATTAAGAGGAAATATTAAAAATAAATATACTAAAGAAAGGTGAAATTCTTGGGTAAGAAAGATACATTTTTGTGAAGTCAGTAAAGGTATTAAAATTTCAAGAAGATTGGATTAGGGTAATTTTTCCTAATTTAAGAGTTAAAGTTACTAAGTTTAGTATCTCCACCCATAAATTGGGCTTTTACCTATGGACACTTCATATAGAGTTTTTCTACTTCACATGAATTTTCAGCAAGCCAATAGTATAGCCCAAGGAAGAAATGAAACATAGACTTCGACTAGGATATAGAAGTTGGACCGGTAGCCCAAAAATCATGAAAATGTGACAAGTCCATTATGAAAGGTAGAATTTTAACCGAAGTAAAGAGAATGGGCAAGAATGAGCCCAAACCCAAGAGAAAAAATAAAAATAAAAATAAAAATAAAAATAAAGTGATGGAATAATGGTGTAATCAAGATTAGGTGACATGGCATTAAGACAAAAATTTAGCAAGTGGTGTGATATCCTACATTCATAATTTTAGCAAGGGGTATGATAATACATGGCATTAGGACAAAACATCTATATCCTACACTCATAATTTTAGCAAATGGGTAATAATACATAGAATTATGACAAAACATCTTTATCCTACACAAATAATTTTAGCTAAGCAAGGAAGATTCAAGGGTTGGAAATTTGCCACCTAAAAAGGCAAACCTATCATACTTGATTAAGACAAAAGAAAAGGAAATGTATCCCTGAATCAAAGGGACCTTGTCCCTTATCTTAAGAACATATCATCATAATTTTCAAAATACAAATCTCCTTTTCCTATGTGTAACAACTTTTTTTATTTTTCATTTTTTATTATACAATATAAAGTTCACATACACATCATTAATCAAAACGTACGTACAACATTTGAAACACATAAATATCTACATCTTATTTATTCTGGTTGACAAATTTTGGAGATTCGGGTGCGGGTGGTTGCACCTTCACCGAGATCTATGCCAACTCGCCCACAAACATTTTATTTAGGATCCGCCCATCATAGAATAACTCGATCCAGCGTGCTCTAAAAGCCAGAGCTATAGAAAAAGCTGCATAACTAATTTTCTAAACATTATATGGAAATATAGTGAGAATTAAAATCCCAGTAAGTTCAATAATAAATCACTATCAATATAGCTCATCACGTCATGTTCAGCTGTATAAACTACAGTAAATAACTTTGGTCACATGAATGTACTATATCTATGCACATGAGAATTGTACAGTAATGACATGTATGACAGGATTAATTATTTTCAAAACATCATATGATGACTATTAATTTATTCTTATATCAAGCTACTCCGGTCATGGTGAGTATTTTCTACTCTCCGGTACGGGCTTTTCTCGCTTCGTCCGACATGGCCCACTTTCTCTTTCTTTTCTCATTAACATGATCATAACTGTTGGTAGGGCATCCCCTACTGGTACACCACACGGATTGCTATGTGACCGTGCTCATTTCTTTTCTTTTCACAATGATAGCCAAAAATATACTTTCAATAACAAGTATGTTCATCAAAATATAACTATTACCAAAAATCATTGGAAATCATGCCATGAACACAACCATTTCAAATATCACTTTATAAAATATTTCCATGTCAAAATTTCGCACTTAAGATGGTAAGAAGTTCATACAATGGAAATGGCTATAGCTATACTAGTCATTTATTATTTTTATTTATAAGATTCATCTTTTTTTTTAAATATTAATTTTATTTCTTTATTTTCTTGATGCAGGTTTTCATCCTATCTAACCTTTTCTTACCAATAAGAGCATAACTCCCTCAATTTAACTCCGATATAGGTAATCTTGGTGTCAATTTCATGATAAAACAACTATCTAAAACTATTATGTTGAATATTGTAGCGAAATATTAAGAAATCAAGGTGATATTACTCCCTCAATGTACAAGTTATTTATTCTCGGATAGGTTCTGACCTCTACATACTAATCTGTCAATATCTCCCTCATAAGAATTCCAAATTAAGTGATTCCAGTGGCTAAAAATCCGTGACACATATTTATAATTCATATTTTAACCATTTATTTTAATTCCTTATAGAATGTTCCCAGAAATTAAAACACCGAAGCTATCCTAACATATTCTTCCCTAATTAACCATTTTCTGACCCTGGTTTACTAATCGGAATATATCTACCTCATATGAACTCTAAATGGAATGATTCCAGTGGTTGAAAATCTGAGACACATATATCTATAATTCATATGTTAACCATTTATTTTAATTCCTTATAGAATGTTCCCAGAAATTAAAACACCGAAGCTATCCTAACATATTCTTCCCTAATTAACCATTTTCTGACTTTTGTTTACTAATTGGACCATATCTACCACATATGAACTCTAAATTGAATGATTCCAATGGCTACAAATCCGGTAGACATAAATCTAGATTTGTTATGTTAATCATTTGTTTAGATTCCCTATATAATGTTACTAGAAATTAAAACACAGAAGCTTAAAATTCTGCCACCCATAGCCATACCCATGCAGAACTATCTACACCAACCTAAGTATTCAAACATACATAATATGTAACATGATATAGCAATATCCATGACCAATCATCAAAGTTCTAAGATCAAAATCCCATATAAATATTACAAGTTTCAAAACTTTTCTTGAAAAAGAAATATTGTTAAACTTACCTGGAGCACTTAGTTCCCTAGACTTCTCCTTCCTCTTTCTTCCTTTCTTCCTCTCCTTTCCTCACTCTACCTTGCTTCTATTTTTCCTCTCCTTCACTTGGACAAAATTCTAATGTTGTAAGGGTGGGTTTTCTTATATAGACCACCAAATAATTCACCTTTCATGATCATGGGTCTACCTTATCACAATTAGGTTACACTTGGTTGAATTTTTAGAAAACAAACAACTTATGTTCTTGTCTTCCTCTTCCTTAGTCAAGATATGCATAGGAAAATGAGATTTGTATTTTGAAAATTATGAAAATATGTTCTTAAGATCTAGGACAAGGTCCCTTTGATTTAGGGATTCATTTACTTTTTCTTTCGTCTTAATCATATATGATAGGTTTGCCTTTTTAAGTGGAAAATTTCTAGCCCTTCAATCTCCATTATTTGGTTGAAATTATTTGTGTGGGATAGGAATGTTTTGTCCTAATGCTATGTATTATCATACCACTTGCTAAAATTTTGAGTGTAGGATATAGATGTTTTGTCCTAAAGCCTTGTATTATCATAGCACTTGCTAAATTTTGTCTTAATGCCATGTCACCTAATCTTGATTACACCATTATTTCATCACTTTAATTTTTTTTTTCCTCTTGGGTTTGGGCTCATTCTTGACCATTTTCTTTACTTTGGTTAAAATTCTACCTTTCATAATGGGCTTGGTCACATTTTTATGATTTTTGGGCTATCGGTCCAATTTCTATATCCTAGTCCAAGTCTATGTTTTATTTCTTCATTGAGCTATCCTATTGACTTGCTAAAAATTTATGTGAAGTAGAGAAACTCTATATGAAGTGTCCATAGGTGAAAGCCCAATTTATGGCTGGAGATACTAAACTCAGTAACTTTTGCTCTTAAATATAGAAAAATTACCCTAATCCGATCTTTTTGAAATTTTAAGACCTTTACTTACTTCTCAAAAATTTACCTTCCTTACCTAAGAATTTCAACTTTCTTTAGCATGTTTATTTCTAATATTTCCTCTTAGGTTTTCTTTCTTTACCTATTCCATTAATATTAGAACATTTCTATACAAACACGTAAGGTGAAAAATTTATAAGGATTATATTTCCTTAGATATCTAAAAATTGTCTAATAAATTTTATTTCCTTAATTAAATATTTATGTACCTTTATCAATAAAAGAAATGAAATTATGGATGTTACTTTGAATACTTTTGTACTTTTATTAATACATGAAATGAAATTAGACATGTTACACTATGCATATCTTGACTAAGGAAGAGGAAGACAAGAACATAAGTTGTTTGTTTTCCAAAAATTCAACCAAGTGCATCCTAATTGTGATAAGGTAAACCCATGAATATGAAAGGTAAATTATTTAATAGTCTATATAAGCAAAACCCACCCTTATAACATTAGAATTTCGTGCAAGTGAGGGAGAGGAAAAATAGAAGCAAGGTAGAGTGAGGAAATGAGAGGAAGGAGAAATCTAGAGGACTAAGTGCTTAAGGTAAGTTTAACAATATTTCTTTTTGAAGAAAACTTCTGAAACTTATAATATTTATATGAGATTTTGATCTTAGAACTTTGATGATTGGTCATGGATGTTGCTATATCATGTTACATATTATGTATGTTTGAATACTTAGGCTGATGTAGATAGTTTTGCATAGATATGGCTATGGATGACAAAATTTTTAGCTTCGGTTTTTAAATTTATGGGAAGAATTAGTAAGGATTTTAAAGAAATGGTTAGCATTAAAAATGAAGATCTATGTCTCACGGATTTTTATCCACTGGAATCACTCAATTTGGAGTCCGATTAGTATGCAGTGGTCAGAAATTGGTTAATCAGGGAAGAATATTTTAGGATAGTTTCTATGTTTTAATTTCTGGTAACTTTCTGTAGGGAATTAAAATAAATGGTTAACATAAGAATTATAGATATATGTTTCATAGAATTTATCCATTGGAATCACTAAATTTGGTGTCCATATGAGGTAAATATGGTCTGATTAGTAAGAAGTGTTCAGAAAATAGTTAATCAGGGAAGAACATGTTAGGATAGCTTTTGTGTTTTAATTTCTCGAAACATTATGTAGGGAATTCAAATAAATGGTTAACATAAGAATTATATATATATATATGTGTCACGGAATTTTAACCACTGTAAATATGCAATTTGGAGTCCATATCAGGTAGATATGGTCTGATTAGTAAGTAGTGGTCAGAAAATGGTTAATCAGGGAAGAATATGTTATGATAGCTTCTGTGTTTTAATTTCTGGTAACATTCTATAGGGAAATAAAATACATAGTTAACATATGAATTATAGATCTATATGTCACGGATTTGTAGCCACTAGAATCACTTAATTTGGAATTTTTATGAGGGAGATATGGACTGATTAGTTAGCAGAAGTCAGAACCTATCTGAGAAGAAATAACCTGTATATTGAGGGAGTAATATCACCTTGAGTTATTTATATTTCGCTAAACTATTCAACATAATAGTTTTAGATAATAGTTTTATCTTGCAATTGAAACCAAGATCACTAACATCGGAGTTAAATTGAGGGACTTATGCTCTGATTCGTAAGAGAATGTTAGATGGGATGAAAACCTGCATTAAGAAAATAAAGAAATAAAATTAATATTTAAAAAAAAAAGAATCTTATAAATGAAAATAACAAATAACAAGTATATGCCATAGCCATTGCCATTGTATGAACTTCTTACCATCTTAAGTGTGAAATTTTGACATGGAAATATTTTATAAAGTGACATTTGAAATGGTTATGTTCATGGCATGATTACCAATGAATTTTGGTAATATTTATATTTTGATGAACATACTTGTTATTGAAAGCATATTTTTGGCTATCATTGTGAAAAGAAAAGAAATGAGTAGGGTCACATGGCAATCCGTGTAGTGTACCAGTAGGGGACACCCTACCAACGGTTATGAATATGTTAATGAGAAAAGAAAGCAAAAGTGTGCCATGTCGGACGGAGCGAGAAAAGCCCGTACCGGAGAGTAGAAAATACTCATCCTGACCGGGGTAGCTTGATATGAGAATAAATTGATAGTCACCATATGATATTCTGAAAATAATTAATCATGTCATACATGTCATTAATGTACGATTCTCATGTGCATAGATATAGTGCATTCATGTGACCAAAGATATTTACTGTAGTTTATACAGCTGAACATGACGTGATGAGCTATATTGATGATGATTTATTGTTGAACTTACTGAGATTTAATTCTCACTATATTTCCATGTCATGTTCAAAAAATTAGTTATGCAGATTTTTTTATGGCTCTGGCTTTTAGTGTACGTTGGATCGAGTTACTTTATGTTGGGAAGATCCTAGAATCAAATAATATGTTTGTGGTCGAGTTGGTTTAGATCCCGGTGAAGGTGCAACCACCTGCACCTATATCTCCGGAATTGGTCAACCAGAATAAATAAGATGTAATTATATATGTGTTTGATTTTATTGTACGTACGTTTTGATTAATGACGTGTATGTGAACTTTATATTGTATAATAAATAATAATGAAAAAAGAGGTTGTTACATAATTGATATAAGAGCAGATCGATCCTAGATGGCCAGTGGGTGGTTGGTTATCTGAATCGATCTTATAGTATCTTGAGTATGTTGTGGTAGTGCTGTGTAGGGGATCGGTGATTTCATATAGGTAAGAAATTACTAGTGTTTCCTATCTATATGCCGAGGTGGTGTTATGACTGCTGTTAAATTTTTTTTTGGAAACTAACTATTGGCCTTTATTACCTTAATAGCAGCATAACTTTATTTTTGCCACAGTAGGAAATGGCACCACCAAGGAGGAATCTGGCAAAAAATGGGGAGGAAACCCTACACAACCTTGCCACAGCAATTCGAGAATTTGATATTGATTTACTCCTTAGAACCCTACTAGTATTTATATCCCTATATAGAATGATATCGATTGAATTTTTTAAAAAATAGTTACAAGACTTGTTAGACAAGGGATTTAAATGCCCTAGTACTTTTATTTGGAGTGCTCCAGTTTTCTCTGTGAAAAAGAAAGATGGATCACTATGACTATGCATAGATTGTAGACAGTTGAATAAGGTGACCCATTACCTCGTATAGATTACCTATTTGACCAGTTATAATGTGTTCAATCTTTTTCCAAAAATTGATTTGGGATATGAGTAACATTAATTAAGGGTAAGAGAAGAGGATGTACAAAAATTTTATTTTAGGACTTATTATAGGCATTATGAGTTCCTGGTGATGTCATTTAAATTGACAAATATCTTAGCTGCATTTATAGATTTAATAAATAGTAATTAGGTCATCCCTGGATCAATTTGTTATTATATATATTGATGATATACTAGAATATTTCAAAAGTTTAGAGGATCATAAGCAACATTCAAAGATAATTTTACCAACTCTAAGGGAGTATGGTTGGTAATGATGGTATCCAAGTAGACTCTAAGAAAGTAAAAGTTGAACAACAATGGCTATGTTTTACTACATCTAAAGATGAAGATCCAAATCCAATTTGCACTTCTTCCCTTTTTCTGCCATCCATTCTACTTGAGCCATAGTTGGATCAGATACATGAACATATGCTTGTAAAGCATCAATCAACTCCTCAGCATTTGAAGCCAAGATGAGAATTCGTCGTGTTGAGTGTGAGATGAACATTTGTTCCACAGCATGATCAAGAAAAGACAACATACCATCATAGAAGTGATTAACATTTAACAAACCTATCGGTTTGTAATGCATATTCAGTTGTGCCGAAGAAATTATTTGAAAAATCTCTTCTAAAGTATCAAAACCACCTGGTAAGGCAATGAAGACATCAGCATTGCTCATCATTCTTGCCATGTGTTCATGCATGGAAGCTACCCTAAACTCTTCCCCAATTGTCTTTCCTACGATGTTAGATGCAGCTAGAGCTGTAAGAATAATACCTAGAACTTGGCATCCTCCTACATGGGCAGCTGTAGACACACACCCCATTAACCCACGGTTACCTCCACCATAGACTAAATGAATTTTCCTTCTGGCCAGTACCATACCCAGGTTTTGTGCAGCTTTAACATACTCTCCATTTTTTCCAGGACTAGAACCACAAAAGACACAAATATTTCGAAATTGACGAAATGTGATTCCCTCCATAGTTGAACACACCTTGACTTGGAGTATGAAAGTAAAGATATTAACGTGTGAATTTATAAAACTCGAAGAATGGCATACTTATGATAGCTATGCGAATAGGCTGGGAATAATTAGAACAGTTATGTGAGTGATTGGTGGATATCAGCTAAATTGAATGTGAAATTTTCTAAAATGACGGTAAGCATGTATATGTATAGTAGTTGTGATAGTCGCTCATATTAGGAATATAAAGAGAATAAGGTTAAGATATCATCAGAAATTTGTCTTTGTTGTCTTTGATGAAACCTTGATATCTTTATTCTTGTAGAGAAGTTGTAGGTGATAGGCGTAATTGAAAAACAAAAGAAAGTGAAAATGTAAACAAGTTAGTTGTTGAAGAAGGACAATCGAATGATTTATTTGTTTTCCCAATATTTTTGCCAGTCGACTATTAGTATTATTAAGTCGACTAGCTATTTTGAGAAATTTTAATTTGGACTGGTTATTTTATAGTTGATTGATTACATCTATTTTGAAGCAATCAACTGCATCCTACCAGTTAACTACGTATTCTTTGATTTTCACAGACTTTTATAAGCTCAGAAATGTTTCTTTTTCCATGTGATATCTTTCCATCGAATACTAATAGATTTAAAGTTGATTTTGACACATATATTCAAACCTTGCGGCCACCAATTTTTGCTGATATAACAGTTAAATTTTTGTTTTCAGATTTTCAAAAATTACGGCCACCGATTTTAACTCTCTCTAATGTTTTGTCCAAACTTTTGACTTTCTATTTTAGCACCATTCTTTATTATGCTTTTCGTCTGTTCTACTGCATTGTCCTACATTAATATTTGGTATTAAATGCAAGATTATTTTCCCATATTACAAGAAAAGTTAATTAATTAATTTATTTATTATTATTATATTTGAAACTCAACTATTATGGTGTTTTGACGAATGTAATCAAGAGAATTAGTGGTGTTGAAGTTCTTAAGGAATAAAATATGGGAAGTAGGATTTAAATTAATCTTTGAACTCTTAATTTGGAAATATGGAGAATATTCTAAGAACCATGTCCAAAAATAATGTAAGTGATCAAGATATTTGTGTTAAAGGTTTATATCATGCTAAATTGAGTATAGTATCTAGGATGTGAATTATGTTGGAATTGAGAATTCATGTATGAGTAATTGTTAGGAAAAATCTTCTTAAAATGATTGGGTGAATTAAATGGGATTGACATAAGCTAGAATGAGGTGCTTTTGGATATGATAAAAGAAATAATTGGAATTTTTGACAATGAGTTTAATGGTGTTAATAAGCTGGTATAGAATTACTATGATGAGGTAAGTTGGAATTATTAGACATGTGTCAATGGTACATAAATGTTATAAAAGGTTTGGAGGATTTATTGCTACGTATGTTTAACATATTTATTAAAGGATTTTAGGATAAAATAGATGATAGATTAAGATGCTGAGATTCATGGGATGATATTGATATATGAAAACCAAAAAAATGACTTGATAGAAGTTTGGAATAAGAAAAGATAGTTACCCAATATAAAGGTGAATATGTTCCTTTATGTGTGTGTTTTCTAATATCGACCCATAGATATATCCATGCGAGCTAGAGGATATAAAGTGAAGAACTTATGGATGTAAGAAATCCTTATGGTTAAGTTATATGGCAAAATCACTTAAGTGAATAGACATATTAAAAAGTAAAGATGATATACAAAAAAAGATATCCTTAATTATTTGGATAATAAAGTTGGTAACTCTGAATCGTGCCTTAATTTCATTCCCTACATGTGGTAGGATGGGTTGAAATTCGGGGACTGAATTTCTTAAGGTGAGTAGAATGTAACATCCTGTAAGAAAATAAAATTTATTAGACAATTTTTAGATATCTAAGGAAATAAAATCCTTATAAATTCTTTACCTTACGTATATGCATAGAAATATTCTAACATTAATGGAATAGGTAAAGAGAGAAAAATTAAGAGGAAATATTAAAAATAAATATACTAAAGAAAGGTGAAATTCTTGGGTAAGAAAGATAAATATTTGTGAAGTCAGTAAAGGTATTAAAATTTCAAGAAGATTGGATTAGGGTAATTTTTCCTAATTTAAGAGTTAAAGTTACTAAGTTTAGTATCTCCACCCATAAATTGGTCTTTTACCTATAGACACTTCATATAGAGTTTTTCTACTTCACATGAATTTTTAGCAAGCCAATAGGATAGCCCAAGGAAGAAATAAAACATAGACTTGGACTAGGATATAGAAATTGGACCGGTAGCCCAAAAATCATGAAAATATGACAAGCCCATTACGAAAGGTAGAATTTTAACCAAATTAAAGAAAATGGGCAAGAATAAGCCCAAACCCAAGAGGAAAAATAAAAATAAAAATAAAGTGATGGAATCATGGTGTAATCAAGATTAGGTGACATGGCATTAAGACAAAAATTTAGCAAGTGGTGTAATATCTTACATTCATAATTTTAGCAAGTGGTACGATAATACATGGCATTAGGACAAAACATCTATATCCTACACTCATAATTTTAGCAAGTGGGTAATAATACATAGTATTATGACAAAACATCTTTATCCTACACAAAGAATTTTAGCTAAGTAAGGAAGATTCAAGGGTTGGAAATTTGCCACCTAAAAAGGCAAACCTATCATACTTGATTAAGACAAATGAAAAGGAAATGTATCCATAAATCAAAAGGACCTTGTCCCTTATCTTAAGAACATATCATCATAATTTTCAAAATACAAATATCCTTTTCCTATGCATATCTTCACTAAGGAAGAGGAAGACAAGAACATAAGTTGTTTGTTTTCCAAAAATTCAACCAAGTGCATCCTAATTGTGATAATGTAGACCCATGATTTTGAAACGTAAATTATTTGATAGTCTATATAAGCAAAACCCACCCTTATAACATTAGAATTTCGTGCAAGTGAGGGAGAGGAAAAATAGAAGCAAGGTAGAGTGAAGAAAGGAGAGGAAGAAAGGAAGAAAGAGGAAGGAGAAATCTAGAGGATTAAGTGCTCAAGGTAAGTTTAACAATATTTCTTTTTGAAGAAAACTTTTAAAACTTATAATATTTAGATGAGATTTTGATCTCAGAACTTTGATGATTGGTCATGGATGTTGCAATATCATGTTACATATTATGTATGTTTGAATACTTAGGCTGGTGTACATAGTTTTGCATAGGTATGGCTATGCATGGCAAAAATTTTAGCTTCAGTTTTTAAATTTCTAGGAAGAATCAATAAGGAATTTAAAGAAATGGTTAACATTAAAAATGTATATCTATGTCGCACAGATTTTAAGCCACTAGAAGCACTCAATTTGGAGTCCGTATGACGTAGATATGGTCCGATTAGTATGCAGTGGTCCGAAATTGGTTAGTCTGGGAAGAATATTTTAGGATAACTTCTGTGTTTTAATTTTTGGTAACTTTTTGTAGGGAATTAAAATAAATGGTTAACATAAGAATTATAGATATATGTGTCACGGAGTTTTACCCACTGGAAGCACTCAATTTGGAGTCCATATGAGGTAGATATGGTCTGATTAGTAAGCAGTGTTCAAAAAATGGTTAATCAAGGAAGAACATGTTAGGATAGCTTCTGTGTTTTAATTTTTGTGAACATTATATATGGAATTCAAATACTTGGTGAACATAAGAATTATATGTATATGTGTCACGGAATTGTAGCCATTGAAATTACGCAATTTGGAGTCCATATGAGGTAGATATGGTCTGATTAGTAAGCAGTGGTCAGAAAATGGTTAATCAGGGAAGAATATGTTAGGATAGCTTCTTTGTTTTAATTTCTGGGAACATTCTATATGGAAATTAAATACATAGTTAACATATGAATTATAGATATATATGTCACGGATTTGTTGCCACTGTAATAACTTAATTTGGAATTTTTATGAGGGAGATATAGACCGATTAGTACGTAGAGGTCAGAACCTATCCGAGAAGAAATAACCTATCCTTTGAGGGAGTAATATCACCTTGATTTATTAATATTTCACTAAACTATTCATCATAATAGTTTTAGATAATTGTTTTATCTTGAAATTGACACCAAGATCACTGACATCAGAGTTAAATTGAGGGAGTTATGCTCTGATTGGTAAGAGAAGGTTAAATGGGATGAAAACCTGCATCAAGAAAATAAAGAAATAAAATTAATATTTAAAAGAAAACAAGAATTTTATAAATAAAGATAATAAATGACTAGTATATGCCATAGCCATTGCCGTTGTATGAACTTCTTACCATCTTAAGTGTGAATTTTTGACATGGAAATATTTTATAAAGTGATATTTGAAATGGTTATGTTCATGGCATGATTACCAATGATTTTTGGTAATAGTTATATTTTGATGAACATACTTGTTATTGAAAGCTTATTTTGTGCTAACATTGTGGAAAGAAAAGAAATGAGCATGGTCACATGGCAATCCATGTGGTGTACCAATAGGGGACGCCCTACCAACGGTTATGAATATGTTAATAAGAAAAGAAAGAGAAAGTGTGCCATGTTGGACGGAGCGAGAAAACTCCGTACCAGAGAGTAGAAATACTCATCCTGATCGGGGTAGCTTGATATGAGAATAAATTGATAGTCACCATATGATGTTCTGAAAATAGTTAATCATGTCATACATGTCATTAATGTACGATTCTCATGTACATAGATATAGTGCATTCATGTGACCAAAGATATTTGTTGTAGTTTATACAGCTGAATATGACGTGATGAGCTATGTTGATGATGATTTATTGTTGAATTTACTGGGATTTAATTCTCACTATATTTCCATGTCATGTTCAAAAAATTAGTTATGCAGATTTTTCTATGGCTCTGGCTTTTAGTGTACGTTGGATCGAGTTACTTTATGTTGGGTAGATCCCAGAATCAAAGAATATGTTTGTGGTCGAGTTGGTTCAGATCCCGGTGAAGGTGCAACCACTCTCACCTATATCTCTGGAATTGGTCAACTAGAATAAATAAGATGTAGTTATTTATGTGTTTGATTTTTGTTGTACGTACATTTTGATTAATGATGTGTATGTGAACTTTATATTGTATAATAAATAATAATAAAAAAGCAGTTGTTACAATAAGTTTGTTGCAACATCCTACATGCAACTTAGGGAAGCTTCCCCTACCTTTGTTTTCCTTTTTGTTTCTTTGTTGTTCTATTTTAAGTATTACATGCTATCCTTTCAATTATGTTCATGTTACACAATCTGATAGTAGTGAGGGCACTACTAATCATTGAGTTTGGGGGGAATCAAATGCATTCTGGTTCTAATAGTTTTGCTTACTTTGTTTTGGGTTGTCAGTGTTTCGTAATAATCCTATAAATTCATGCTAGTGAAGTCTGAAAATTAGGTAAAAATTAGGAAAGCATATATAATTTTTTCTTAAGAAAAAAAGAGGTCTGTCATGTATTTTCTTGTGTTTCGTACTAATGGAATGTAGGAATTTTGCATGCTGACTTCTTACACTTGGAACCTTCCTTTATGAGCACTAGGCTATGGTCAATCTTTATTGAGAAAAACTTGATAATTTTTCATGAAAGGTGGACCTAAGATTTTAGAGCTAATGTTGAGAGTCTCTTGAAACAAATGGCTATATGACAACAGGAGGCACAAGCTCAATTTGCAATGTAATATATGTAAAAAGGCTTAAGTTTGGGGGGTGACACACAGTTAAGAGAGACATCACTGTCACTTCGATGCTTCCACTAGCACTTAGTAACCAAGGGTATGCATGAGCCCCATGTGTACTTTTGCGTAAAACAATGACATGGAGGGTATGAGTGGGAAATTCTTAAAAGGTGATAGTGTTGAATAACTGGGTGCCTTCATCTCAAATGTTGGCATTCACATCAAAAGACACCAATGGCATGCGAAAACGAAAACAAAGAAGAAATAAATTGATTTACCCCCTAAATGCCCTGGATATATTGTAGTTTTTGTGCCTCTAATCTATTGGTATCTTTGCATTAGTAGAGAAAGACTTAATATATTAGCATATGAAATGATAGGACCTTGACTAATTTTGACTCAAGTGGATCTTGCAAGAGTAACCATAATGCACACACACATTTACAAGGGAAGTTTCGGTTGAGGATTAAGAATGTGAAAAAGCCGGTATATAGTAGTTTCTCTTTAGAAACAATTCAGTATAATTATTTCTTGCTTTTGTCGCGCTTATTACTCTACATTTTAGCTTATTTAGTACTAATTCTCCATATTTAGATATTTTTTTTGCTTTTCCTGAAGATGAGAACACCCATTACACTAATTGTAAAATTTTGTTACATTGCATGTAAACAGGGACACAAGCCGAATTATGCTAGGTGTTTCTCGGCCTAGTGGTATTTGGTGCATGGTTGGGAGTTGGAATATATGTGGTATGCTATAGGTTGGCAGGGTCACTCGGCTGCTACAATAGGATCTGTCTCCACTAGCTAAATGTGGGAGAAAAAGGGCGCTAGGAGAAGTATAGGCAAGAAGTAGAAAAGCTAAAAAAGAATCCACCTCATCGGGACAAACATAAGGATACAGAAAGAATTAGACACCCAAAGCAGCTCTTATTTTCTGGTCAGGAATGCACAGAAAAAGGATATAGTGTTCCATTGAGAACCTATTGGGCAAAAGAGGTAGACGTTGTTGGCTAGGCTAAGATAAACGAGCAGCTGAACATGGGAAAGCAAGGATCCTTCCATGAACTCTTTCTTTCCTTTTGTGCTTCTGTTATTTTTGTTGTCTCTGTTTCTACTGTATTTTTTTTTCTTGGTAGTATGGTTGTTCTAATATTTCCATTTCAAAATAACTTGGAAATGGTACTAGGCTAAGCCTCCAGCTAGGTTTACAAATGGGTTGATGTGAACTTGAAGCATATTGTTAGTGAATGAATGACTTTGTTTTAGTATTGCTTTTGATATTTAAACTGATCATTGCATTTCTTAAACTTCTACCGTTAAATGACCCTCAACAGTAGAATAATGGAACTGACATTTAACCTAGAAGGGTAAATGAAGGTTAAACTGAGTTTGAATGTTACGGGTTGGTGAAAAGCCAATGCACAACTACTATAGGAATATATAGTTGTCCCATATGACCCAATAATTTTAGAGCATCAAGTGTAGTTCTCTAGGTTGGATTCATATAGGAATGTATGAAAGTAACCTCAAGAACGATAGGAAATGGTAGTTTTGGAAGGAACCCATTCAAAATATAAAACTGGTTACTGGAGCACTTGCTGCAGCAAAGTCAGAGCAAAACTAGTGAAAGAATTCATGTCAACTGTAACATCCTGTAAAAAAATAAAATTTATTAGACAATTTTTAGATATCTAAGGAAATATAATACTTATAAATTCATTACCTTCCGTATATGCATAGAAATATTCTAACATTAATTGAATAGGCAAAGAGAGAAAACGTAAGAGGAAATATTATAAATAAATATACTAAAGAAATGTGAAATTCTTGGGTAAAAAAGATAAATTTTTGTGAAGTCAGTAAACATATTAAAATTTCACGAAAATTGGATTAGGGTAATTTTTTCTAATTTAAGAGTTAAAGTTACTAAGTTTAGTATCTCCAACCATAAATTGGCCTTTCACCTATGGACACTTCATATAGAGTTTTTCTACTTCACATGAATTTTTAGCAAGCTAATAGGATAGTCCAAGGAAGAAATAAAACATAGACTTGGACTAGGATATAGAAATTGGACCAGTAGCCCAAAAATCATGAAAATGTTACAAGCCCATTATGAAAGGTAGAATTTTAACCAAAGTAAAGAAAATGGGCAAGAATGAGCCCAAACTGAAGAGGAAAAATAAAAATAAAGTGATGGAATAATGGTGTAATCAAGATTAGGTGACATGGCATTAAGACAAAAATTTAGCAAGTGGTGTGATATCCTATATTCATAATTTTAGCAAGTGGTATGATAATACATGGCATTAGGACAAAAAATCTATATCCTACACTCATAAGTTTAGCAAGTGGGTAATAATACATAGCATTATGACAAAACATCTTTATCATACACAAATAATTTTAGTTAAGCAAGGAAGATTCAAGGGTTGGAAATATGCAACCTAAAAAGGAAAACCTATCATACTTGATTAAGAACATATCATCATAATTTTCAAAATACAAATCCCCTTTTCTTATGCATATCTTGACTAAGGAAGAGGAAGACAAGAACATAAGTTGTTGGTTTTCCAACAATTTAACCAAGTGCATCCTAATTGTGATAAGGTAGACCCATGATTATGAAAGGTAAATTATTTGATAGTCTATATAAGAAAAACCCACCCTTATAACAATAGAATTTCGTGCAAGTGAGGGAGAGGAAAAATAGAAGCAAGGTAGAGTGAGGAAAGGAGAGGAAGAAAGGAAGAAAGAGGAAGGAGAAATCTAGAGGACTAAGTGCTCAAAGTAAGTTTAACAATATTTCTTTTTGAAGAAAACTTTTAAAACTTATAATATTTAGATGAGATTTTGATCTCAGAACTTTGATGATTGGTCATGGATGTTGCAATATCATGTTACATATTTTGTATGTTTGAATACTTAGGCTGGTGTAGATAGTTTTGCATAGGTATGGCTATGCATGGTAAAAGTTTTAGCTTCAGTTTTTAAATTTCTAGGAAAAATCTGTAAGGAATTTAAAGAAATGGTTAACATTAAAAATGTATATCTATGTCACACATATTTTAAGCCACTGGAAGCACTCAATTTAGAGTCTGTATTACGTAGATATGGTTCGATTAGTATGCAGTGGTCCGAAATTGGTTAATCTGGGAAGAATATTTTAGGATAACTTCTGTGATTTAATTTTTGGTAACTTTTTGTAGGGAATTCAAATAAATAGTTAACATAAGAATTATAAATATATGTGTCACGGAGTTTTACCCACTGGAATCACTCAATTTGGAGCCCATATGAGGTAGATATGTTCTGATTAGTAAGCCATGGTCAGAAAATGGTTAATCAGGGAAGAATATGTTAGGATAGCTTCTATTTTTTAATTTCTGGGAACATTCTATAAGGAATTAAAATACATAGTTAACATATGAATTATATATATATATGTCACGGATTTGTAGCCACTGGAATCACTTAATTTGGAATTTTTATGACAGAGATATGGATCGATTAGTAGGCAGAGGTCAGAACCTATCCGAGAAGAAATAACATGTATATTGAGGGAGTAATATCACCTTGATTTATTAATATTTCGCTTAACTGTTCAGCATAATTGTTTTAGATAATTGTTCTATCTTGAAATTGACATCAAGATCCCCGACATCGGAGTTAAATTGAGGGAGCTATACTCTGATTAGTAAGAGAAGGGTAGATGAGATGAAAACCTGCATCAAGAAAATAAAGAAATAAAATTAATATTTAAAAAAGAAGAAGAATCTTATAAATGATAATAATAAATGACTAGTATATGCCATAGCCATTTCCATTGTATGAACTTCTTACCATCTTAAGTGTGAAATTTTGACATGGAAATATTTTGTAAAGTGATATTTGAAATGGTTATGTTCATGGCAGGATTACCAATGATTTTTGGTAATAGTTATATTTTGACGAACATAGTTGTTATTGAAAGCATATTTTTGGCTATCATTGTGAAAAGAAAAGAAATGAGCATGGTCACATGGCAATCCGTGTGGTGCACCAGTAGGGGACGCCCTACCAACGGTTATGAATATGTTAATGAGAAAAGAAAGAGAAAGTGTGCCATGTCGAACGGAGCGAGAAAAGCCCGTACCGAAGAGTAGAAGATACTCACCCTGACTGGGGTAGCTTGATATGAGAATAAATTGATAGTCACCGTATGATATTCTGAAGATAATTAATCCTGTCATACATGTCATTACTATACGATTCTCATATGCATAGATATAGTGCAATCATGTGACCAAAGATATTTACTGTAGTTTATACAGCTGAACATGACATGATAAGCTATATTGATGATGATTTATTGTTGAACTTCCTGAGATTTAATTCCCACTATATTTCCATGTCATGTTCAAAAAATTAGTTATGCAGATTTTTCTATGGCTCTTGCTTTTGGTGTACATTGGATCGAGTTACTTTATGTTGAGCAGATCCCATAATCAAATAATATGTTTGTGGTCGAGTTGGTTCAGATTCCGGTGAAGGTGCAACCACCTGCACCTATATCTCCGGAATTGGTTAACCAGAATAAATAAGATGTAGTTCTATATGTGTTTGATTTTATTGTACGTACGTTTTGATTAATGACGTGTATGTGAACTTTATATTGTATAATAAATAATAATGAAAAAAGAAGTTGTTACATAATTGATATAAGAGCAGATCGATCCTAGATGGCCAGTGGTTGGTTGGTTATTTGAATCGATCTTATAGTATCTTGAGTATGTTGTGGTAGTGCTGTGTAGGGGATCGGTGATTTCATATAGGTAAGAAATTACTAGTGTTTCCTATCTATATGCCAAGGTAGTGTTATGACTGCTGTTAAATATTTTTTTTGAAACTAACTATTTGGCTTGATCACCTTAATAGCAGCATAACTTTATTTTTGCCACAGTAGGAAATGGCACCACCATGGAGGAATCCGGCAAACAATGCGGAGGAAACCCTGCACAACCTTGCCACAGTAATTCGAGAATTTGATATTGATTTACTCCTTATAGAATGATATCGATTGAATTTAAAAAAAAATAGTTACAAGACTTGTTAGACAAGGGATTTAAATGACCTAGAACTTTTATTTGGAGTGCTCCAATTCTATCTGTGAAAAAGAAAGATGGATCACTATGACTATGCAAAGATTATAGACATTTGAATAAGGTGACAGTGTAGAATAAAAACCCATTACCTCATGTAGATTACCTGTTTGACCAGTTATAAGGTGTTTAATATTTTTCCAAAAATTGATTTGGGATATGAGTAACATTAATTAATGATAAGAGAAGAGGATGTACAAAAATTTTATTTTAGGACTTATTATGGGCATTATGAGTTCTTGGTAATGTCATTTAAATTGACAAATATCTTAGCTGCATTCATAGATTTAATGAATAGTAATTAGGTTATCCCTGGATCAATTTGTTATTATATATATATTGATGATATACTAGAATATTTCAAAAGTTCAAAGGATCATAAGCAACATTTAAAGATAGTTTTACCAACTCTAAGGGAGTATGGTTGGTAAAGATGGTATCCAAGTAGACTCTAAGAAAGTAAAAGTGGTACAACAATGGCTACATTTTACTACATCTAAAGATGAAGATTCAAATCCAATTTGCGCTTCCTGCATTTTTCTGTCGTCCATTCTATTTGAGCCATAGTTGGATCAGGTACATGAACATATGCTTGTAAAGCATCAATAAACTCCTCAGCATTTAAAGTTGAAAAGAGAATTCATCCTGCTGAGTGTGAAATGAATCTTTGTTTCACAGCATGATCAAGAAAAGACAAGAGACCATCAAAGAAGTTATTAACATTTAACAAACCTATCGGTTTGTGATGCATATTCAGTTGTGCCGAAGAAATTATTTGGAAAATCTCTTCTAAAGTACCAAAACCACCTGGTAAGGCAATGAAAGCATCAGTATTACTCATCATTCTAGCTATGCGTTCATGCATGGAAGCTACCCTAAACTCTTCCCCAATTGTCTTTCCTACAATGTTAGATGAAGCTAGAGCTATAGGAATAATACCTAGAACTTGGTATCCTCCTACATGGGCAGCTGTAGACACACACCCCATTAAACCACGGTTACCTCCACCATAGACTAAATGAAATTTTCTTCTGGCCAGTATCATACCCAGGTTTTGTGCATCTTTCACATACTCTCCATTTTGTTCCAGAATTAGAACCACAAAAGACACAAATATTTTGAAATTGACGAAATGGAATTCCCTTCATAGTTGCACACACCTTGACTTGGAGTATGAAAGTAAAGATATTAACGTGTGCATTTATAGAACTCGAAGAGTGGCATACTTATGATAGCTATGCGAATAGGCTGGGAATAATTAGAATAGTTATGTGAGTGATTGGTGGATATCAGCTAAATTAAAGGTAAAATTTTCTAAAATGACGGTAAGCATGTATATGTATAGTAGTTGTGATTGTAACAACTTTTTTTTATTATACAATATAAAGTTCACATACACATCATTAATCAAAACGTACATACAACATTTCAAACACATAAATATCTACATCTTATTTATTCTGGTTGACCAATTCCAAAGATTCGGGTGCGGGTGGTTGCACCTTCACCGGGATCTGTGCCAACTCGCCCACAAACATTTTATTTAGGATCCGCTCATCATAGAATAACTCGATCCAACGTGCACTAAAAGGCAAAGCTATAGAAAAAAATCTGCATAACTAATTTTCTGAACATAACATGGAAATATAGTGAGAATTAAATCCCAGTAAGTTCAACAATAAATCATTATCAATATAGCTCATCACGTCATGTTCAGTTGTATAAACTACAGTAAATAACTTTGGTCACCTGAATGCACTATATCTATGCACATGAGAATCGTACAGAAATGACATGTATGACAAGATTAATTATTTTCAAAATATCATATGATGACTATCAATTTATTCTCATATCAAGCTACCCCGGTCAGGGTGAGTATTTTCTACTCTCCGGTACGGGTTTTTCCCGCTCCGTCCGACATGGCCCACTTTCTCTTTCTTTTCTCATTAACATGATCGTAACCGTTGGTAGATCGTCCCTTACTGGTGCACCACACGGATAGCCTTGTGATCATGCTCATTTCTTTTCTTTTCACAATGATAGAAAAAAATATGCTTTCAATAATAAGTATATAACTATTACCTAAAATCATTGGTAATCATGCCATGAACATAACCATTTCAAATATCACTTTATAAAATATTTCATGTCAAAATTTCACACTTAAGATGGTAAGAAGTTCATACAATGGCAATGGCTATGGCATATACTAGTCATTTATTATTTTCATTTATAAGATTCTTCTTCTTTTTTAAATATTAATTTTATTTCTTGATTTTCTTGATGCAGGTTTTCATCCTATCTGACCTTCTCTTACTAAGCAGAGAATAACTCGCTCAATTTAACTTCGATTTAGGTGATCTTAATATCAATATAAAGAAAAAATAATTATCTAAAACTCTTATGTTGACTAGTTGAACAAAATATTAAGAAATCATGGTGATAGTACACCCTCAAAGAACATGTTATTTCTTCTCGGGTAGGTTCTGAGCTCTACCTACTAATCTGTCCATATCTCCCTCATAAGAATTCCAAATTAAGTGATTCCAGTGGATAAAAATCAGTGACACATAGTTATAATTCTTATGTTAACCATTTATTTTAATGCCCTACAGAATCTTCCTAGAAACTAAAACACAGAAGCTATACTAACATATTCTTCCCTGATTAACCATTTTCTAACTATTGCTTACTAATCGGACCATATCTACCTCATATGGACTCTAAATTGAGCGATTCCAGTGTCTAAAACTTCGTGACACATATAACTATAATTTGTATGTTAAATATTTATTTTATTTCCCTAGAGAATGTTACCAGAAACTAAAACACAGAAGTTATCCTAACATATTCTTCCCTATTTAACCATTTTCTGACCTTTGCTTAATAATTAGACCATATCTACCTTATATGGACTCCAACTTGAGTGATTCCAGTGGCTACAAATCCGCAACACATATAACTATAATTATTATGTTAACCATTTATTTTAATTCCCTACAGAATGTTCCCAAGAATTAAAACACATAAACTATCCTAACATATTCTTCCCTAATTAACCATTTTTTGACCTTTTCTTACTAATCAGACCATGTCTGCCTCATATGGACTCTAAATTGAGTGATTCCAATCTTTTAAAATTGGTGACACATATAGCTATAATTCTTATGTTAACCATTTATTTTAATTCTGTAACATCCTTAATTTTGTTTCTTTTATTGATAAAGGTACATAAAAATTTTAATTAAGGAAATAAAATTTATTAGACAATATTTTAGATATCTAAGGAAATATAGTCCTTAGAAATTCTTCACCTTATGTATATGCATAGAAAATGTTTCTAACATTAAGAGAACAAATAAAGAAGGAAAAATCTAATAGGAAAGAAATTAGAAATAACATACTAAAGAGATGCAAAATTCTTGGATAAGGAAGATAAATTTTTAGAAACAAGTAAAGGTCTTAAAATTTCAAGAACATTGAATTAGGGTAATTTTTCCTAATTCAAGAAATATAGTTACTAAGTTTAAAATCTTTACCCATACATTGGGCTTTTACCTATGGACACTTCATATAAAGTTTTTCCACTTCACATAAGTTTCTAACAAGCCCATTGGATAACCTAAACAAGAAATAAAACATAGACTTGGACTAGGAAATAGTAATTGCACCAATAGCCCAAAAATTATGAAAATGTGACCAAGCCCACCAAGAAAGGAAGAATTTTATCCAAAGCAAAGAAAATGGGTAGGAAAAGCCCATAATGGGTAGGAATAAGCCCAAATCCAAGAGGAAAAATAAAATAAAATAAATTAGATGATGATATAATAATAAGAATAAAGATTAGGTTACATGGCATTAAGACAAAAATTTAGCAAGTGGTGTTATTCTACATTCATCATTTAGGCAAGTGGCATGATAATACAAGGCTTTAGGAGAAAAACATCTATATCCTACACTCATAATTTTAGCAAGTGGTATGATAATACATGGTATTAGGACAAAACATTCATAGCCCACACAAATAATATCAACCAAATAATGGAGATTCAAGGGCTAGAAATTTGCCACCTAAAATGGCAAATCTATCATACTTGTTTAAGACAAAAGAAAATGGAAATGAATCCCTAAATCAAAGGGACCTTGTCCCTTATCTTAAGAACATATCATCATAATTTTCAAAATACAAATCTCCTTTTCCTATGCATATCTTGAGTAAGGAAGAGGAAGACAAGAACATAAGTTGTTTGTTTTCCAAAAATTCAACAAAGTGTATCTTAATTGTGATAAGGTAGACCCATGATCATGAAAGGTGAATTATTTGATGGTCTATATAAGAAAACTCACTCTTACAACATTAGAATTTCGTCCAAGTGAGGGAGAAGAAAAATAGAAGCAAGGTAGAGTGAGGAAAGGAGAGGAAGAAAGGAAGAAAGAGGAAGGAGAAGTCTAGGGGACTAAGTGCTCCAGGTAAGTTTAAAATTATTTCTTTTTGAAGAAAACTTTTAAAACTTATAATATTTATATGAGATTTTGATCTTAGAACTTTTATGATTGGTCATGATGTTGCTATATCATGTTACATATTGATCTTGCATGTGATGTATGTTTGAATACTTAGGTTGGTGTAGATAGTTCTGCATGGTTATGGCTACGGGTGGCAGAATTTTAAGCTTCGGTATTTTAATTTCTGGGAACAATCTATAAGGAATTAAAATAAATGGTTAACATAAGAATTAAATATATATGTGTCATGGATATTTAGGCACTGGAATCATTCAATTTGGAGTCCATATAAGGGAGATATGAGTCGATTAGTAGACAAAGGTCAGAAAATGGGTCATCAGGGAAAAATATGTTAGGATAGCTTCGGTATTTTAATTTCTGGGAAGTATCTGTAAGGAATTAAAATAGTGCGCCAACATAACAATTATAGATATATGGCTCATGGAATTTTACCAACTGGAATAACTCAATTTGGAGTTCATATGAGGTAGATATGATCCGATTAGTAAGCAGTGGTCAGAAAATGTTTATTCAGGGAAGAGAATGTTATTAAAGCTTTAGTTTTTGAATTTCTGGGAATATTCTGTAGTTAATTAAAATATCGCGCCAACATAACAATTATTGATATATGGCTCATGGAATTTTACCAACTGGAATAACTCAATTTGGAATTCATATGAGGTAGATATGATCCGATTAGTAAGCAGAGGTCAGAAAATGTTTATTCAGGGAAGAGTATGTTATTAAAGCTTTAGTTTTTGAATTTCTGGGAATATTCTGTAGGGAATTAAAATAGCGCGCCAACATAACAATTATAGATATATGGCTCATGGAATTTTACCAACTGGAATAACTCAATTTGGAGTTCCAATTTGAGAGATATGGTCTAATTAGTCAGTAAAGGTCAGAACCTACACGAGAAGAAATAATACTAAATTTAAAGGAGTAATAACACTACAATATCATACTATTTTATTGATATGATTAACATAATAGTTTTAGATAATTGTCTTAGCTTTTCTTAGACACTAATATCATCTTAATCGGAGTTAAAATGAGAGAGTTATGCTCTAATTTGTAAGCAAAGGCTGTGTTAAAAGTTAGTAAAACCTATTTTCAATATTTTTTTTTATACCTATTTTATACCCTAGATGAATTTTTAAGGTAATAGTAGAAATCAATTTGAGGAAAAAGGCTCTATAAAATTTGTAAGAACATGTGTTGCAAATGATATAAGTAGAAATAAAATGACTAAATGCCTAGACATAAAGAAAATGAAAAGATGAAAATAATATTCAAGAAAGAAGAGGAATTTTATAAATGAAAATAATAAATGCCTAGTGTATGCCCTAGCTATTGCCATTGCATGAACTTACTACCATTTTAAGTGTGTAATTTTTAACATAGAATTTACCCTAGTACTCATATAAATTTCCAAGAAGTTTTGAAAGTGCCGGTTTTATTTGAAAAAAATCTTAGTATGCTCCGTGGTTGCAGTATTTCCACATCAGAAAAGAATTATTCTAGTTACTGGAAAAAAAAAATTGTGATTTGTGAAAAGTGCATGTCTAAGGAAAGCTTTGGCAAGGAAAGACTTGGTACTTAAGCGTGTCCATTAGTGACCCACCTCTCTTTTCTGGAAACTTTCCTGGTGCGCTGTTTACATACTACAATTACTATCCAGTTATCGAGGTATTAGTGTGGAATTTTAACATGGAAATATTTTATAAAGTGAAAATTAGAAAATGATTATATTCATGGCATAGTTTCAGTTTACCAATGAATTTTGAGAATGATTTTGTTTTGATACATTATGGCATGAGAATATAATGAACTTACTTGTTATTGGAATCATATTTTCGGCTATTAATATGAAAAGAAAAGAAATGAGCACGGTCACATGGCAATCCGTGTGGTGCAACAGTAGGGGATGCCCTACCAACAGTTATGATTATATTCATGAGAAAAGAAAGAGAAAGTGTGCCATGTCGGACGGAGCGAGATAAGCCCGTACCGAAAAGTAGAGAATACTCACCCTGCCCGGGGTAGCTTGAAGTAAGAATAAGTTGATAGCCATCATATGAAATTCGAAAAAAATAGTTATTCATGCCATACATGTCATAACTGTATAATTCTCATGTGCATGATAAAGTGCATTCATGTGACCTAAAGATATTTTCTGTAGTTTATACAGCTGAACATGACATGATGAACTATATTGATAATGAATTATTGTTGAACATACTGGGATTTAATTCTCACTATATTTCCATATCATGTTCAGAAAATTAGCTATGCAGTTTTTTTCAATGAGACTTATTATTGTCGTACGTATGATCGAGGTGCCCTATCTTGGGCAAATACCTACTATTGCGGATATATCAATTGTTGAAGTGACTGAGATTCCGGCGGAGGTGCCACCACCCGAACTAGTGGCCCCGGAAATAGTCTATGTGGAAGATTAGAGCTTATATGTACATGTATGTCTTGTACAAATGTTTGTATTAATGATGTGAGTGTAAACTTAGTATTGTATAATTATTAAATGTTATTGTGAGTTAAGTTGAGGTAATAACTTCATGATGTTAAATAAAATTTTTTTTTTTACATAAATGGAGCTGTTACATAATTGGTATCAGAGCAGGTCAATCCTAGATGGCCAGTGGGTAGATGGTTATCTGAATCGATCTTATAGTGTCTTGAGTATGTTGTGGTTATGCTGTGTAGGGAATCAGTGAGTTCATATAGGTAAGAAATTACTAGTGTTTCCTATCTATATGCCGAGGTGGTGTTATGACTGCTGTTAAATATTTTAAAACTAACTATTGGGTTTGATCACATCAATAGCAGCATAACTTTGTTTTTGCCACAGTAGGAAATGGCACCACCGAGGAGGAATCCGGCAAACAATGCGGAAGAAACCCTGCATAACATGGCCACAGCAATTCGAGACCAAGTCTTGACCACCAATCAAATTTTACAACATCTCCAGAATGCTAATAACACAAATGTTGAGAATGGTGCTAACAACCGAATGGCTGGAAAAGATAATGGCATATCCGAGTTCCTGAGGACTAGACCACCTTGTTTCCAAGGTGGCTATGACCCAACGGTAGCCAAAAGGTGGATTAGGGAATTAGAGAAAATCTTTGAAGTGATGGGCTGTACTGAAGAGCAACAAATTATTTTTACTGCATATATGTTAAAGGATGAAGCAAAATACTGGTGACGTGGAGCTAGAGAACTTTTAGCTCATCAGGGAAGACAGATCACCTGGCAAGTGTTCAAAGACATTTTTTTTGAAAAGTACTTTCCAAGTACTGTACGGGCAAAGAAAGAGATCAAATTTCTCCAACTCAGGCAAGGCAGCATGACTGTGGACCAGTATATTGCAAGGTTCGAAGAGCTGTCTAAGTTCTCTTCTTATCTGCGATATAACCCAGATGAAGCATGGAAGGCGGTTAAGTTTGAAGCAGGACTAAACCCGGAATTAAAGAATGTTGTTATAGCTATGGAGATCAGGGAGTTTGTACCTCTGATAAATAAATGCAGACTCCTGGAAAAGAGTTTAAGGGCAGTGGAGGACGAGAAGCAAAGGCGAAACCTATGGAAGAGGAAGAAAAATTTTCCCAACCCTGGAAAGAATGTGAGAAGAAGTGGATATGGAGCTGGTAAGAGGCCATTGATTGTGGGTCCTAGGCCTTTTCAACAAGACCTCGCCTTAGTCAAGTGCGCTAAGTGCGGACGCATGCTTGGTAATCGGCCATGCTACATGGGACAAGATGTCTGCTTCAATTGCGGACAGAAGGGACATTTTGCGAAAAACTGCCCACATAATGTGGGGAAGCAGCCAGAACAAAGGCCTCAAGTGAAAGGAAGGGTTTTCACGCTGAGCGGCGAAGAGGCAGCCCAATCTTCTGAAATGATTCAAGGTACATGCTATATCTATGGATTTGCTCTTATGGTGTTATTTGACTCTGGTGCTAGTCAGTCATTTATATCGGAAGAATGTATTAGGAAGTTTCAGTTTCCTATTTCTGAAACTCCCTATGAGCTATCCGTAGTAACCCCTACAGGGGAACGGGTATTAACTTCCTCTGTATGTAAAGACTGTCAAGTCACCATCCAGGAGAAAACTTTTTCTGTAGACCTCGTCTGTTTACCTTTAAGAGGTATTGAGGTCATTTTAGGGTTAGACTGGATGTCTAGAAATCGAGTCTTGTTGAATTGTTGTAACAAGACCGTTGAATTTCTACCTTCTACTCCGAAAGAGGAGGTCCAGTTATTGATGCTAAATGCCAATCAAGTTAATAGGGAGTTGAAGAATGGAGTACTTGGATACATTCTCTTGTATTTATCAAACTTAGAAGTCGAATCGAAGCTTGATGAAATTCTAATAACCAACGAGTTTCCTGAAGTGTTTCCATCAGATATTCCAGGCTTACCTCCAAAGAGAGAGATAGAGTTCTCTATTGATCTCCTACCTGGGATAGGGCCTATCTCTATTACACTATATCGAATGGCCTCGAAGGAACTACAGGAACTTAAGAAACAGTTGGAGGAACTGTTAGACAAGAAATTCATTAGACCAAGTGTATCACCTTGGGGAGCTCCTGTATTGTTTGTTAAGAAGAAAGATGGAAGCTTGAGACTATGCATAGATTACAGACAACTGAATAAGGTGACTATTAAAAACAAGTACCCTCTCCTTAGGATAGATGACTTATTGGATCAACTGAAGGGAGCCTCTATCTTTTCTAAAATTGACTTGAGGTCAAGATATCATCATATTAGGATCAAGGATGAGGATGTATCAAAAACTGCCTTCAGGACTAGGTATGGGCACTATGAGTTTCTCGTAATGCCCTTTGGGTTGACAAATGCACCTGCAATTTTCATGGATTACATGAATCGCATTTTTCGACCCTACCTATATCAATTTGTTGTAGTGTTCATTGTTGACATCTTGATATATTCTAAGAGTGAGAAAGAACATGAACAACATCTCCGAATCGTGCTGCAAGTGCTGAAAGAGAAAAAGTTATATGCTAAATTGGAGAAGTGTGAATTTTGGCTATCAGAGGTGAAGTTTCTCGGACATGTCATCTCTAATAGAGGGGTAGTCATAGATCCTAGTAAGACGGAAGCAGTGATTAAGTGGGAGACACCAAAGACAGTTACGGAAATTAGAAGTTTCCTTGGTTTGGCAGGATACTACAGGAGATTTATACAAAACTTCTCTCGTATAGCCTTGCCATTGACTAAATTGACCAGGAAGGGAAGTCCTTTCAAATTGACTGATCAATGTGATGCTAGTTTTTAGGAGCAGAAGACAAGACTGACCACTCCTCCTGTTTTAATTATTCCAGACCCCACAGGATATTTTGAAGTGTATAGTGACGCTTCAAAGAAAGGGCTAGGATGTGTGCTGATGCAAGATAAGAGAGTAGTTGCTTACGCCTCTAGGCAACTGAGACCCCACGAAGGAAACTATCCAACCCATGATCTTGAATTAGCGGCAGTAGTGTTTGCCTTACAGATTTGGTGACACTATTTTTACGGGACAACCTTTGAAGTATATTGTGATCATAAGAGTCTTAAATACCTCTTTGATCAGAAGGAGTTAAATATGAGGCAACGAAGATGGGTAGAATTCCTTAATGACTACAAGTTTGAGATAAAGTATCATCCCGGAAAGGCAAATGTTGTAGCAGATGCCTTGAGTCGAAAATCTCTGCACATGGGTCAGATGATGGTGTATGAGATGCAGATGCTAGAGGAGTTTCGAAATTTGAAGCTAGCCACTACTCTTACTCCAAAGAATCTAGTCATTAATGGTTTAAGTATAGGGTCTGACCTTAGAGCCCAGATCAAAGAGGCTCAAGCTCACGATCAATACTTACAGGATCATAAAGACCAAGGTAATTTTTCTGTCATGGAAGATGGAGCAATCATGTATCAGGGAAGGATTTGTGTCCCTCAAGAACAAGAGTTGAGGACTAAGATACTGCAGGAAGCGCATCAAAGTAAATACACAATCCATCCTGGATGCACTAAAATGTACCAGGATTTAAAAAGGATGTATTGGTGGCCAGGGATGAAAAATGACATTGCTGAGTTTGTGGCAAAATGTCTCATTTGTCAAAAGGTGAAGGTGGAGCATCAAATGCCAGCGGGATTTCTACAACCTCTTGAGATCCCTAAATGGAAATGGGATAGTATCTCGATGGACTTTGTTGTAGGTTTACCTAAGACTTCAGTGGGACATGACTCTATCTGGGTAATAGTTGACAGATTAACCAAATCTGCTCACTTTTTGCCCATAAAAATTAACTTTTCACTAGATAAATTGGCCCAATTGTACGTTCAGGAAATAGTTAGACTCCATGGGATTCCCTTAAATATTGTTTCTGATAGAGATCCGAGGTTCACGTCGAGGTTTTGGAAGGGGTTGCAAGAAGTTTTTGGTACTCAGTTGCGGTTCAGTACTGCCTACCATCCTCAGACTGACGGGCAGACAGAACGAACCATTCAAACCCTAGAAGATATGTTGAGGGCCTGTGTGATAGAGCAAGATAAAGGATGGGATAAGTACCTACCTTTAGTAGAGTTTGCTTATAATAATAGCTATCACTCTAGCATTAAGATGGCCCCCTATGAAGCTTTATACGGTAGAAAGTGCCGATCTCCACTATGTTGGTTCGAGGTAGGAGAAAAGAACTTGTTGGGTCCTGATCTAGTTCAACAAACCACTGAACAAAACAGGATGATACGAAACAAAATACTTACAGCGCAGAGTCGGCAAAAGAGTTACTACGATAAGAGACATAGACCTCTAGAGTTTGAGGAAGGAGACCATGTATTTCTGAAACTTTCCCCGACTACTAGAGTTGGTAGGTCTCTCAAAACAAGAAAGCTAAGTCCGCGATTTTTAGGACCCTACCAAATTCTCAAGAAAGTAGGGACATCAGCATATCAAGTTGCTCTCCCACCTAATTTTTCCAACCTGCATAATGTTTTCCACGTATCACAGCTGCGGAAGTATCTTTCAGATTCATCACATGTAATATTGGATGAACCAATCCAAATAAAGGAGAACATGACATACCAGCTAGTACCTGCATCCATATTGGACACTGACGTGAAGCAACTGAGAAATAAAATCATTCCCCTAGTTAAGGTGTTATGGGAAGGTTTGACTCCGGAAGAAGCAACTTGGGAGCTGGAAGAAGTCATGAGGAAGAAATATCCGTAATTGTTCTAATAAGGTAATTTCTAAAATTTTGGGGCCAAAATTTCTTTTAGGGGGAGAGAAATGTAACATCCTTAATTTTGTTTTTTTTATTGATAAAGGTACATAAAAAATTTAATTAAGGAAATAAAATTTATTAGACAATATTTTAGATATCTAAGGAAATATAGTCCTTAGAAATTCTTCACCTTATGTATATGCATAGAAAATGTTTCTAACATTAAGAGAACAAATAAAGAAGGAAAAATCTAATAGGAAAGAAATTAGAAATAACATACTAAAGAGATGCAAAATTCTTGGATAAGGAAGATAAATTTTTAGAAACAAGTAAAGGTCTTAAAATTTCAAGAACATTGAATTAGGGTAATTTTTCCTAATTCAAGAACTATAGTTACTAAGTTTAAAATCTTTACCCATACATTGGGCTTTTACCTATGGACACTTGATATAGAGTTTTTCCACTTCACATAAGTTTCTAACAAGCCCATTGGATAACCTAAACAAGAAATAAAACATAGACTTGGACTAGGATATAGTAATTGCACCAATAGCCCAAAAATTATGAAAATGTGACCAAGCCCACCAAGAAAGGAAGAATTTTATCCAAAGCAAAGAAAATGGGTAGGACAAGCCCATAATGGGTAGGAATAAGCCCAAATCCAAGAGGAAAAATAAAATAAAATAAATTAGATGATGATATAATAATAAGAATAAAGATTAGGTTACATGGCATTAAGACAAAAATTTAGCAAGTGGTGTTATTCTACATTCATCATTTAGGCAAGTGGCATGATAATACTAGGCTTTAGGACAAAAACATCTATATCCTACACTCATAATTTTAGCAAGTGGTATGATAATACATGGTATTAGGACAAAACATTCATAGCCCACACAAATAATATCAACCAAATAATGGAGATTCAAGGGCTAGAAATTTGCCACCTAAAATGGCAAACCTATCATACTTGTTTAAGACAAAAGAAAATGGAAATGAATCCCTAAATCAAAGGGACCTTGTCCCTTATCTTAAGAACATATCATCATAATTTTCAAAATACAAATCTCCTTTTCCTATGCATATCTTGAGTAAGGAAGAGGAAGACAAGAACATAAGTTGTTTGTTTTCCAAAAATTCAACAAAGTGTATCTTAATTGTGATAAGGTAGACCCATGATCATGAAAGGTGAATTATTTGATGGTCTATATAAGAAAACCCACCCTTACAACATTAGAATTTCGTCCAAGTGAGGGAGAAGAAAAATAGAAGCAAGGTAGACTGAGGAAAGGAGAGGAAGAAAGGAAGAAAGAGGAAGGAGAAGTCTAGGGGACTAAGTGCTCCAGGTAAGTTTAACAATATTTCTTTTTGAAGAAAACTTTTGAAACTTATAATATTTATATGAGATTTTGATCTTAGAACTTTTATGATTGGTCATGATGTTGCTATATCATGTTACATATTGATCTTGCATGTGATGTATGTTTGAATACTTAGGTTGGTGTAGATAGTTCTGCATGGTTATGGCTATGGGTGGCAGAATTTTAAGCTTCGGTATTTTAATTTCTGGGAATAATATATAAGGAATTAAAATAAATGGTTAACATAAGATATAAATATATATGTGTCATGGATATTTAGGCACTGGAATCATTCAATTTGGAGTCCATATAAGGGAGATATGAGCCGATTAGTAGACAAAGGTCAGAAAATGGGTCATCAGGGAAAAATATGTTAGGATAGCTTCGGGATTTTAATTTCTAGGAAGTATCTGTAAGGAATTAAAATAGCGCGCCAACATAACAATTATAGATATATGGCTCATGGAATTTTACCAACTGGAATAACTCAATTTGGAGTTCATATGAGGTAGATATGATCTGATTAGTTAGCAGAGGTCAGAAAATGTTTATTCAGGGAAGAGTATGTTATTAAAGCTTTAGTTTTTGAATTTTTGGGAATATTTTGTAGGGCATTAAAATAGCGCGCCAACATAACAATTATAGATATATGGCTCATGGAATTTTACCAACTGGAATAACTCAATTTGGAGTTCCAATTTGAGAGATATGGTCTAATTAGTCAGTAAAGGTCAGAACCTACATGAGAAGAAATAATACTAAATTTAAAGGAGTAATAACACCACAATATCATACTATTTTGTTGTTATGATTAACATAATAGTTTTAGATAATTGTCTTAGCTTTTCAAAGACACTAATATCATCTTAATCAGAGTTAAAATGAGAGAGTGATGCTCTGATTTGTAAGCAAAGGCTGTGTTAAAAGTTAGTAAAACCTATTTTCAATATTTTTTTTCTACCCTAGATGAATTTTTAAGGTAATAGTAGAAATCAATTTGAAGAAAAATGCTCTATAAAATTTGTAAGAACATGTGTTCGAAATGATATAAGTAGAAATAAAATGACTAAATGCCTAGACATAAAGAAAATGAAAAGATGAATATAATATTCTAGAAAGAAGAGGAATTTTATAAATGAAAATAATAAATGTTTAGTGTATGCCCTAGCTATTGCCATTGCATGAACTTACTACCATTTTAAGTGTGTAATTTTTAACATAGAATTTACCCTAGTACTCATAAATTTTCAAGAAGTTTTGAAAGTGCCGGTTTTATTTGAAAAAAATCTTAGTATGCTCCGTGGTTGCAGTATTTCCACATCAGAAAAGAATTATTCTAGTAACTGGAAAAAAAAATTGTGATTTGTGAAAAGTGCATGTCTAAGGAAAGCTCTGGCAAGGAAAGACTTGGTACTTAAGCGTGTCCATTAGTGACCCACCTCTCTTTTCTGGGAACTTTCCTGGTGCGCTGTTTACAGACTACAATTACTATCCAGTTATCGAGGTATTAGTGTAGAATTTTGACATGAAAATATTTTATAAAGTGAAAATTAGAAAATGATTATATTCATGGCATAATTTCAGTTTACCAATGAATTTTGAGAATGATTATGTTTTGATACATTATGACATGAGAATATAATGAACATACTTGCTATTGGAATCATATTTTCGGCTATTAATATGAAAAGAAAAGAAATGAGCAAAGTCACATGGCAATTCGTGTGGTGCACCAGTAGGGGACGCCCTACCAACGGTTATGATTATATTCATGAGAAAAGAAAGAGAAAGTGTGCCATGTCGGACGGAGCAAGATAAGCCCGTACCGAAAAGTAGAGAATACTCACCCTGACCGGGGTAGCTTGAAGTAAGAATAAGTTGATAGCCATCATATGAAATTCGAAAAAAATAGTTATTCATGCCATACATGTCATAACTGTATAATTCTCATGTGCATGATAAAGTGCATTTATGTGACCTAAAGATATTTCTGTAGTTTATACAGCTGAACATGACGTGATGAACTATATTGATAATGAATTATTGTTGAACATACTGAGATTTAATTCTCACTATATTTCCATATCATGTTCAGAAAATTAGCTATGCAGTTGTTTTCAATGAGACTTATTATTGCCGTACGTATGATCGAGGTGCCCTATCTTGGGCAAATACCTATTATTGCGGATATATCAGTTGTTGAAGTGACTGAGATTCCGGCGGAGGTGCCACCACCCGAACCAGTGGCCCCGGAAATAGTCTATTTGGAAGATTAGGGCCTATATGTACATGTATGTCTTGTACAAATGTTTGTAGTAATGATGTGAGTGTAAACTTAGTATTGTATAATTAAATAAATGTTATTGTGAGTTAAGTTGAGGTAATAACTTCATGATGTTAAATAAAAAAAATTTTTTTTACGTAAATGGAGCTCTTACAAATTCCCTACCAATTCTTCCCAGAATTTTAAAAACAGAAGCATAAAAGTTTGCCAACCATAGCCATACCTATGCAGAACTATCTACACCAACCTAAGTATTCAAACATACATAATATGTAACATGATATAAATATTACAAGTTTCAAAACTTTTCTTCAAAAAGAAATATTGTTAAACTTACCTGGAGCAGTTAGTCCCCTAGACTTCTCCTTCTTCTTTCTTCCTTTCTTCCTCTCCTTTCCTCACTCTACCTTGCTTTTATTTTTCCTCTCCCTTACTTGGACGAAATTCTAATGTTGTAAGGGTGGGTATTCTTATATAGACCACCAAATAATTCACCTTTCATGATCATAGGTCTACCTTATCACAATTTGGTTACACTTGGTTGATTTTTTGGAAAACAAACAACTTATGTTCTTGTCTTCCTCTTCCTTAGTCAAGATACGCATAGAAAAAGGAGATTTGTATTTTGAAAATTATGATAATATGTTCTTAAGATATGGGACAAGGTCCCTTTGATTTAGGGATTCTTTTTCTTTTTCTTTTGTCTTAATCAATTATGATAGGTTTGCCTTTTTAAGTGGCAAATTTCTAGACCTTCAATCTCCATTATTTGGTTGAAATTATTTGTGTGGGATAGAAATGTTTTGTCCTAATGCTATGTATTATCATACCACTTGCTAAAATTATGAGTGTAGGATATAGATGTTTTGTCCTAAAGCCTTGTATTATCATACCACTTGCTAAATTTTTGTCTTAATGTCATGTCACCTAATCTTGATTACACCATTATTTCATCACTTTAATTTTTTTCCTCTTGGGTTTGGCCTCATTCTTGCCCATTTTCTTTACTTTGGTTAAAATTCTACTTTCATAATGGGCTTGGTCACATTTTTATGATTTTTGGGCTACCGGTCCAATTTCTATATCCTAGTCCAAGTCTATGTTTTATTTCTTCATTGGTCTATCCTATTGGCTTGCTAAAAATTTATGTGAAGTAGAAAAACTCTATATGAAGTGTCCATAGGTGAAAGCCCAATTTATGGGTGGAGATACTAAACTTAGTAACTTTTGCTCTTAAATTAAGAAAAATTACCCTAATCCGATCTTCTTGAAATTTTAAGACCTTTACTTACTTCACAAAAATTTATCTTCCTTACCTAAGAATTTCACCTTTCTTTAGCATGTTTATTTCTAATATTTCCTCTTAGGATTTCTTTCTTTACCTATTCCAATAATGTTAGAACATTTCTATACAAACACGTAAGTTGAAGAATTTTTAAGGATTATATTTCCTTAGATAGCTAAAAATTGTCTAATAAATTTTATTTCCTTAATTAAATATTTATGTACCTTTATCAATAAAAGAAATGAAATTATGGATGTTACTTTGAATACTTTTGTACTTTTATTAATACATAAAACGAAATTAGAGATGTTACAGTGATAGTCGCTCATATTAGGCATAAAAAGAGAATAAGGTTAAGATATCATCAGAAATTTGTCTTTGTTGTCTTTGATGAAACCTTGATATCTTGATTCTTGTAGAGAAGTTGTAGGTGATAGGCATAATTGAAAAACAAAAGAAAGTGAAAATGTAAACAAATTAGTTGTTGAAGAAGGACAATCAAATGATTTATATTGTTTTTCCAATATTTTTTCTCGTCGACTAGCTATTTTGAAAAATTTTAATTTGGACTAGTTATTTTACAGTTGATTGATTACATCTATTTCGAAGCAATCAACTGCATCCTACCAGTTAACTGCGTATTCTTTGATTTTCACATAATTTTATAAGCTCAGATATCTTTCCACCGAATGCCAATAGATTTAAAGTAGATTTTGGCACATATATTCAAACATTGCAGGCACCAATTTTTGCTGATATAACAGCTAAATTTTTGTTTTCAGATTTTCAAGAATTATGGCTATCGATTTTAACTCTCTCTAATGATTTGTCCAAACTTTTGACTTTCTATTTTAGCATTATTCTTTATTATGTTTTTTGTATATTCTACTGCATTGTCCTACATTAATATTTGGCATTAAATGCCAAATTATTTTCCCATATTACAAGAAAAGTTAATTAATTAATTAATAATTATTATTATATTTGAAACTAAACTATTATCGTGTTTTGAAGAATGTAATCAAGAGAATTACTGGTGTTGAAGTTCTTGAGGAATAAAATATGGGAAGTAGGATTTCAATTAATCTTTGAACTCTTAATTTGGAATTATGGGGAATATTCTGAGAACCATGTCCGAAAATAATGTAAGTGATCAAGATATTTGTGTTAAAGGTTTATATCATGCTAAATTGAGTCTAGTATCTAGGATGTGAATTATGTTGGAATTGAGAATTCATGTATGAGTAATTGTTAGGAAAAATCTTCTTGAAATGATTGGGTGAATTAAATGGGATTGACATAAGCTAGAATGAGGTGCTTTTGGATATGATAGAATAAATAATTGAAATTTTTGACAATGAGTTTAATGGTGTTAATAAGCTGGTATAGAATTACTATGATGAGGTAAGTTGGAATTATTAGACATGTGTCAATGGTACATAATCGTTATAAAAGGTTTGGTGGATTTATTGCTACGTATGTTTAACATAATGATTAATGGATTTTAGGATAAAAATAGATGATAGATTAAGATGATGATATTCATGGGATGATGTTGATATATGAAAACCAAAAATGACTTGATCGAAGTTTGGAATAAGAAAAGATAGTTACCCAATATGAATGTGAATATGTTCCTTTATGTGTGTGTTTTCTAATATCGACCCATAGATATATCCATGCGAGTTAGAGGATATAAAGTGAAGAACTTATGGATGAAAGAAATCCTTATGGTTAAGTTATATGGCAACATCACTTAAGTGAATAGACATATTAAAAAGTAAAGATGATATACAGAAAAGATATCCTTAATTATAGGGGTAATAAAGTTGGTAACTCTGAATTGTGCCTTAATTTCATTCCCTACATGTGGTAGGATGGGTTGAAATTCAGGGACCAAATTTCTTAAGGTGGGAAGAATGTAACATCCCGTAAGAAAATAAAATTTATTAGACAATTTTTAGATATTTAAGGAAATATAATCCTTATAAATTCATTATCTTACGTATATGCATAGAAATATTCTAACATTAATTGAATAGGCAAAGAGAGAAAACTTAAGTGGAAATATTAAAAATAAATATACTAAAGAAATGTGAAATTCTTGGGTAAGAAAGATAAATTTTTGTGAAGTCAGTAAAGATATTAAAATTTCAAGAAGATTGGATTAGGGTAATTTTTTCTAATTTAAGACTTAAAGTTACCAAGTTTAGTATCTCCACCCATAAATTGGGCTTTTACCTATGGACACTTCGTATACAGTTTTTCTACTTCACAAGAATTTTTAGCAAGCTAATAGGATAGCTCATAGAAGAAATAAAACATAGACTTGGACTAGGATATAGAAATTGGACCAGTAGCCCAAAAATCATGAAAATGTGACAAGCCCATTATGAAAGGTATAATTTTAACCAAAGTAAAGAAAATGAGCAAGAATGAGCCCAAACCAAAGAGGAAAAATAAAAATAAAGTGATGGAATAATGGTGTAATCAAGATTAGGTGACATGGCATTAAGACAAAAATTTAGCAAGTGGTGTGATATCCTACATTCATAATTTTAGCAAGTGGTATGGTAATACATGGCATTAGGACAAAACATCTATATCCTACACTCATAATTTTAGCAAGTGGGTGATAATACATAGCATTATGACAAAACATCTTTATCTTACACAAATAATTTTAGCTAAGCAAGGAAGATTCCAGGGTTGGAAATTTGCCACCTAAAAGGGCAAACCTATCATACTTGATTAAGACAAAAGAAAAAGGAAATTAATCCCTAAATCAAGGGGGATCTTGTCTTTTTTCTTAAGAACATATCATCATAATTTTTAAAATACAAATCCCCTTTTCCTATGCATATCTTGACTAAGGAAGAGGAAGACAAGAACATAAGTTGTTTGTTTTCCAAAAATTCAACCAAATGCATCCAAATTGTGATAAGGTAGACTCATGATTATGAAATGTAAATTATTTGATAGTTTATATAAGCAAAATCCACCCTTATAACATTGGAATTTCATCCAAGTGAGGGAGAGGAAAAATAGAAACAAGGTAGAGTGAGGAAAGGAGAGGAAGAAAGGAAGAAAGGGGAGGGAGAAATCTAGAGGACTAAGTGCTCAAGGTAAGTTTAACAATATTTCTTTTCGAAGAAAACTTTTGAAACTTATAATATTTATATGAGATTTTGATCTTAGAACTTTGATGATTGGTCATGGATGTTGCTATATCATGTTACATATTATGTATGTTTGAATACTTAGGCTGGTGTAGATAGTTTTGCATAAGTATGGCTATGGATGGCAAAAATTTTACCTTCTGGTTTTAAATTTTTGGAAAGAATCAGTAAGGAATTTAAAGAAATTTTTGACATGAAAAATGTAGATCTATTTCTCGCAAATTTTTAGCCACTGGAATCACTCAATTTGGAGTCCATGTGAGGTAGATATGGTCTGATTAGTAAGCAGTGTTCAGAAAATGGTTAATCAGGGAAGAACTTGTTAGGATAGCTTTTGTGTTTTAATTTCTAGGACATTATGTAAGGAATTCAAATAAATGGTTAACATAAGAATTGAAGATCTATGTCTCACGGATTTTTAGCCACTAGAATCACTTAATTTGGAGTCCATATGAGATATATGGTCTGATTAGTAAGCAGTGGTCAGAAAATGGTTAATCAGGGAAGAAAATGGTTACCTTCTGTGTTTTAATTTCTGGGAACATTCTATAGGGAATTAAAATATATAGTTAAGATAGGAATTATAGATATATATGTCACGAAATTGTTGCCACTGGAATCACTTAATTTGGAATTTGTATGAGGGAGATGTGGACCAATTAGTAGCTAGAGGTTAGAACCTATCCGAGAAGAAATAACCTATAGATTGAGGGAGTAATATCACCTTGATTTATTAATATTTCGCTAATCTGTTTAACATAATAGTTTTAGATAATTGTTTTATCTTGAAATTGACACCAAGATCATCGACATCGGAGTTAAATTGAGGGAGCTATACTCTGATTAGTAAGAGAAGGGTAGATGAGATGAAAACCTGCATCAAGAAAATAAAGAAATAAAATTAATATTTAAAAAAAAATCTTGTAAATGAATATAATAAATGACTAGTATATGCCATAGCCATTTCCATTGTATGAACTTCTTACCATCTTAAGTGTGAAATTTTGACTTGGAAATATTTTATAAAGTGATATTTGAAATGGTTATGTTCATGGCATGATTACCAATTATTTTTGGTAATAGTTATATTTCGATGAACATACTTGTTATTGAAAGCATATTTTTTGCTATCATTGTGAAAAGAAAAGAAATGAGCACGGTCAGATGGCAATCCGTGTGGTGCACCAGTAGGGGACGCCCTACCAACGGTTATGTATATATTAATGAGAAAAGAAAGAGAAAGTGTGCCATGTCGGACGGAGCGAGAAAAGCCCGTACCGAAGAGTAGAAAATACTCACCCTGACCGGGGTAGCTTGATATGAGAATAAATTGATAGTCACCATATGATATTCTGACAATAATTAATCCTGTCATACATGTCATTACTATACGATTCTCATGTGCATAGATATAGTGCATTCATGTGACTAAAGATATTTACTGTAGTTTATACAGCTAAACATGACGTGATGAGATATATTGATGATAATTTATTGTTGAACTTACTGGGACTTAATTCTCACTATATTTCCATGTCATGTTCAGAAAATTAGTTATGCAGATTTTTCTATGGCTCTGGCTTTTATTGTACGTTGGATCAAGTTATTTTATGTTGAGTAGATCCCAGAATCAAATAATATGTTTATGGTCGAGTTGGTTCAGATTCCGGTGAAGGTGCAACCACCCGCACCTATATCTCTGGAATTGGTCAACCAGAATAAATAAGATGTAGTTATATATGTGTTTGATTTTATTGTACGTACGTTTTGATTAATGACGTGTATGTGAACTCTATATTGTATAATAAATAATAATGAAAAAAGAGGTTGTTACATCAACCATGAAGCAAACCTAGTTATTCATATTATTTAATTTTCTTCTATTAACCTAGTGTGTTGCAAGATATCATTTCAATATTCCTTACTTAGTTTCTTATCTTATTTTGAGATTGAATCTAATTCTTCTTTAACAACCAACATTTTTGCTACAGAATTCATGGGTCAATCTTCTATAGTGATTTATGGTTACAATTTCTCGTGGGACGATACTCACTCATCACTGTATTACTTGGTTGCGATACGTGCACTTGCGTATTACATTGTTTATATTGCATATATATATATATATTCCATAGCAACAAAGCTCAGCTAGCAGGGGTGTTGCTAGCTTCTTGTGACAACTAACATATGTGATCTGTTCTGTGAAGGAGAGCGGGATGCCTCCTATTATTAAGCGAAATGTCAACTATCTAATCTGAATATGATATGGAAATATAGTGATAATTAAATCACAGTAGGTTCAATAATAAATCACAATTATCATCAATATAGAACATCATGTCATGTTCATCTATATAAGTTACAACAAATATCTTAGGTCACATGAATGCACTTTATCTATGCACATGAAAATCATACAATAATGACATGTGTGGCATGAATAAATATTTTCATATTACCATATGATGGCTATCAACTTATTTTCATATAAAGTTACCCCTATTAAGGTGAGTACTTTCTACTCTCCGGTACGGGCTTTTCTCGCTCTGTCCGACATGGTACACTTTCTCTATCTTTTCTCATTAACATAACCATCGCCATTCATAGAGCATCCCATACTGGTGCACCACACGGACCGCCATGTGACCATGCTAATTTATTTTCTTTTTATCAAAATATAATCATTACCAAAAATTATTGGTAATCATGACATGAACATAATCGTTTCAAATATCACTTTATAAAATATTTCTATGTCAAAATTCCACACTTAAGATGGTAAGGAGTTCATGCAATGGCAATGGCTATGACATACACTAGTCATTTATTATTTTCATTTTTAAGATTCTTCTTCTTTCTTAAATATTATTTTTATCTCTTCATTTTCTTTGTTCTTGGAATCTAGTCACTTTCTTCCTACTTATATCAGTTTCAGCACATGTTCTCACAAATTTAATATGGAATTCTTCTTCAATTTTGTTTCTATTACTATCCTATAGTTAATGAGGTTCATTTAGGGCAGAAAAATGTTGAAACTAAGTTTTAATAGCTTCCAACACGGCCTAAACGTATCCTATAACATGACTTGGCCATTTCCTGCAAAACAGCCATGCTTTAGGCTTTAAAATTCCATTTCCAGCACAGAACACGGCCTGACTGTGTCTTGGAACACGGCCCTGCTCTATGTTCTGTTATTCCCTGATGCAAGTTTTTGTCCTGGCTGACCTTCTCTCACTAATCAGAGCATAACTCTCTCATTTTAACTCCGACTTACGTGATCTTGGTATCCATATAAAGAAAAAACAATTTTCTAAAATGATTATGTTGAACATTTTAGCATAATCTTAAGGAATATTTGTAATATTACTCCCTCAATTTAAATTTTATTTCTTCTTGGGTAGGTTATGACCTTTACTTACTAATCTGATCATATCTCCCTCATATGAACTACAAATTGAGTGATTCCAGTGCTAAATTTCTATGAAACATATATCTATATTTTTCATGCTAACCAGTTATTTTAATTCCCTACATAATGTTCTAAAAAATTCAAACACAAAACTTTTCCTAACAAATTCTTCCCTGGTTAACATTTTCTGACCACTGCTTACTAATATGACCATATCTACCTTATATGGACTCCAAATTGAGTGATTCTAATGGCTTAAAATCCGTGAGACATATATCTATATTTTTATATTAACCATTTCTTTTAATAACCAGCTGATTCTTCCTAGAATTTGAAAAACATAAGCTTCCCTAGTTACTCTGAAATCCAATTTCCTAACCAAACCTTTTCTAAGGTTTTAGTTCATTATTTTATTATGTCCTCTTCCATTTTCTTCTTAATTTACATCTAATCATATTTCAATTTTTACTACATTTAAATATACAAAATAGCAGCATAAAAATCTAAAAATTTTATCACTCGTAGCCATACATATCTAGAACTTTCCACACCATCCTAAGTATTCAAACATACATCAATTGCAAGAGCAACATGTAAGATGATATAGCAACATCCATGGCCAATCATCCAGGTAAAAAATATACTAAATTTCATCAAAGTTCTAGGATCAAAATCTCATATAAATGTTTCTAATTTCAAAGTTATTCTTAAAAAAATATTGTTAAACCTATGTAAAGATCTCCCTAACTCACTTAGTGAATTCTTTTTCTTGTCTCCTCTTGAAGGAAGTAGCAAGATTCCTCCCTTCCCTTAGCTTTTCTAGTAGCTTAAATAAGAATAGGAGGGTGAGTTTTTGAACCCAGAGAATGAAGAAGAAAGATAGATTCAAGTGGAGATTAAGCTAACTTACCTTGAGTACTTAGTTATCTAGACTTCTCCTTCCTCTTTCTTCTTCTCTTCTCTTCTCTTTCTCTCCTTTCCTCACTCTATCTAGCTTATGTTTTTCCTCTCCCTCACTTGAACAAAATTATAATGTTATAAGGGTGGATTTTGTTTAAATAAACTATCATGTGGTTCACCTTTCATAACCATGGGTCTACCTTATCACAATTAGGATGGACTTGGTTCTTTTTTAGGAAAACACTACTCATGTTCTTGTCTTCCTCTCCCTTAGTCAAGATATGCATATCAAAAGAATATTTGTATTTTGAAAATTATGTTAAAATGTTCTTAAGACAAGGGACAATGTCCCTTTGATTTAGGGATTCATTTCCTTTTTCTTTTGTCTTAATCAAGTATTATAGGTTTTCCTTTTTAGGTGGCAAATTTTCAGCCCTTGAATCTCCCTTGCTTGGCTGAAATTATTTGTTTAAGATAAGGATGTTTTGTCATAATGCTATATATTATTACCCACTTGTTGAAATTATGAATATAGGATATAGATGTTTTGTCCTAAAGCCATGTTTTATTACTTACTTGTTGAAATTATGAATGTAAGATATAGATGTTTTGTCTTAATTCCATGTGACCTAATCTTGATTATGGTAGGTTTTATCTGCTCATTGAGTTGTCAAGCTCACTATACAATATTTTCATGCTTTTAGATAGGGATAAAAAGTTTTGCCCTTTTCTTATGGATAAGTAGACTGCTAGGCTAGACATCATCGGTGTAACATCCTTAATTTCGTTTCTTTTATTACTAAAGGTACATAAATATTTAATGTAACATCCCTAATTTTGTTTCTTTAAAGATATGTAAATATTTAATTAAGGAAATAAAATTTTATTAAACAATTTTGTTAGATATCTAAGAGAATATAAGTCTTAGAAATTCTTCACTTATGTATATGGATAGAAAATGTTTCTAACATTAAGAGACCAAGTAAAGAGAGAAAACCTAATAGGAAAAATTAGAAATAACATACTAAACATATGCGAAATTCTTGGGTAAGGAAGATAAATTTTTGGAAACAAGTAAAGGTCTTAAAATTTCAAGAACATTGGATTAGGGTAATTTTTTTTCCTAATTCAAGAACTAGACTTACTAAGTTTAACATCTCCACTCATACTTTGGGCTTTCACCTATGGACACTTTACATAAGTTTCTAGCAAGCCCATTGGATAACCTAAGTAAGAAATAAAACATAGACTTGGACTAGGATATAGAAATTGGACCAATAGCCCAAAATTAGGAAAATGTGACCAAGCCCTCCAAGAAAGGTAGAATTTTATCCAAAGCAAAGGAAATGGATAGTAATAAGCCCAAATCCAAGAGGAAAAATAAAATAAAATAAATCATGTGATGATATAATAGTGTAATAATAATAAAGATTAGGTTACATGGCATTAAGACAAATATTTAGCAAGTGGTGTGATCCTACATTCATAATTTTAACAAGTCGTATGATAATACAAGGCATTAGGACAAAATATCTATATCCTACACTCATAATTTTAGCAAGTGGTATGATAATACATGGCATTAGGGCAAAACATTCCTATCCCACACAAATAATTTCAACCAAATAATGGAGATTCAAGGGCTAGATTTTTGCCACCTAAAAAGGAAAACCTATCATACTTGATTAAGACAAAAGAAAAAGGAAATGAATACCTAAATCAAAGGGCCCTTGTCCCTTGTCTTAAGAACATATTAACATAATTTTCAAAATACAAATCTCATTTTCCTTTGCATATCTTGACTAAGGAAGATGAAGACAAGAACATGAGTTGTTTGTTTTCCAAAAATCAACCAAGTGCATCCTAATTGTGATAAGTTAGACCTATGATCATGAAAGGTGAATTATTTGATAGTCTATTTAAGCAAAACCCACCCTTATAACATTAGAATTTCCTCCAAGTGACGGAGAGGAAAAATATAAGCAAGGTAGAGTGAGGAAAGGAGAAGAAGAGAGGAAGGAAGAGGAAGGAGAAGTCTAAAGGACTAAGTGCTCAAGGTAGGTTTAACAATATCTCTTTTTGAAGAAAACCTTTGAAATTTATAACTTTTATATGGGATTTTGATCCTAGAACTTTGATGAAAATTACAATATTTGTTACTTTGATGATTGGCCATGGATGTTGCTATATCATATTACATGTTAATCTTGCATATGATGGATATTTGAATGCTTAGGTTCGTATGGAAATTTCTGCTTAGGCATGGCTATGGGAGGCAAAATTTTAGGACTTTTGTGTTGCTATGATATATATTTTAATATGCTAAAAATGGATGGAGGATGGCTAGGTTGATTAAAAATAAGTATGGCTATCAACACCTAGTAGAAAATCATGAGAAATTTCTGTTGTAAACACCCATGATGATGGGTGATTTGATTCTGTTTTTCTTTTGAAGTGGATGATGGAATATGTTAAATTAAGTAAGAAATATAATTAAATGTTGAGATGAGTGATTATATGGTTAGGTGAAATTTGGAAGAAAAATGGAAGAGGACTTAATAAAAGGATGAACTAAAACTTTAGGAAAGGCTAGGCTAAGAGAAATTGGATTTCGAAATAACTACGAAAGCTTCTGTTTTTGAAATTCTGGGAAGAATAGGTTAGGAATTAAAAGAATTGGTTAACATAAAAAATGTAGATATATGTCTCATGGATTTTTAGCCACTAGAATCACCTAATTTGAATACTAGATGAGGGATATATGGTCTGATTAGTAAGCAGTGGTCAGAAAATCGTTAACCAAAGAAGAATCTGTTAGGTATGCTTTGGTTTTTGAATTTTTGGAAATAATCTGTAGGGAATTAAAATAAATGTTTAACATGAGAAATATATATATATATATATATATATATATATATCGTTAAGTTTTAGCCACTGGAATCATTCAATTTGGAATATGTATGAGGAAGATATGAACAAATTAGTAAGTAGAGGACAGAACCTATCCGAGAAGGAATAACTTATCACTTGAGGGAGTAACATCACCAATAATCTTTAATATTTGGCTAAACGGTTCAACATAATGATTTTAGATACTTTTTTTTATCTTTAAATTGACACCAATATCACCTAAATCAGAGTTAAAATGAGGGACTTATGTTCTTATTAGTAAGAGAAGGTCAGATAGGATGAAAACTTGCATTAAGAAAATAAAGAGATAAAAATATTATTTAAAAAAGAAGAAGAATCTTATAAATGAAAATAATAAGTGCCTAGTGTATGCTCTAGCCATTGGTATTGCATGAACTTCCTACCATCTTAAGTGTGTAATTTTGGCATTAAGATATTTGATGTTATCTTAATTTAGCATGATATTAATACCTTTAAACTTACTTTTTGTTTGATTTAAGTAAAATATAATTAGGAATTAGCTTAATTTTATGTTTTGTGTTGTAGGAACAAAGAAAGAAGAAAAGAGAAGAAAAAGATAAGAAATTCATGGAAAAATGCTACATTGTATGGATTTCAGACCTTTTAGAACTGTTTTGCGCATATCTCCCTCTTATGAACTCCAATCAAAGTGATTCAAGTGGCTGGGAAACGATAAAACAATCATCGACAACCTTTATGTTGAACACTTGGTCGAATTCAGGAGATTTCATAGCGTTATAGAGCTTGTAAATCAGAATCACAGTGCAGCAAGATGAATTCTGACCTTTGGTCACTAAGTTTAGTATATCTCCTTCAATTTAGATTGAATTAAGGTGATTCCAGTGGCTGTGGAAAGAAGAGAAATAGAGCTACAACTTTTGTGTTTGTCACTTTGGCAATTTGTAGAGTTTTCTGGGGTCCGCGGTGCTGTGTCATTGCAGGTTCGTAGGGCCGCGGCGCTCCTTAGCGCGTAGTGGCATTTGTTGCCTAGAAGCACCGGGCGCTGTGGTGGCCAAGCGTCAGAATCCAGAGTGCACCAGAGGCGCCATGGCACCCCGTTAGAAGCTTTCGGGAGTGCCGTGGCGCCCGCCGCTGCACCAGTTCGCTGAATTTGCGATTTTTAGGGTTTCTTGACTCCAATTGAAGTCTGATGGGCCAGGATTTGACCTAGAAACACTCCTACTTCGATTAGGAGGAGTAAATCTATAAAAAGGGAGCAAACAAGCATATAATGTATTCAATCCTTCATCCAAGTTCTTAGTTATATTCTTCAATTCTTCTGTAGATTTTCTTATGGCCCTGCGTGGCTAGTTCTTTTTAGTTGGTTGAGGTAGATTGAAACCTCAAGGGATCTTCATGCATTATGAGATGTGGATTTGATTTTACTATTTCAATTTGAATTTAGTATTGATTATTCATCTGCTCTTCTTCTCAATGATTATTCATATGATTGCTAGGGAGGCCTACTAGTATATTGTGTGTCTTAATCTACCACTAAATTATGTTTTGAACAAAGTCTTCAATTCTGTGATTCATGAGACAAATAGGTTTGAGGATTTTGGATTATAAATCATTGAACCTATGATGAATAATTAACTAAATTATATATAATTGATGTGTTTATATTAGTTTAGCTCTGTCAGTTTCTCTAGTTCTTCATGCAATTAGTAAGCTATGCTTTACCAATGTGCTAAAGGATTGCTTGTTAATTAGGGTTTAATTAGTGCGATTATCATTAATTTACTAGACTTAAGGAGGAACAGGGTTAGAAATCCAATGATAGATATTCAATTACATATTGATTATGTTGTCAATGATCAATGTAATCCCTTGACGGTGGATATCAACTGAAACCAACATTTTTATCATTAATCACTCTCTCTTAATTACTTTAGTTATTTTTCACTTAGTTTTATTTGCAATTATCAATCCCCCCTTTCTCAATCACATAAGGTAATTCCAGTCTCTGTGGCATCGACCCTTACTCCCACTACTACAGGTTAGTTTGGAGGTAAGGTATCAATTTGGGTGTACCTGTGACAATGCGCACCAATATTTTATAGAGTGAAATTCGAAAATGATTAAGATCATGGTATGATTGCATTCTACCATTGATTTTCGATAATGATTATGCTTTGATAATAAATTATGGTATGTGAGTATAATGAACATACTTGGTATTAAAATCATACTTTTGGCTATTAATATGAAAAGAAAAGAAAAGAAATGAGACAGGTACAGACACATGGCAGTCCGTGTGGTGCACCAGTATGAGACGCCCTACTCACGGCTATTATTATGACAATGAGAAAAGAAAGAGAAAGTGTGCCATGTCGGATAGAGCGAGAAAAGCCTGTACTAGAGAGTAGAAAGAACTTGTAACAACTCCATTTATGTAAATGTAACAAATTTTTTTTATATTTGTAAAATTTCATGAAGTTATTACTGCTTTAATTCTAACCACTTAACTCGTAATAATAATCACTTTAACCAAGCATAATTTTTATTAACAGTGATACAATACTGAGTTTCCATACACACCATTATTTTACAAACATTTGTACAACGATACATATTAGCTCTAATCATCTACGTCGACTACTTTCGGGGACACTGGTGCGGGTGGCGGCACCTCCACCGGAATCTCAGTCACATCTACTATAGATACATCATATATAACTGGTAGTTACCCAAGGTAGGGCACCTCGATCCAACGTACGGAAATAATAAGTGTCATTGAGAAAATCTACATAATTATTCTTCTGAACATGATATGGAAATATAGTGAAAATTTAATCTCAGTAGGTTCAACAATAAATCATAATTTACCATCAATATAGTTCATCATGGCATGTCCATATGTATAAACTACAGAAAATATCTTTAGGTCACATGAATGCACTTTATCCATGCACATGAAAATTGTACAATTATGACATGTACGGCATAAATACTATTTTTTAGGATATCATATGATGACTATCAATTTATTCTCATATCAAGCTACCCCGATCAGGGTGAGTATTTTCTACTCTCCGGTACAGACTTTTCTCGCTCCATCCGACATTGCTTACTTTCTCTTTCTTTTCTTATTAACATGATCATAACCGTTGGTAGGGCATCCCCTACTGGTGCACCACACGGATTGCCATGTGACCGTGCTTATTTCTTTTCTTTTCACATTGATAGCCAAAAATATGCTTTCAATAACAAGTATGTTCATCAAAATATAACTATTACGAAAAATCATTGGTAATCATGCCATGAACATAACCATTTCAAATATCACTTTATAAAATATTTCCATGTCAAAATTTCACACTTAAGATGGTAAGAAGTTCATACAATGGCAATGGTTATGGCTATACTAGTCATTTATTATTTTCATTTATAAGATTCATCTTCTTTTTTTAAATATTAATTTTATTTCTTTATTTTCTTGATGCAAGTTTTCATCCTATCTAACATTCTCTTACACAGAACTCACCCTGATCGGAGTAGCTTGATTATGAATATAAGTTCATAGCCATTATATGATATTCTAAAAATAGTTAATATGTCATACATGTCATAACTGTACAATTTTTATGTCCATTCATGTGACCTAAAGATATTTTTTGTAGTTTATACAGATGGACATGACATGATGAACTATGTTGTTGATAAATTATGATTTATTGTTGAACCTACTGGGATTTAATTCTCACTATATTTCCATATCATGTTCAGAAGAATAATTATGCATATTTTCTCTATGGCTCTGGCTTTTAGCATACGTTGGATCGAGTTACTCTATTTTGAGTTGATTCCAGTAATATAGATGGTGTTTGTGGTTAAGTTGACTAAGATCCTGGTGAAGGTGTAACCACAGCACCCGTATCTCTGGTACTAGTCAACAGGGATGAATAAGATGTAAACATATATGTGCTTAACTTCTATATGGATGTTTTGATTAATGATGTATATGTGAACTCAGAATTATATCATTGTTAATAGCAATTATGCTTAGTTAAAATTAATTGAATGTTATTATGAGTTAAGTAGTTAGAATTAAAGTGGTAATGACTTCTGGGATTTTACAATATATATATATATATATATATAAAATAATGGAGTTGTTACACTCGGGGTGAGCCTATTTTGCTTCCAGGGCTCTCAGTTCCTTGCTTGTGGTTTGAAATCTAAAAGGTGCTCTGAATGCCACATGTAGGATCTTTACTTCTACTGTAGTAGTGTCACATAGACTTGACATGTATATTTGGTTGCATATGGCAACTTATGAACATATGTTTTGATTATGTGAAGTCTGATATGTTATACTGTGGAAGATTGTATATAATATATTTTAGGTATTGTTTATTTCCTAGTCGCATATATCATGTTCCCTTAAATTAGAGGAGTGACAATTTCACATCATTTTGATTCACTTTATATTAATTACGGCTTATATAATGTCATTAGTAAAAATTCCATTCACTTTTCCATATTACCTTATAATGGAAAATTTCTAGCATAATTATTATTTCATTTACCATTTTAAGTTTAAATGTCTCCTTTTGGATTAATCTTGAAAATTTTACTTTTCTTGACTACTAGTATCAATATTCAAATAATAGTTTACTTAGAATAATATTACCAAATAGGAAAAATACTATTTATTTGGTACATATCACTATTCATTTTGTAAATTGACACTATTCGTTCGGTAATTTCAAGTTCTTCCCTTAACCTCCTTTAGGTACCTTTCAATTCTCATTTTTTTGCCTAATTTAAACATATTTCTGAAATGTCAATAAGGTTTTAGGAAGATCACCTAACATTCTAACCAATTCTTATATTAACTTTCATCCATCATAAGCCTAGATTTATGTTAAAATTGAGGCATCTCAACTATATTTTCATTACTATTTTGTTCATTCTTCTTCATTTTTAAAACCTTCACATCTTTTCGTTCTTATTTTTATACATCTTATGTATTATAAGAACAAGTTTTTCATCATCCATCATATCAAAAATTAATCATGGTTAATTTTGTAACATCCTTAATTTCGTTTCTTTTATTGATAAAGGTACATAAAAAATTTAATTAAGGAAATAAAATTTATCAGACAATATTTTAGATATCTAAAGAAATATAATCCTTAGAAATTCTTCACCTTAGGTATATGCATAGAAAATGTTTCTAACATTAAGAGAACAAATAAAGAAGGAAAATCTAATAGGAAAGAAATTAGAAATAACATACTAAAGAGATGCAAAATTCTTGGATAAGGAAGATAAATTTTTAGAAACAAGTAAATGTCTTAAAATTTCAAAGAACATTGAATTAGGGTAATTTTTCCTAATTCAAGAACTATAGTTACTAAGTTTAAAATCTTTACCCATACATTGGGCTTTTACCTATGGACACTTCATATAGAGTTTTTCCACTTCACATAAGTTTCTAGCAAGCCCATTGGATAACCTAAACAAGAAATTAAACATAGACTTGGACTAGGATATAGTAATTTCACAAATAGCCCAAAAATTATGAAAATGTGACCAAGCCCACCAAGAAAGGAAGAATTTTATCCAAAGCAAAGAAAATGGGTAGGACAAGCCCATAATGGGTAGGAATAAGCCCAAATCCAAGAGGAAAACTAAAATAAAATAAATTAGATGATGATATAATAATAAGAATAAAGATTAGGTTACATGGCATTAAGACAAAAAATTTAGCAAGTGGTGTGATTCTACATTCATCACTTAAGCAAGTGGCATGATAATACAAGGCTTTAGGACAAAAACATCTATATCCTACACTCATAATTTTAGCAAGTGGTATGATAATACATGGTATTAGGACAAAACATTCATAGCCCACACAAATAATATCAACCAAATAATGAAGATTCAAGGGCTAGAAATTTGCCACCTAAAAAGGCAAACCTATCATACTTGTTTAAGACAAAAGAAAATGGAAATGAATCCCTAAATCAAAGGGACCTTGTCCCATATCTTAAGAACATATTATCATAATTTTCAAAATACAAATCTCCTTTTCCTATGCATATCTTGACTAAGGAAGAGGAAGACAAGAACATAAGTTGTTTGTTTTCCAAAAATTCAACAAAGTGTATCCTAATTGTGATAAGGTAGACCCATGATCATGAAAGGTGAATTATTTGGTGGTCTATATAAGAAAACCCACCCTTACAACATTAGAATTTCGTCCAAGTGAGGGAGAGAAAAAAATAGAAGCAAGGTAGAGTGAGGAAAGGAGAGGAAGAAAGGAAGAAAGAGGAAGGAGAAGTCTAGAAGACTAAGTGCTCCAAGTAAGTTTAACAATATTTCTTTTTGAAGAAAACTTTTGAAACTTATAATATTTGTATGAGATTTTGATCTTAGAACTTTTATGATTGGTCATGATGTTGCTATATCATGTTACATATTGATCTTGCATGTGATGTATGTTTGAATACTTAGGTTGGTGTAGATAGTTCTGCATGGTTATGGCTATGGGTGGCAGAATTTTAAGCTTCGGTATTTTAATTTCTGGGAACAATCTATAAGGAATTAAAATAAATGGTTAACATAAGAATTAAAGATAAATGTGTCATGGATTTTTAGCCACTGGAATCATTCCATTTGGAGTCCATATGAGGTAGCTATGGTCTGATTAGTAGTCAAAGGTCAGAAAATGAATCATCAGGGAAGAATATGTTAGGATAGCTTCGGTAATTTAATTTCTGGGAATTATTGGTAGGGAATTAAAATAAATGGTTAACATAATAATTAAAGATAAATGTGTCATGGATTTTTAGCCACTGGAATCATTCCATTTGGAGTCCATATGAGGTAGCTATGGTCTGATTAGTAGTCAAAGGTCAGAAAATGAATCATCAGGGAAGAATATGTTAGGATAGCTTCGGTAATTTAATTTCTGGGAATTATTGATAGGGAATTAAAATAAATGGTTAACATAAGAATTAAAGATATGTATGTCATGGATTTTTAGCCACTGGAATCATTCAATTTGGAGTCCATATGAGGGAGATATGAGCCGATTAGTAGACAAAGGTCAGAAAATGGGTCATCAGGGAAAAATATGTTAGGATAGCTTCGGTATTTTAATTTCTGAGAAGTATCTGTAAGGAATTAAAATAAATTATTAACATAAGAATTAAAGATAAATGTCTCATGGAATTTTAGGCACTGGAATCATTCAATTTGAAGTCCATTTGAGGTAGATATAAGCTGATTAGTAAGCAGAGGTCAGAAAATGTTTATTCAGAATATGTTATTAAAGCTTTAGTTTTTGAATTTCTGGAAAATATTCTGTAGGGAGTTAAAATCGTACGCCAAGATAACAATTATAGATATAGGGCTCATGGATTTTTACCAACTGGAATAACTCAATTTGGAGTTCAAATTTGGGAGATATGGTCTAATTAGTCAGTAAAGGTCAGAACTTACACGAGAAGAAATAATCTGTACATTTAGGGAGTAATATCACCTTGATTTCTTAATATTTCGCTACAATGTTCAACATAATAGTTTTAGATAATTGTTTTATCTTGAAATTGACACTAAGATCACCTACATCAGAGTTAAATTCAGGGAGTTATGCTCTGATTAGTAAGAGAAGGTTAGATAGGATGAAAACCTGCATCAAGAAAATAAAGAAATAAAATTAGTATTTTAAAAAGAAGATGAATCTTAACAAATGACTAGTATAGCCATAGCCATTGCCATTGCATGAACTTACTACCATTTTAAGTGTGTAATTTTTAACATGGAATTTACCCTAGTACTCATATAAATTTACAAGAAGTTTTGAAAGTGCCGGTTTTATTTGAAAAATCTTAGTATGCTCCGTGGTTGCAGTATTTTCACATCAGAAAAGAATTATTCTAGTTACTGGAAAACAAAATTTTGATTTGTGAAAAGTGCATGTCTAAGGAAAGCTCTGGCAACGAAAGACATGGTACTTAAGCGTGTCCATTAGTGACCCACCTCTTTTTCCTGGGAACTTTTCTGGTGCGCTGTTTACAGACTACAATTACTATCCAGTTACCAAGGTATTAGTATGGAATTTTGACATGGAAATGTTTTATAAAGTGATATTTTAAATGGTTATGTTCATGGCATGATTACCAATGATTTATGGTAATAGTTATATTTTGATGAACATACTTGTTATTGAAAGCATATTTTTGGCTATCATTGTGAAAAGAAAAGAAATGAGCACGGTCACATGGCAATCCGTGTGGTGCACCAGTAGGGGACGCCCTACCAACGGTTATGATCATGTTAATAAGAAAAGAAAGAGAAAGTGTGCCATGTCAGACGGAGCGAGATAAGCCCGTACCGAAAAGTAGAGAATACTCACCCTGACCGGGGTAGTTTGAAGTAAGAATAAGTGGATAGCCATCATATGAAATTCGAAAAATAGTTATTCATGCCATACATGTCATAACTGTATAATTTTCATGTGCATGATAAAGTGCATTCATGTGACCTAAAGATATTTTCTGTAGTTTATACAGTTGAACATGACGTGATGAACTATATTGATGGTAAATTATGATTTATTGTTGAACTTACTGTGATTTAATTCTCACTATATTTCCATATCATGTTCAGAAGAATAAATATGCAGATATTCTCTATGACACTTATTATCTCTGTACGTTGGATCGAAGTGCCCTACCTTGGGCAACTTCCAGTTATTTCTGATGTAACTGTCGTAGATGTAACTGAGATTCCGGTGGACGTGCCACCCGAACCAGTGTCCCCGGAAGTAGTCGATATAGATGATTAGAACTAATATGTATCTTTGTACAAATGTTTGTAAAATAATGGTGTGTAGTTTGTAAAATAATAGTGTGTATGGAAACTCAGTATTGTATAAATTAAATAAATGTTATATTGAGTTAAGTTGTAACGAGGTAATAACTTCATGGTATTTTAAAAAAAAAAAAATTTACATAAATGGAGTTGTTACAAATTTTATATAGTTGCTTCATGAACTCAACTAACTTAGATATTTAGTATACAAATTTCTTTTGTCCTGCACTTATTTAACTCATTTCCATTTAGTTCATTATATATTAACCCTTCAACCTCATCATACATTAAAATTTCAATTAGAGCCTTAGAGAACCCTAAAACTCATAACAATCTCCCCTTGGTATTCTAGGTTTCTAGATTCCCCATATACTCTAATCCCTCCATCACTTCTTTCATTTTGATTATTCTTCATCACAAAAAAATAAATATAGTAAATTGTAGCCCAAAACCACATCCTCCTTTAGCCATACCATGCAAAAAATAAGACCAATCAAAGCATATTTACAAGACCAATAGTTGATTTACATGTATCTAGATATATTCATCCAACGCCATCACCAAGAATAAAAAAAAATCAATATTTTCTTTGAAGTCCTGGGGTTTACTTATGTCATACAAATTTTTAGAATATTTTCTAAGAATATTATTGTTAAACCTATTTAAGATAGCTTCCTATGGTTTGTTAGGTTTGATATCTTTCTTGCTTTTCCTTCCTCCTTTGGTTATGGTGTTGGATTCTCTTCCTAATCCTCACTATTCCAGCACTTTTTTATGTCCAAGAAGATGAGTTTAGAGACCCACAAATGGAAGAGAATGAAGGGATTAAGGTGGAAAGAATGCATTTTACCTTGAACACCCATTTCTCTTTCACTTTTTCTCTCTTTTCCCCTTCTTCTTAGTTGTGCCAAAATAGTTCTCATTCTTGACTCTGCTGGCCAAAATATGCACATAATTATCCCTCATTAAACAACCTAATGAGGTGTCCCTAGCTACTTAGAGAGGTAATGATTAATTAGCATGAGGTTTCCCATGAATACTCCTAAGGCTTTGTTTGGACAATTTGCATTCCCTATCTTCTTTAATTTTTTTCAATACCAAAAAATTAATAAGATTTAAGCTTTTGATTGAAGTAATTTAATTAGCTCAATTTTATTTTAAAATTCCACACTTAGTTACCTAAAAATTTCTCTTGATGCTACTTTAATTTCTTTCAAAATTCAAGACTTGTATACTTGTTATTGAAAATTATTTCCCTCTCACTATTTTGCTTCACCCATCTTGCTTAATTCCACTAATAACTCTCACTAATTTTCCTCCTTTTTCCTAATCATTTATTATAATTTTAGTACTTATGCATTTTATTAACAATTTCTAGTGTATATTTCCTTTAATATGTCTCTTAAAATTTTTATCACTTCTTTTCCATATTCCCTCCTTTATTCACTCCTTTAATGGAATATTTTAATGCGTTTTAGTAATAAAAAATGAGGATGTTATAACTTGGTAATAGGATGCAAGCTCGATGGACAAGCTAGACTAGGATAAATAATTGTGTTTACTTTTCTCTCCTCTGCTCTTTAAATTGCTACAATATATTTTTTGATGCATATACATATATATATATGTATATGTATATATATATGTATATATGTATATGTATATATATATATACATATATATATATATGTATATACATATATATATATATATGTATATACATATATGTATATATATGTATATATATATATGTATATACATATATATATATACATGTATATACATATATGTATATACATATATATATATATATGTATATATATATTGATATGCTATCTTTGTTCTGTCATATATCTTGATTGAATGTAACTCTGCCTATATTAGTATAGTCAGTCGCAAGCCCAACAAAAGAGGATGGTTATGTTAGGCTTATGACAACCAACATAAAAAAATTTCACATCTACATGAGCATAGATCAACGAAGCGATAATGTTATGGCTAGGTCATTGGCTGGAAGTAATGTGTTGTATAACTCGAGTATAGTGTTAAAAAAGCAAGAGTTGCTACATCGACACTTGGGAGTAGTGAAAAAGCAAGAGTTTCTACCTCTGTGGGAAAAAATTTTCCTAAGAGGGGATCTAAATGGACATGTAGGGAGTGAATCTAAAAGATATGAGGGTATACATGGAGGTTTTGGATTAGGGGAAGTAAATGAAGAGGGTAAAACTATCTTGGATTTTTCTTTAGCCTTTAATTTAACTATAGCATACACTTGCTTTAGGAAGTAGGTAGAACATCTTATCATGTACAAGAGTGGAGGAGCAAGTTCTCAAATATATTTCTTCTTGGTATGGAAATCAGACAAATTTTTTTTGCATAGATTGCAAAGTCATACCTAGAGAGATTTTGGCTACCCAATACAAAGTATTAGTTTTAGACGTACAGGTTAAGAGAAGAGTTGAAAGAAAGAGCAAGAAAATGGCCTCGAGAATTAGGTAATGTCATTTGAAGAATGAACAACAAAGGAGCTTTCAAAGACAGGTGTAGGAACATGGGTTTTGGGAGTTTTAGGGAAATGCTAACGATATGTGGGATGAAGTGGCCAAAGCTGTAACATCCCTAATTTTGTTTCTTTTATTGATAAAAGTACATAAATATTTAATTAAGGAAATAAAATTTATTAGACAATATTTTAGATATCTAAGGAAATATAATCCTTATAAATTCTTCAACTTATGTATATACATAGAAAATGTTTCTAACATTAAGAGAACAAATAAAGAGGGAAAACCTAATAGGAAAAAAAATTAGAAAAAAATACTAAAGAAATGTATAATTCTTGGATAAGGAAGATAAATTTTTAGGAACAAGTAAATGTCTTAAATTTCAAGAACATTGGATTAGGGTAATTTTTCCTAATTCAAGAACTAGAGTTACTAAGTTTAACATCTTTACCCATACATTGGGCTTTTACTTATGGACAATTCATATAGAGTTTTTCCACTTGACATAAGTTTCTAGCAAGCCCATTGGATAACCTAGGCAAGAAATAAAACATAGACTTGGACTAGCATATAGTAATTGGATCGATAGCCCAAAAATTATGAAAATGTGACCAAGCCCTCCAAGAAAGGTAGAATTTTATCCAAAGCAAAGAAAATGGGTAGGAATAAGCCCAAATCCAAGAGGAAAAATAAAATAAATAAATTAGGTGATGATCTAATAATGTAATAATAATAAAGATTAGGTTACATGGCATTAAGACAAAAATTTAGCAAGTGGTGTGATTCTACATTCATAATTTTGGCAAGTGGCATGATAGTACAAGGCATTAGGACAAAAACATCTATATCCTACACTTATAATTTTAGCAAGTGGTATGATAATACATGGCATTAGGACAAAACATTCCTATCCCACAGAAATAATATCAACTAAATAATGGAGATTCAAGGGCTAGAAATTTGGCACCTAAAAAGGAAAACATATCATCATAATTTTCAAAATACAAATCTCCTTTTCCTATACATATCTTGACTAAGGAAGAGAAAGATAAGAACATAAGTTGTTTGTTTTCCAAAAATTCAACAAAGTGTATCCTAATTGTGATAAGGTAGACCCATGATCATGAAAGGTGTATTATTTGGTGGTCTATTTAAGCAAAACCTACCCCTACAACATTTTACTTTCGTCCAAGTGAGTAAAAGAGAGAAATAGAAAAAGGTAGAGTGAGGAAAGGAGAGAAAGAGAGGAGAAGAAAGGAAGGAAGAAGAAGGAGAAGTTTAGAAGGCCAAGTACTCAAGGTAAGTTACCTTAATCTCCACTTGAATCCATTTTTTTCTTCATCCTTGAGGTTCAAAAACTCACCCTCCTTCTCTTACCTAAGCTACTAGAAAAGCTAAGGGAAGGGAGGAATCTTGCTACTTCTTTCAAGAAGAAACAAGAAAACCAATTCACTAAGTGAGCTAGGGAGATTCTTAGGTAAGTTTAACAATATTTCTTTTTGAAGAAAACTTTTGAAACTTATAATATTTATATGAGATTTTGATCTTAGAACTTTGATGATTGGTCATGGATGTTGCTATATCATGTTACATATTGATCTTGCATGTGATGTATGTTTGAATACTTAGGTTGGTGTAGATAGTTCTGCATGGGTATGGCTATGGTTGGCAGAATTTTAAGCTTCTGTGTTTTAATTTCTGGGAACATTCTATAAGGAATTAAAATAAATAGTTAACATATGAATTATAGATATATGTGTCACGGATTTTTAGCCACTGGAATCATTCAATTTAGAGTTCATATTTCGTAGATATGGTCCGATTGGTAAACAAAGGTCAAAAAATGGTTAATTAGGGAAGAATATGTTAAGATAGCTTCGGTGTTTTAATTTATGGGAACACTCTATAAGGAATTAAAATAAATGGTTAACATATAAATTATATATATATGTGTCACAAATTTTTATCCACTGCAATCATTCAATTTAGAGTTCATATGAGATAGATATGTTCCGATTAGTAAAAAAAGGTTAGAAAATTGTTAATCAGGGAAGAATATGTTAGGATAGCTTTGGTGTTTTAATTTCTCAAAAAATTCTATAAGGAATTAAAATAAATGGTTAACATATGAATTAAATATTTATGTGTCACGGATGTTTAGCCGCTGGAATCAGTTAAGTTGGAATTCTTATGTGGGAGATATAGTCAGATTAGTAAGTAAAGGTTAGAACCTACCCGAGAAGAAATAATATTGAATTTAAGGGAGTAATAACACCAAGATTTATTACTATTTTGCGTGACTAAAGCCGGAGATAAAGAATGCCGTTATAGCTATGGAGATAAGGGAGTTTGTACATGTGATAAATAAATGCAAACTCCTGGAAAAGAGTTTAAGGGCAGTGGAGGACGAGAAGCAAAGGCAAAACCGATGGAAGAGGAAGAAAATTTTTTCCAACCCTGCAAAGAACGTAAGAAGAAGTGGATATGAGGCTGGTAAGAGGCCATTGACTACAGGTCTTAGACCTTTTCAACAAGACCTTGCTCCAGTCAAGTACGCTAAGTGCGGACGCATGCATGGTAACCGGCCTTGCTACATGGGACAAGATGTCTGCTTCAATTGCGGACAAAAGGGACATTTTGCGAGAAACTGCCCACAAAATGTGGGGAAGTAGCCAGAACAGAGGACTCAGTTGAAAGAAAGGGTTTTCACCCTGAGCAGCCAAGAGACAGCTCAATCTTCTGAAATTATTCAAGGTACATGCTATATCTATGGATTTGCTCTTATGGTGTTATTTGACTCTAGTGCTAGTCATTCATTTATATCAGAAGAATGTATTAGGAAGTTTCAGTTTCATATTTCTGAAACTCACTATGAGCTATCCGTAGTAACCCCTATAGGGGAACGAGTATTAACTTCCTCTGTATGTAAGTATTGTCAAGTCACCATCCAGGAGAAAACTTTTTCTATAGACCTCGTCTGTTTACCTTTAAGAGGTATTGAGGTCATTCTAGGGTTAGACTAGATGTCTAGGAATTGAGTCTTGCTAAATTATTGTAATAAGACCGTTGAATTTCTACCTTTTACTCCAAAAGAGGAGATCCAGTTATTGATGCTAAATGCCAATCAAGTTAATAGGGAGTTGAAGAATGGAGTACATAGATACAGTCTCTTGTATTTATCAAACCTAGAAGTCGAATCGAAGCTTGATGAAATTTTAATAGCGAACAAAGTCTCCTGAAGTATTTCCATCAGATATTCCAGGCTTACTTCCCAAGAGAGAGATAGAGTTCTCTATTGATCTCCTACCTGGGACAGGGCTTATCACTTTTGCACCATATCGAATGACCTCGAAGGAACTACAGGAACTCAAGAAGCAGTTGGATGAACTATTAGACAAGCAATTCATTAGACCGAGTGTATAACCTTGGGGAGCTCCTGTATTGTTTTTTAAGAAGAAAGACGGGAGCTTGAGACTATGCATAGATTACAGACAGCTGAATAAGGTGACTATCAAAAACAAGTACCCTCTCCCTATGATAGATGACTTATTGGATCAATTGAAGGGAGCCACCATCTTTTCTAAAATTGACTTGAGGTCAGGATATCATCAGATTAGGATCAAGGAGGAGGATGTACCAAAAACTTCCTTCAGGACTAGGTATGGGCACTATGAGTTTCTCGTAATGCCCTTCGGGTTTGATTAATGCACCTGCAATTTTCATAGATTACATGAATCACATTTTTTGGCCCTACCTAGATCAATTTGTTGTTGTGTTCATTGATGACATCTTGATATATTCTAAGAGTGAGAAAGAATATGAACAACATCTCTGAATCGTGCTACAAGTGCTGAAAGAGAAAAATGTATATGCCAAATTGGAGAAGTGTGAATTTTGGCTGTCAGAGGTGAAGTTTTTCGGACATGTCATCTCTAATTGAGGGGTAACCGTAGATCCTAGCAAGACGAAAGCAGTGATTCAGTGGGAGAGACCAAAGATGGTTACGGAAGTCAGAAGTTTCTTGGGTTTGGTAGGATACTACAGGAGGTTTATACAAAACTTCTCTCGTATAGCCTTGCCATTGACTAAATTGACCAGGAGGGGAAGTCCTTTCAAATGGATTGATCAATGTGAAGCTAGTTTTCAGCAGCTGAAGACAAGACGGACCACTCCTCCTGTTTTAATTATTCCAGACCCCACAAGAGATTTTAAAGTGTATAGTGACGCTTCAAAGAAAGGGCTAGGATGTGTACTGATACAAGATAAGAGAGTAGTTGCTTACGCCTCTAGGCAACTAAGACCCCACGAAGGAAACTATCCAACCCATGATCTTGAATTGGCAGTAATGGTGTTTGCCTTAAAGATTTGGTGACACTATTTGTACGGGGCAACCTTTAAAGTATATTGTGATCATAAGAGTCTTAAATACCTCTTTGATAAGAAGGAGTTAAATATGAGGCAATGAAGATGGGTAGAATTCCTCAATGACTACAAGTTTGAGATAAAGTATCATCCCAGAAAGGTGAATATTATAGCAAATGCCTTGAGTCAAAAATCTCTGCACATGGGTCAGATGATGGTGTATGAGATGCAGATGCTAGAGGAGTTTCGAAATTTGAAGTTAGCCACTACTCTTACTCCAAAGAATCTAGTCATTAATGGTTTAAGTATAGGGTGTGACCTTAGAGCTCAGATCAAAGAGGCTCAAGCTCACGACCAATACTTACAGGATCATAAAGACCAAGGTAATTTTTCTGTCATGGAAGATGTAGCAATCATGTATCAGGGAAGGATTTGTGTCCCTCGAGAACGAGAGTTGAGGACTAACATCCTAGAGGAAGCGCATCAGAGTAAATACACAGTCCATCTTGGATGCACTAAAATGTACCAGGATTTAAAAAGGATGTATTGGTGGCCAGGGATGAAAAAGCACATTACCGAGTTTGTGGCGAAATGTCTCATTTGTCAAAAGGTGAAGGTGGAGCATCAAAAGCTAGCAGGATTTTTACAACCTCTTGAGATCCCTAAATGGAAATGGGACAATATCTCAATGGACTTTGTTGTGGGAATACCTAAGACTTCAGTGGGATATGACTCTATCTGGGTAATAATTGACAGATTAACCAAATCTGCTCACTTTTTGCCTATAAAAATTAACTATTCACTGGATAAATTAGCCCAATTGTACGTCCAAAAAATAGTTAGACTGCATGGAATTCCCTTAAATATCGTTTCTGATAGAGATTCGAGGTTCACATCGAGGTTTTGGAAGGCATTGCAGGAAGCTTTTGGTACTCAGTTGCGGTTCAGTACTGCCTACCATCCTCAAACTGACGGGCAGACAGAACGAACCATTCAAACCCTAGAAGATATGTTGAGGGCCTGTGTGATAGAGCAAGGTAAAGGATGGGATAAGAACCTACCTTTAGTAGAGTTTGCTTATAATAATAGCCATCACTCTAGTATTAAGATGGCCCCCTATGAAGCTTTATACGGTAGAAAGTGTAACATCCCATAATTTTTATTTTTAAATAATAATATTTTGTTATAAGCAAATATATTTTTATCTATTTAAAAATGATTATGTTTTACTAAAAGGAAGTATATTTTTAATTGAAATGATTTATATTTTGGTTAAAATAATTAAATTGGCCTTTAATGAATTCTTGTTGTATTTTTAGAAATATTCTTTCTTTTAATATGTATAAAGATATTTATTTTGAGATTTGTTTTATTACGATTTTTATCAAGAAAAATCCTGATTTAAGAGTTTAACTAAATATTTATGAGAATTAAAATTTTTAGAAATTTTTGGGATATTTTAGGATGAAAAACGGAATTTATATGTATTTATATAAAGAAAATCTTATTATTCAATTATTAAATAATAATAATAATAATAATTAAATATAATAAAAATAAAAAAAATAAAAGGGGAGAAGGAAGGGGAGTCGGCGGCATCCGGGAAGAAAAAAAAAGAATTGATAAATAGTGAGTGAATAGTAACTTTTAACTTTTACTCTAGATTTGGAGTGCCTATTGGCTTCCGATCTCAAAACTGAAGGTGCTATTGGATTCAAGACGAAGAGTACTACGGTTTTGACCGATCAGTTTTTCAAATAAGCTGTTGAATCGCCGTAAATCTGAAGTAGAAAATCTCGGTAAAAGGTAAGTTCTGAAAAATCTTATTTAGAGACCTCCAATTGAAATTTTGACACCGTAGATGGATTCAGAAGTTTGATAAACCTTAGGATAGGTATATTTTCGGCCATCTAACAGCCTTTTTGTTCGTCGTTAATAGTGTTTTCCGGCCGTGAATAGTGCCCAAGCTCCTGGAGTCATTTTCTAAGTCCTTGGACCTTCCGGACACGTTTTTGAGGTCTAATTGGTCAAATTCAGCTTGGAAAAGTATACTTTAGGGCTGTCCAATCTGGAGCCCTTACCAGGTGAGTAGATATTTCTTTCTATGACTTGCTCCATGCTCTTCTTGAATTATAAATTTATTATTGTTTCTGATTATAAATTATTTACTATTATAAGTTTTTGAAATGTGTTAAAATATCTGTTATACTTACGAACTGGCATATAGTTCAAGAAAAGTATGGTTTTAGAAATGTATTTTGGAACTCATTGAATATGTGGTTCTAAATGTATTTATCATTATTTGATAAAGTGAATATTATGTGCACGATGCATTGATTTGTAAAGCGATATATGTAACATCCTTAATTTCGTTTCTTTTATTGATAAAGGTACATAAAAAATTTAATTAAGGAAATAAAATTTATTAGACAATATTTTAGATATCTAAGGAAATATAATCCTTAGAAATTCTTCACCTTATGTATATGCATAGAAAATGTTTCTAACATTAAGAGAACAAATAAAGAAGGAAAATCTAATAGGAAAGAAATTAGAAATAACATACTAAAGAGATGCAAAATTCTTGGATAAGGAAGATAAATTTTTAGAAACAAGTAAAGGTCTTAAAATTTCAAAGAACATTGAATTAGGGTAATTTTTCCTAATTCAAGAACTATAGTTATTAAGTTTAAAATCTTTACCCATACATTGGGCTTTTACCTATGGACACTTCATATAGAGTTTTTCCACTTCACATAAGTTTCTAGCAAGCCCATTGGATAACCTAAACAAGAAATTAAACATAGACTTGGACTAGGATATAGTAATTTCACCAATAGCCCAAAAATTATGAAAATGTGACCAAGCCCACCAAGAAAGGAAGAATTTTATCCAAAGCAAAGAAAATGGGTAGGACAAGCCCATAATGGGTAAGAATAAGCCCAAATCCAAGAGGAAAAATAAAATAAAATAAATTAGATGATGATATAATAATAAGAATAAAGATTAGGTTACATGGCATTAAGACAAAAATTTAGCAAGTGGTGTGATTCTACATTCATCATTTAGGCAAGTGGCATGATAATACAAGGCTTTAGGACAAAAACATCTATATCCTTCACTCATAATTTTAGCAAGTGGTATGATAATACATGGTATTAGGACAAAACATTCATAGCCCACACAAATAATATCAACCAAATAATGGAGATTGAAGGGCTAGAAATTTGCCACTTAAAAAGGCAACCTATCATAATTGATTAAGACAAAAGAAAAATTAAATGAATCCCTAAATCAAAGGAACCTTGTCCCTTATCTTAAGAACATATCATCATAATTTTCAAAATACAAATCTCCTTTTCCTATGCATATCTTGACTAAGGAAGAGGAAGACAAGAACATAAGTTGTTTGTTTTCCAAAAATTCAACAAAGTGTATCTTAATTGTGATAAGGTAGATCCATGATCATGAAAGGTGACTTATTTGGTGGTCTATATAAGAGAACCCACCCTTACAACACTTTAATTTCGTCCAAGTGAGAAAGAGAGAGAAATAGAAGCAAGGTAGAGTGAGGAAAGGAGAAAAGAGAGAAGAAGAAAGGAAGGAAGAAGAAGGAGAAGTTTAGAAAGCTAAAGGTAAGTTTAACAATATTTCTTTTTGAAGAAAACTTTTGAAACTTATAATATTTGTATGAGATTTTGATCTTAGAACTTTTATGATTGGTCATGATGTTGCTATATCATGTTACATATTGATCTTGCATGTGATGTATGTTTGAATACTTAGGTTGGTGTAGATAGTTCTGCATGGTTATGGCTATGGGTGGCAGAATTTTAAGCTTCGGTATTTTAATTTCTGGGAACAATCTATAAGGAATTAAAATAAATGGTTAACATAAGAATTAAAGATAAATGTGTCATGGATTTTTAGCCACTGGAATCATTCCATTTGGAGTCCATATGAGGTAGCTATGGTCTGATTAGTAGTCAAAGGTCAGAAAATGAATCATCAGGGAAGAATATGTTAGGATAGCTTCGGTAATTTAATTTCTGGGAATTATTGGTAGGGAAGTAAAATAAATGGTTAACATAAGAATTAAAGATATGTATGTCATGGATTTTTAGCCACTGGAATCATTCAATTTGGAGTCCATATGAGGGAGATATGAGCCGATTAGTAGACAGAGGTCAGAAAATGGGTCATCAGGGAAAAATATGTTAGGATAGCTTCGGTATTTTAATTTCTGAGAAGTATCTGTAAGGAATTAAAATAAATTATTAACATAAGAATTAAAGATAAATGTGTCATGGATTTTTAGGCACTGGAATCATTCAATTTGAAGTCCATTTGAGGTAGATATAAGCTGATTAGTAAGCAGAGGTCAGAAAATGTTTATTCAGAATATGTTATTAAAGCTTTAGTTTTTGAATTTCTGGAAAATATTCTGTAGGGAGTTAAAATCGTACGCCAAGATAAAAATTATAGATATAGGGCTCATGGATTTTTACCAACTGGAATAACTCAATTTGGAGTTCAAATTTGAGAGATATGGTCTAATTAGTCAGTAAATGTCAGAACTTACACGAGAAGAAATAATCTGTACATTTAGGGAGTAATATCACCTTGATTTCTTAATATTTCGCTACAATGTTCAACATAATAGTTTTAGATAATTGTTTTATCTTGAAATTGACACTAAGATCACCTACATCAGAGTTAAATTGAGGGAGTTATGCTCTGATTAGTAAGAGAAGGTTAGATAGGATGAAAACCTGCATCAAGAAAATAAAGAAATAAAATTAGTATTTTAAAAAGAAGATGAATCTTAACAAATGACTAGTATAGCCATAGCCATTGCCATTGCATGAACTTACTACCATTTTAAGTGTGTAATTTTTAACATGGAATTTACCCTAGTACTCATATAAATTTACAAGAAGTTTTGAAAGTGCCGGTTTTATTTGAAAAATCTTAGTATGCTCCGTGGTTGCAGTATTTTCACATCAGAAAAGAATTATTCTAGTTACTGGAAAAAAAATTGTGATTTGTGAAAAGTGCATGTCTAAGGAAAGCTCTGGCAAGGAAAGACATGGTACTTAAGCGTGTCCATTAGTGACCCACCTCTCTTTCCTGGGAACTTTTCTGGTGCGCTGTTTACAGACTACAATTACTATCCAGTTACCAAGGTATTAGTATGGAATTTTGACATGGAATTGTTTTATAAAGTGATATTTTAAATGGTTATGTTCGTGGCATGATTACCAATGATTTATGGTAATAGTTATATTTTGATGAACATACTTGTTATTGAAAGCATATTTTTGGCTATCATTGTGAAAAGAAAAGAAATGAGCACGGTCACATGGCAATCCGTGTGGTGCACCAGTAGGGGACGCCCTACCAACGGTTATGATCATGTTAATAAGAAAAGAAAGAGAAAGTGTGCCATGTCGGACGGAGCGAGATAAGCCCGTACCGAAAAGTAGAGAATACTCACCCTGACCGGGGTAGCTTGAAGTAAGAATAAGTGGATAGCCATCATATGAAACTCGAAAAATAGTTATTCATACCATACATGTCATAACTGTATAATTTTCATGTGCATGATAAAGTGCATTCATGTGACTTAAAGATATTTTCTGTAGTTTATACAGCTGAACATGACATGATGAACTATATTGATGATAAATTATGATTTATTGTTGAACTTACTGGGATTTAATTCTCACTATATTTCCATATCATGTTCAGAATAATAAATATGCAGATATTCTCTATGACACTTATTATCTCTGTACGTTGGATCGAGGTGCCCTACCTTGGGCAACTTCCAGTTATTTCAGATATAACTGTCGTAGATGTAACTGAGATTCCGGTGGACGTGCCACCCGAACCAGTGTCCCCGGAAGTAGTCGATATAGATGATTAGAACTAATATGTATTTTTGTACAAATGTTTGTAAAATAATGGTGTGTAGTTTGTAAAATAATATTGTGTATGGAAACTCAGTATTGTATAAATTAAATAAATGTTATATTGAGTTAAGTTGTAACGAGGTAATAATTTCATCGTATTTTTAATAAAAAAAAATTTACATAAATGGAGTTGTTACATAATTGGTATCAGAGCAGGTCGATCCTAGATGGCCAGTGGTTGGATGGTTATCTGAATCGATCTTATAGTGTCTTGAGTATGTTGTGGTTGTGCTGTGTAGGGGATCAGTGATTCCTATAGGTAAGAAATTACTAGTGTTTCCTATCTATATGCCGAGGTGGTGTTATGACTGCTATTAAATATTTTTGAACTAACTATTGGGCTTGATCACCTCAATAGCAGCATAACTTTGTTTTGTACCATAGTAGGAAATGGCACCACCAAGGAGGAATCCAGCAACCAATGCAGAGGAAACCCTGCACAACCTGGCCACGGCAATTCGAGACCAAGTTATGACCACCAACCAAATTTTACAACATCTCCAGAATGCTAATAACACAAATGTTGAGATTGGTCCTAACAACCGGACGGCTGGAAAAGATAATGGTATATCCGAGTTCCTGAGGACTAGACCACCTTGTTTCCAAGGTGGTTATGACCCAACGGTAGCCGAAAGGTGGATTAGGGAATTAGAGAAAATCTTTGAAGTGATGGGCTGTACTGAAGAGCAGCAAATCATTTTTGCTGCATATATGTTAAAGGATGAAGCAGAATACTGGTGGCGTGGAGCTAGAGAACTTTTAGCTCATCAGGGAAGACAGATCACCTGGCAAGTGTTCAAGGACATTTTCTTTGAAAAGTACTTTCCAAGTACTGTACGGGCAGAGAAAGAGATCGAATTTCTCCAACTCAAGCAAGGAAGCATGACCGTGGACCAGTATATCGCAAGGTTCGAGGAGCTGTCTAAGTTCTCCTCTTATCTGCGATATAACCCAGATGAAGCATGGAAGGCGGTTAAGTTTGAAGCGGGACTAAACCCGGAGTTAAAGAATGCTGTTATAGCTATGGAGATCAGGGAGTTTGTACCTCTGATAAATAAATGCAGACTCCTGGAAAAGAGTTTAAGGGCAGTGGAGGACGAGAAGCAAAGGCGAAACCTATGGAAAAGGAAGAAAAATTTTTCCAACCCTAGAAAGAACGTGAGAAGAAGTGGATATGGAGCTGGTAAGAGGCCATTGATTGCGGGTCCTAGGCCTTTTCAACAAGACCTCGCTTCAGTCAAGTGCGCTAAATGCGGACGCATGCATGGTAACCGGCCATGCTACATGGGACAAGATGTCTGCTTCAATTGCGGACAGAAGGGACATTTTGCGAAAAACTGCCCACAGAATGTAGGAAAGCAGCCAGAACAGAGGCCTCAGGTGAAAGGAAGGGTTTTCACCCTGAGCGGCCAAGAGGCAGCTCAATCTTCTGAAATGATTCAAGGTACATGCTATATTTATGGATTTGCTCTTATGGTGTTATTTGACTCTGGTGCTAGTCATTCATTTATATCGGAAGAATGTATTAGGAAGTTTCAGTTCCCTATTTCTGAAACTCCCTATGAGCTATCTGTAGTAACCCCTACAGGGGAACGGGTATTAACTTCCTCTGTATGTAAGGACTGTCAAGTTACCATCCAGGAGAAAACTTTTTCTGTAGACCTCGTCAGTTTACCTTTAAGAGGTATTGAGGTCATTCTAGGGTTAGACTGGATGTCTAGAAATCGAGTCTTGTTGAATTGTTGTAACAAGACCGTTGAATTTCTACCTTCTACTCCGAAAGAGGAGGTCCAGTTATTGATGTTAAATGCCAATCAAGTTAATAAGGAGTTGAAGAATGGAGTACTTGGATACATTCTCTTGTATTTATCAAACCTAGAAGTCGAACCGAAGCTTGATGAAATTCCAATAGCCAACGAGTTTCCTGAAGTGTTTCCATCAGATATTCCAGGCTTACCTCCCAAGAGAGAGATAGAGTTCTCTATTGATCTCCTACCTGGGACAGGGCCTATCTCTATTGTACCATATCGAATGGCCTCGAAGGAACTACAAGAACTAAAGAAGCAGTTGGAGGAACTATTAGACAAGCAATTCATTAGACCGAGTGTATCACCTTGGGGAGCTCCTGTATTGTTTGTTAAGAAGAAAGACGGGAGTTTGAGACTATGCATAGATTACAGACAGCTGAATAAGGTGACTATAAAAAATAAGTACCCTCTCCCTAGGATAGATGACTTATTGGATCAATTAAAGGGTGCCTCCATCTTTTCTAAAATTGACTTGCGGTTAGGATATCATCAGATTAGGATTAAGGAGGAGGACGTACCAAAAACTGCCTTCAGGACTAGGTATGGGCACTATGAGTTTCTCGTAATGCCCTTTGGGTTGACTAATGCACCTGCAATTTTCATGGATTACATGAATCGCATTTTTCGACCCTACCTAGATCAATTTGTTGTAGTGTTCATTGATGACATCTTGATATATTCTAAGAGTGAGAAAGAACATGAACAACATCTCCGAATCGTGCTCCAAGTGCTGAAAGAGAAAAAGTTATATGCTAAATTGGAGAAGTGTGAATTTTGGCTGTCAGAGGTGAAGTTTCTCGGACATGTCATCTCTAATAGAGGGGTAGCCGTAGATCCTAGCAAGACGGAAGCAGTGATTAAGTGGGAGACACCAAAGACGGTTACGGAAATCAGAAGTTTCCTTGGTTTGGCAGGATACTACAGGAGATTTATACAAAACTTCTCTCGTATAGCCTTGCCATTGACTAAATTGACCAGGAAGGGAATTCCTTTCAAATGGACTGATCAATGTGATGCTAGTTTTCAGGAGCTGAAGACAAGACTGACCACTCCTCCTGTTTTAATTATTCCAGACCCCACAGGACATTTTGAAGTGTATAGTGATGCTTCAAAGAAAGGGCTAGGGTGTGTGTTAATGCAAGACAAGAGAGTAGTTGCTTACGCCTCTAGACAACTAAGACCCCACGAAGGAAACTATCCAACCCATGATCTTGAATTAGCGGCAGTAGTGTTTGCCTTAAAGATTTGGCGACACTATTTGTACGGGGCAACCTTTGAAGTATATTGTGATCATAAGAGTCTTAAATACCTCTTTGATCAGAAGGAGTTAAATATGAGGCAACGAAGATGGGTAGAATTCCTCAATGACTACAAGTTTGAGATAAAGTATCATCCCGGAAAGGCGAATGTTGTAGCAGATGCCTTGAGTCGAAAATCTCTGCATATGGGTCAGATGATGGTGTATGAGATGCAGATGCTAGAGGAGTTTCGAAATTTGAAGCTAGCCACTACTCTTACTCCAAAGAATCTAGTCATTAATGGTTTAAGTATAGGGTCTGACCTTAGAGCCCAGATCAAAGAAGCTCAAGCTCACGATCAATACTTACAAGATCATAAAGACCAAGGTAATTTTTCTGTAATGGAAGATGGAGCAATCATGTATCAGGGAAGGATTTGTGTCCCTCAAGAACAAGAGTTGAGGACTAAGATACTGAAGGAAGCGCATCAAAGTAAATACACAATCCATCCTGGATGCACTAAAATGTACCAGGATTTAAAAAGGATGTATTGGTGGCCAGGGATGAAAAATGACATTGCTGAGTTCGTGGCAAAATGTTTAACTTGTCAGAAGGTGAAAGTGGAACATCAAAAGCCAGCAGGATTTCTTCAACCTCTGGAGATTCCTGAATGGAAATGGGACAGTATTTCGATGGACTTTGTTGTAGGTTTACCTAAGACCTCAGTGGGACATGACTCTATCTGGGTAATAGTTGACAGATTAACCAAATCTGCTCACTTTTTGCCCATAAAAATTAACTTTTCACTAGATAAATTAGCCCAATTGTACGTTCAGGAAATAGTTAGACTCCATGGGATTCCCTTAAATATTGTTTCTGATAGAGATCCGAGGTTCACGTCGAGGTTTTGGAAGGCGTTGCAAGAAGCTTTTGGTACTCAGTTGCGGTTCAGTACTGCCTACCATCCTCAAACTGACGGGCAGACAGAACGAACCATTCAAACCCTAGAAGATATGTTGAGGGCCTGTGTGATAGAGCAAGGTAAAGGATGGGATAAGTACCTACCTTTAGTAGAGTTTGCTTATAATAATAGCTATCACTCTAGCATTAAGATGGCCCCCTATGAAGCTTTATACGGTAGAAAGTGCCGATCTCCACTATGTTGGTTCGAGATAGGAGAAAAGAACTTGTTAGGTCCTGATCTAGTTCAACAAACCACTGAACAAATCAGGATGATACGAAACAAAATACTTACAGCTCAGAGTCGGCAAAAGAGTTACTACGATAAGAGACATAGACCTCTAGAGTTTGAGGAAGGAGACCATGTATTTCTGAAACTTTCCCCGACCACTGGAGTTGGGAGGTCTCTCAAAACAAGAAAGCTAAGTCTGCGATTTTTAGGACCCTACCAAATTCTAAAGAAAGTTGGGACATCAGCATATCAAGTTGCTCTCCCACCTAATTTGTCCAACCTGCATAATGTTTTCCACGTATCACAGCTGCGGAAGTATCTTTCAGATTCATCACATATAATACTGGATGAACCAATCCAAATAAAGGAGAACATGACATACCAGCTAGTACCTGCATCCATATTGGACACTGACGTGAAGCAACTGAGAAATAAAACCATTCCCCTAGTTAAGGTGTTATGGGAAGGTTTGACTCCGGAAGAAGCAACTTGGGAGCTGGAAGAAGTCATGAGGAAGAAATATCCGCAATTGTTCTTATAAGGTAATTTCTGAAATTTTGAGGACAAAATTTCTTTTAGGGGGAGAGAAATGTAACATCCTTAATTTCGTTTCTTTTATTGATAAAGGTACATAAAAAATTTAATTAAGGAAATAAAATTTATTAGACAATATTTTAGATATCTAAGGAAATATAATCCTTAGAAATTCTTCACCTTATGTATATGCATAGAAAATGTTTCTAACATTAAGAGAACAAATAAAGAAGGAAAATCTAATAGGAAAGAAATTAGAAATAACATACTAAAGAGATGCAAAATTCTTGGATAAGGAAGATAAATTTTTAGAAACAAGTAAAGGTCTTAAAATTTCAAAGAACATTGAATTAGGGTAATTTTTCCTAATTCAAGAACTATAGTTATTAAGTTTAAAATCTTTACCCATACATTGGGCTTTTACCTATGGACACTTCATATAGAGTTTTTCCACTTCACATAAGTTTCTAGCAAGCCCATTGGATAACCTAAACAAGAAATTAAACATAGACTTGGACTAGGATATAGTAATTTCACCAATAGCCCAAAAATTATGAAAATGTGACCAAGCCCACCAAGAAAGGAAGAATTTTATCCAAAGCAAAGAAAATGGGTAGGACAAGCCCATAATGGGTAAGAATAAGCCCAAATCCAAGAGGAAAAATAAAATAAAATAAATTAGATGATGATATAATAATAAGAATAAAGATTAGGTTACATGGCATTAAGACAAAAATTTAGCAAGTGGTGTGATTCTACATTCATCATTTAGGCAAGTGGCATGATAATACAAGGCTTTAGGACAAAAACATCTATATCCTTCACTCATAATTTTAGCAAGTGGTATGATAATACATGGTATTAGGACAAAACATTCATAGCCCACACAAATAATATCAACCAAATAATGGAGATTGAAGGGCTAGAAATTTGCCACTTAAAAAGGCAACCTATCATAATTGATTAAGACAAAAGAAAAATTAAATGAATCCCTAAATCAAAGGAACCTTGTCCCTTATCTTAAGAACATATCATCATAATTTTCAAAATACAAATCTCCTTTTCCTATGCATATCTTGACTAAGGAAGAGGAAGACAAGAACATAAGTTGTTTGTTTTCCAAAAATTCAACAAAGTGTATCTTAATTGTGATAAGGTAGATCCATGATCATGAAAGGTGACTTATTTGGTGGTCTATATAAGAGAACCCACCCTTACAACACTTTAATTTCGTCCAAGTGAGAAAGAGAGAGAAATAGAAGCAAGGTAGAGTGAGGAAAGGAGAAAAGAGAGAAGAAGAAAGGAAGGAAGAAGAAGGAGAAGTTTAGAAAGCTAAAGGTAAGTTTAACAATATTTCTTTTTGAAGAAAACTTTTGAAACTTATAATATTTGTATGAGATTTTGATCTTAGAACTTTTATGATTGGTCATGATGTTGCTATATCATGTTACATATTGATCTTGCATGTGATGTATGTTTGAATACTTAGGTTGGTGTAGATAGTTCTGCATGGTTATGGCTATGGGTGGCAGAATTTTAAGCTTCGGTATTTTAATTTCTGGGAACAATCTATAAGGAATTAAAATAAATGGTTAACATAAGAATTAAAGATAAATGTGTCATGGATTTTTAGCCACTGGAATCATTCCATTTGGAGTCCATATGAGGTAGCTATGGTCTGATTAGTAGTCAAAGGTCAGAAAATGAATCATCAGGGAAGAATATGTTAGGATAGCTTCGGTAATTTAATTTCTGGGAATTATTGGTAGAGAATTAAAATAAATGGTTAACATAAGAATTAAAGATATGTATGTCATGGATTTTTAGCCACTGGAATCATTCAATTTGGAGTCCATATGAGGGAGATATGAGCCGATTAGTAGACAAAGGTCAGAAAATGGGTCATCAGGGAAAAATATGTTAGGATAGCTTCGGTATTTTAATTTCTGAGAAGTATCTGTAAGGAATTAAAATAAATTATTAACATAAGAATTAAAGATAAATGTGTCATGGATTTTTAGGCACTGGAATCATTCAATTTGAAGTCCATTTGAGGTAGATATAAGCTGATTAGTAAGCAGAGGTCAGAAAATGTTTATTCAGAATATGTTATTAAAGCTTTAGTTTTTGAATTTCTGGAAAATATTCTGTAGGGAGTTAAAATCGTACGCCAAGATAAAAATTATAGATATAGGGCTCATGGATTTTTACCAACTGGAATAACTCAATTTGGAGTTCAAATTTGAGAGATATGGTCTAATTAGTCAGTAAATGTCAGAACTTACACGAGAAGAAATAATCTGTACATTTAGGGAGTAATATCACCTTGATTTCTTAATATTTCGCTACAATGTTCAACATAATAGTTTTAGATAATTGTTTTATCTTGAAATTGACACTAAGATCACCTACATCAGAGTTAAATTGAGGGAGTTATGCTCTGATTAGTAAGAGAAGGTTAGATAGGATGAAAACCTGCATCAAGAAAATAAAGAAATAAAATTAGTATTTTAAAAAGAAGATGAATCTTAACAAATGACTAGTATAGCCATAGCCATTGCCATTGCATGAACTTACTACCATTTTAAGTGTGTAATTTTTAACATGGAATTTACCCTAGTACTCATATAAATTTACAAGAAGTTTTGAAAGTGCCGGTTTTATTTGAAAAATCTTAGTATGCTCCGTGGTTGCAGTATTTTCACATCAGAAAAGAATTATTCTAGTTACTGGAAAAAAAATTGTGATTTGTGAAAAGTGCATGTCTAAGGAAAGCTCTGGCAAGGAAAGACATGGTACTTAAGCGTGTCCATTAGTGACCCACCTCTCTTTCCTGGGAACTTTTCTGGTGCGCTGTTTACAGACTACAATTACTATCCAGTTACCAAGGTATTAGTATGGAATTTTGACATGGAAATGTTTTATAAAGTGATATTTTAAATGGTTATGTTCGTGGCATGATTACCAATGATTTATGGTAATAGTTATATTTTGATGAACATACTTGTTATTGAAAGCATATTTTTGGCTATCATTGTGAAAAGAAAAGAAATGAGCACGGTCACATGGCAATCCGTGTGGTGCACCAGTAGGGGACGCCCTACCAACGGTTATGATCATGTTAATAAGAAAAGAAAGAGAAAGTGTGCCATGTCGGACGGAGCGAGATAAGCCCGTACCGAAAAGTAGAGAATACTCACCCTGACCGGGGTAGCTTGAAGTAAGAATAAGTGGATAGCCATCATATGAAACTCGAAAAATAGTTATTCATACCATACATGTCATAACTGTATAATTTTCATGTGCATGATAAAGTGCATTCATGTGACTTAAAGATATTTTCTGTAGTTTATACAGCTGAACATGACATGATGAACTATATTGATGATAAATTATGATTTATTGTTGAACTTACTGGGATTTAATTCTCACTATATTTCCATATCATGTTCAGAATAATAAATATGCAGATATTCTCTATGACACTTATTATCTCTGTACGTTGGATCGAGGTGCCCTACCTTGGGCAACTTCCAGTTATTTCAGATATAACTGTCGTAGATGTAACTGAGATTCCGGTGGACGTGCCACCCGAACCAGTGTCCCCGGAAGTAGTCGATATAGATGATTAGAACTAATATGTATTTTTGTACAAATGTTTGTAAAATAATGGTGTGTAGTTTGTAAAATAATATTGTGTATGGAAACTCAGTATTGTATAAATTAAATAAATGTTATATTGAGTTAAGTTGTAACGAGGTAATAATTTCATCGTATTTTTAATAAAAAAAAAATTTACATAAATGGAGTTGTTACAATATACTTGTGAAAATTATGCATGTCATATTATAAATGAGATTGAATGGCAAGCGTAAAGCTCATGGCGAGTTGCTTGATATTTTACATGTATATATATGTATTGATGTATATCGGCTGGTTGTATGGCTTGTGACGGTACCGAATAAGGGATGCCCTATTAGCATGAGTGAGCCGGGGGAGGGCCGCTCCAACCGGGTGACAGTGGTAATGTGAGGAGGCAGTTGGGTGATGTACTCACATTCCCTGATCACTTATTGTGACTAGGGTCAAGGTCACTATGCGTATAGCATATTTTCATCTGGGAGACAGTGGTAATGTGAAAAGGCAGTTGGGTGATGTACTCACATTTCCTGATCACTTATTGTGACTAGGGGGTCACTATGCGTATAACAAATGAGTTATATTTTCATTGCATTAATCAGATTGCCGAGTGAGGCAGGTGCATTAAATATTTTCATTGCATTGACCAGATTGCCAAGTGAGGCAGGTGCATTAAAAGTGATGATTTTATCCCCAAATCATCATATTTTATTATAGCTTATACAACTGAGCATAACAACATTTGTTTAATGATCATACCATAGTGCATATGGTTTTGAATATTTTAATATCCCTTGATTTGAGAATATTTGAAATACGGGTCCCATATGAATGTACTTCTGAACTGTATTTTCTATGTAACAAATTTTAAAATATAAGTACATCCATATGCTGACCTAAAAGGTCATAGGAGGAATTATTTGCTTACTGGGTTGTCAAATTCACTACACGATATTTCCAAATTTTTCAGATAAGAATATCAGAGTCTGATTCGGCAGATAGATGATATATTCTCTAGGTCAGTCTACGTTGCTTCCAAGACTCATAGTCTTTGAATTATACTATGTTGGTATTCTAGAGTGCTCTGAACGTTACAGGCAGGATCTTTGTTTCTGTTGTATTTTAATGTTTATAGACTTGGTCTGTATTTTGTGTATACATGAGAGAAATGACAAAGAATTGAATTGTGCATATTTATGGAAATTATTTTATTACGAAAATAAAAGTTTATTTTACGTAACATAAATTGAGGGCATTACAGAAAGTGCCGATCTCCACTATGTTGGTTTGAGGCAGGAGAAAAGAACTTGTTGGGTCCTGATCTAGTTCAACAAACCACTAAACAAATCAGGATGATACGAGACAAAATACTTACAACTCAGAGTCGGCAAAAGAGTTACTACGATAAGAGACATATACCTCAACAGTTTGAGGAAGGAGACCATGTATTTCTGAAACTTTCCCCGACTACTGGAGTTGGTAGGTCTCTCAAAATAAGAAATCTAAGTCCGCGATTTTTGGGACCCTACCAAATTCTGAAGATAGTAGGGACATCAGCATATCAAGTTGCTCTCCCACCTAATTTGTCGAACCTGCATAATGTTTTCCACGTATCACAGTTGCGGAAGTATCTTCCAAACTCATCACATATAATACAGGATGAACCAATCCAAATAAAGGAGAACATGACATACCAGCTAGCACCTGCATCTATATTGGACACTAACGTGAAGCAACTGAGAAATAAAACCATTCCCCTTGTTAAGGTGTTATGGGAATGTTTGACTCTGGAAGAAACAACTTGGAAGCTAGAAGAAGTCATGAGGAAAAAATATCCGCAATTGTTCTTATTAGGTAATTTTTGAAATTTTGAGGACAAAATTTCTTTTAGGGAAAGAGAAATGTAACATCCGTAATTTCGTCTCTTTTATTGATAAAAATACATAAATATTTAATTAAGGAAATAAAATTTATTAGACAATATTTTAGATATCTAAGGAAATATAATCCTTAGAAATTCTTCACCTTATGTATATGCATAGAAAATGTTTCTAACATTAAGAGAACAAATAAAGAGAGAAAACCTAATAGGAAAAAAAATTAGAAATAACATACTAAAGAGATGCAAAATTCTTGGGTAAGGAAGATAAATTTTTAGAAACAAGTAAAGATCTTAAAATTTCAAGAACATTAGATTAGGGTAATTTTTCCTAATTCAAGAACTAGAGTTACTAAGTTTAACATCTTTACCCATACATTGGGCTTTTACCTATGGACACTTCATATAGAGTTTTTCCACTTCACATAAGTTTCTAGCAAGCCCATTGGATAACCTAGGCAAGAAATAAAACATAGACTTGGACTAGGTTATAGTAATTGGATCAATAACCCAAAAATTATGAAAATGTGACCAAGCCTTCCAAGAAAGGTAGAATTTTATCCAAAACAAAGAAAATGGGTAGGAATAAGCCCATAATGGGTAGGAATAGGCTCAAATCCAAGAGGAAAAATAAAATAAAATAAATTAGGTGATTATATAATAATGTAATAATAACAAAGATTAGGTTGCATGGCATTAAGAAAAAAATTTAGCAAGTGGTGTCATTCTACATTCATAATTTTGGCAAGTGGCATGATAATACATGGCTTTAGCATAAAAACATCTATATCCTACACTCATAATTTTAGCAAGTGGTATGATAATACATGGCATTAGGACAAAACATTCCTATCCCACACAAATAATATCAACCAAATAATGGAGATTCAAGGGCTAGAAATTTGCCACCTAAAAAGGAAAACCTATCATACTTGTTTAAGACAAAAGAAAATAGAAATGAATCCCTAAATCAAAGGGACCTTTTCCCTTATCTTAAGAACATATCATCATAATTTTCAAAATACAAATCTCCCTTTCCTATGCATATCTTGACTAAGGACGAGGAAGACAAGAACATAAGTTGTTTGTTTTCCAAAAGTTCAACAAAGTGTATCCTAATTGTGATAAGGTAGACCCATGATCATGAAAGTTGTATTATTTGGTGGTCTATTTAAGCAAAACCCACCCCTAAAAATTTTAATTTCTTCCAAGTGAGGAAGAGAGAGAAATAGAAGCAAGGTAGAGTGAGGAAAGGAGAGAAAGAGAGGAGAAGAAAGGAAGGAAGAAGAAGGAGAAGTTTAGAAGGCTAAGTACTCAAGGTAAGTTACCTTAATTTCCACTTGAATCCATTTTTCCTCTACATCCTTGAGGTTCCAAAACTCACGCTCCTTCTCTTACCTAAGCTGCTAGAAAAGCTAAGGAAAGAGAGGAATCTTACTACTTCTTTCAAGAGGAAACAAGAAAACCAATTCACTAAGAGAGCTAGGGAGATTCTTAGGTAAGTTTAACAATATTGCTTTTTGAAGAAAACTTTTGAAACTTATAATATTTATATGAGATTTTGATCTTAGAACTTTGATGATTGGTCATGGATGTTGCTATATCATGTTACATATTGATCTTGCATGTGATGTATGTTTGAATACTTAGGTTGGTGTAGATAGTTCTGCATGGGTATGGCTATGGGTGGTAGAATTTTAAGCTTCTGTGTTTTAATTTTCGGGAACATTCTATAAGGAACTAAAATAATTGGTTAACATATGAATTAGAGATATATGTGTCACAGATTTTTAGCCACTATAATCATTCAATTTAGAGTTCATATGAGGTAGATATCATCCGATTAGTAAACAAAGGTCAGAAAATGGTTAATCAGGGAAGAATATGTTAGGATAGCTTCGGTGTTTTAATTTCTGGGAAAATTCTATAAGGAATTAAAATAAATGGATAACATATGAATTATATATTTATGTGTCACGGATGTTTAGCCACTGGAATCACTTAATTTGGAATTCTTATGTGGGAGATATAGTTAGATTAGTAAGTAAAGGTTAGAACCTACCCGAGAAGAAATAATAATGAATTTAAGGGAGTCATAACACCATTATTTATTACTAGTTTGCTGATATGATTAACATAATAGTTTTAGATAATAGTCTTAGATTTCCATAAACACCAAGATCACCTCAATCGGTGTTAAAATGAGGGACTTATACTCTGATTAGTGAGCAACGGTCATAAAACATGGCCAGGCCGTGTTCTGGGTGCTTCAAGCACGGGTTAGCCGTGTTCGGGGCTTATTTTGAGTACATTTGAAGTATTTTTAAAGCATGACCGTGTCTTGGAACATGGCCAGACCGTGTTGGAAGCTGCTGAAGCCTATGTTCAACATTTTTTCTACCCTAGATGAACCTCTTTAACTATAGGGTAATAATAGAAATCAAATTGGAGAATAATGCTCTATAAATTTGTAAGAACTTGTGTTGGAAATGATATAAATAAGAAGAAAATGACTAAAGGCCAAGCATAAAGAGAAGGTTAGATATGATGAAAACCTGCATGAAGAAAATAAAGAAATAAAATTAATATTTAAAAAAGAAGACGAATCTTATAAATAAAAATAATAAATGACTAGTATATGCCATAGATATTGCCATTGTATCAACTTCTTACCATCTTAAGTGTGAAATGTTGACATGGAAATATTTTATAAAGTGATATTTGAAATGGTTATGTTTATGGCATGATTACCAATGATTTTTTGTAATAGTTATATTTTGTTAAACATACTTGTTATTGAAAGAATATTTTTGGCTATCATTGTGAAAAGAAAAGAAATGAGCACGGTCACATGGCAATCCGTGTGGTGCACCAGTAGGGGACGCCTTACCAACAGTTATGAATATGTTAATGAGAAAAGAAAGAGAAAGTGTGTCATGTCAGATGAAGCGAGATAAGCCTGTATCGGAGAGTAGAAAATACCCACCCTGACCGGGGTAGCATGATATGAGAATAAATTGATAGTCATTATATGATATTCTGAAAATAATCAATCCTGTCATACATGTCATTACTGTACGATTCTCATGTGCGTAGATTTTGTGCATTCATGTGACCAAAGTTATTTACTGTAGTTTATACAGCTAAACATGACCTGATGACTATATTGATAATGATTTATTGTTGAACCTACTTAGATTTAATTCTCACTATATTTCCATATCATGTTCAGAAGAATAATTATGCAGATTTTCTGAATGACACTTATTATTTTCGTACGTTGGATCGAGGTGCCCTAGCTTGGGCAACTACCAGTTATATCGATGTATCTGTAGTAGATGTGACTGAGATTTCAGTGGAGGTGCCACCACCCACACCAGTGTCCACGGAAGTAGTCGACATAGATGATTAGAGTTAATATGTATCTTTGTATAAATGTTTGTAAAATAATGGTGTGTATGGAAACTCAGTATTGTATCACTGTTAATAACAATTATGCTTGGTTAAAGTGATTATTATTACAAGTTAAGTGGTTTGAATTAAAGCAGTAATAACTTCATGAAATTTTACAAATATAAAAAAAAAATTTGTTACATTTACATAAATGAAGTTGTTACATAATTGGTATCAGAGCAGGTCGATCCTAGATGGCCAGTGGGTGGATGGTTATCTGAATCGATCTTATAGTGTCTTGAGTAAGTTGTGGTTGTGCTGTGTAGGGCATCAGTGATTCATATAGGTAAGAAATTACTAGTGTTTCCAATCTATATACCGAGGTGGTGTTATGACTGCTATTAAATATTTTTGAACTAACTAATGGGCTTAATCACCTCAATAGCAACATAACTTTGTTTTTACCATAGTAGGAAATGGCACCACCAAGGAGGAATCCAGCAACCAATGCAGAGGAAACCCTGCACAACCTTGCCACAGCAATTCGAGACCAAGTCATGACCACCAACCAAATTTTACAATATCTCCAGAATGCTAATAACCCAAATGGTGAGAATGGTGCTAATAACCGGATGGTTGGAAAAGATAAAGGCATATCCGAGTACCTGAGGACTAGACCACCTTGTTTCCAAGGTGGCTATGACCCAACGGTTGCCGAAATTTGGACAAGGGAATTAGAGAAAATCTTTGAAGTGATGGGCTGTACTGAAGAGCAGCAAGTTATTTTTGCTGCATATATGTTAAAGGATGAAGCAGAATACTGGTGGCGTAGAGCTAGAGAACTTTTAGTTCATCAGGGAAGACAGATCACCTGGCAAGTGTTCAAGGACATTTTTTTTTAAAAGTACTTTCCAAGTACTGTACGGATAGAGAAAGAGATCAAATTTCTCCAACTTAGGCAAGGCAGCATGACCGTGGACCAGTATATTGCAAGGTTTGAGGAGCTGTCTAAGTTCTCCTCTTATCTGCGATATAACCCAGATGAAGCATGGAGGCGCTTAAGTTCATAGTGGGACTAAAGCCAGAGATAAAGAATGCTGTTATAGCTATGGAGATAAGGGAGTTTATGCCTCTGATAAATAAATGCAGACTCCTATAAAAGAGTTTAAGGGCAGTGGAGGATGAGAAGCAAAGGCGAAACCTATGGAAGAGGAAGTAAAATTTTCCCAACCCTAGAAAGAACGTAAGAAGAAGTGGATATGGAGCTGGTAAGAGGCCATTGACTGTGGGTCCTAGACCTTTTCAACAAGACCTCGATCCAGTCAAGTGCGCTAAGTGCAGACGCATGCATGGTAACCAGCCTTGCTACATAGGACAAGATGTATGCTTCAATTGCGGACAAAAGGGACATTTTGTGAGAAACTACCCACAGAATGTGGGGAAGCAGCTAGAACAGAGGCCTCAGGTGAAAGGAAGGGTTTTCACCCTGAACGGCCAAGAGGCAGCTCAATCTTCTGAAATGATTCAAGGTACATGTTATATCTATGGATTTTCTCTTATGGTGTTATTTGACTCTAGTGCTAGTCATTTATTTATATAGGAAGAATGTATTAGGAAGTTTCAGTTTCCTATTATTGAAACTCCTTATGAGCTATCTGTATTAACCCCTACAAGGGAACGGGTATTAACTTCCTCTGTATGTAAGGACTGTCAAGTCACCATCCAGGAGAAAACTTTTTCTGTAGACCTCGTCTGTTTACCTTTAAGAGGTATTGAGGTCATTCTGTGTTGCATCTAATTTCTTTTTATCTAAACATAACACGACAATAATAGTGAGAACAAAGGTTCCTAGTAGATTTAACATAAATAAAATATAATGAGAAAACAAAAGTTATGTTCAGCTGTATAAGCTACAGAAAAAATATCAAAATTTTGAGAAAAGATCATAATTTTTACTTATGCATAATTATCATACTACACATGTAACAACTCCATTTATGTAACAATTTTTTTTTTCATCATGAAGTTATTACCTCAACTTAACTCACAATAACATTTATTTAATTATACAATACTAAGTTTACACTCACATCATTAATACAAACATTTTTACAAGACATACATGTACATATAAGCCCTAATCTTCCACATAGACTATTTCCGGGGCCACCGATTCTGGTGGTGGCACCTCCGCCGGAATCTCAGTCACTTCAACAACTGATATATTCGCAATAATAGGTATTTGCCCAAGATAGGGCACCTCGATCATACATACGGCAATAATAAGTCTCATTGAAAACAACTGCATAGCTAATTTTCTGAACATGATATGGAAATATAGTGAGAATTAAATCCCAGTATGTTCAACAATAATTCATTACCAATATAGTTCATCACGTCATGTTCAGCTGTATAAACTACAGAAAATATATTTAGGTCACATGAATGCACTTTATCATGCATATGAAAATTATACAGTTATGACATGTATGGCATGAATAACTATTTTTGGAATTTCATATGATGGCTATCAACTTATTCTTACTTCAAGTTACCCCAGTCAGGGTGAGTATTCTCTACTTTTCGGTACGGGCTTATCTCGCTCCGTCCGACATGGCACACTTTCTCTTTCTTTTCTCATGAATATAATCATAACCGTTGGTAGGGCGTCCCCTACTGGTGCACCACACGGATTGCCATGTGACCGTGCTCATTTCTTTTCTTTTCATATTAATAGTCAAAAATATTATTCCAATAACAAGTATGTTCATTATATTCTCATGGCATAATGTATCAAAACATAATCATTCTCAAAATTCATTGGTAAACTGAAATTATGCCATGAATATAATCATTTTCTAATTTTCACTTTATAAAATATTTCCATCTCAAAATTCCACACTAATACCTCGGTAACTGGATAGTAATTGTAGTCTGTAAACAGCGCACCAGGAAAGTTCCCAGAAAAGAGAGGTGGGTCACTAATGGACACGCTTAAGTACCAAGTTTTTCCTTGCCAGAGCTTTCCTTAGACATGCACTTTTCACAAATCACAATTTTTTTTCCAGTAACTAGAATAATTCTTTTCTGATGTGGAAATACTGCAACCACGGAGCATACTAAGATTTTTCAAATAAAACCGGCACTTTCAAAACTTCTTGAAAATTTATATGAGTACTAGGGTAAATTATATGTTAAAAATTACACACTTAAAATGGTAGTAAGTTCATGCAATGGCAATAGCTAGGGCATACACTAGGCATTTATTATTTTCATTTATAAAATTCCTCTTCTTTCTTGAATATTATTTTCATCTTTTCATTTTCTTTATGTCTAGGCATTTAGTCATTTTATTTCTACTTATATCATTTCCAACACATGTTCTTACAAATTTTATAGAGCATTTTTCCTCAAATTGATTTCTACTATTACCTTAAAAATTCATCTAGGGTAGAAAAAAAAATATTGAAAATAGGTTTTACTAACTTTTAACACAGCCTTTGCTTACAAATCAGAGCATCACTCTCTCATTTTAACTCCGATTAAGATGATCTTAGTGTCTATGAAAAGCTAAGACAATTATCTAAAACTATTATGTTAATCATATCAACAAAATAGTATGATATCGTGGTGTTAGTACTCCTTTAAATTTAGTATTATTTCTTCTCGTGTAGGTTCTGACCTTTACTGACTAATTAGACCATATCTCTCAAATTTGAACTCCAAATTGAGTTATTCCAGTTGGTAAAATTCCATGAGCCATATATCTAAAATTGTTATGTTGGCGCTCTATTTTAATTCCCTACAAAATATTCCCAGAAATTCAAAAACTAAAGCTTTAATAACATACTCTTCCCTGAATAAACATTTTCTGACCTCTGCTTACTAATCGGATCATATGTACCTCATATGAACTCCAAATTGAGTTATTCCAGTTGGTAAAATTCCACGAGCCATATATCTATAATTGTTATGTTGGCGCGCTATTTTAATTCCTTACAGATACTTCCCAGAAATTAAAATACCGAAGCTATCCTAACATATTTTTCCCTGATGACCCATTTTCTGACCTTTGTCTACTAATCGGCTCATATCTCCCTTATATGGACTCCAAATTGTATGATTCCAGTGCCTAAATATCCATGACACATATTTCTTTAATTCTTATGTTAACCATTTATTTTAATTCCATATAAATTGTTCCCAGAAATTAAAATACCGAAGCTTAAAATTCTGCCACCCATAGCCATAACCAAGATGAACTAGATCAGGACCCAACAAGTTCTTTTCTCCTACCTCGAACCAACATAGTGGAGATCGGCACTTTCTACCGTATAAAGCTTCATAGGGGGCCATCTTAATGCTAGAGTGATAGCTATTATTATAAGCAAACTCTACTAAAGGTAGGTACTTATCCCATCCTTTACCTTGCTCTATCACACAGGCCCTCAACATATCTTCTAGGGTTTGAATAGTTCATTCTGTCTGCCCGTCAGTCTGAGGATGGTAGGCAGTACTGAACCGCAACTGAGTACCAAAAGCTTCTTGCAACGCCTTCCAAAACCTCGACGTGAACCTCGGATCTTTATCAGAAATAATATTTAAGGGAATCCCATGGAGTCTAACTATTTCCTGAACGTACAATTGGGCCAATTTATCTAGTGAAAAATTAATTTTTATGGGCAAAAAGTGAGCAGATTTGGTTAATCTGTCAACTATTACCCAGATAGAGTCATGTCCCACTGAAGTCTTAGGTAAACCTACAACAAAGTCTATCGAGATACTATCCCATTTCCATTTAGGGATCTCAAGAGGTTGTAGAAATCCCGCTGGCTTTTGATGCTCCACCTTCACCTTTTGACAAATGAGACATTTCACCACAAACTCAGCAATGTCATTTTTCATCCCTGGCCACCAATACATCCTTTTTAAATCCTGGTACATTTTAGTGCATCCAAGATAGATTGTGTATTTACTATGATGCGCTTCCTGCAGTATCTTAGTCCTCAACTCTTGTTCTTGAGGGACACAAATCCTTCCCTGATACATGATTGCTCCATCTTCCATGACAGAAAAATTACCTTGGTCTTTATGATCCTGTAAGTATTGATCGTGAGCTTGAGCCTCTTTGATCTGGGCTCTAAGGTCAGACCCTATACTTAAACCATTAATGACTAGATTCTTTGGAGTAAGAGTAGTGCCTAGCTTCAAATTTTGAAACTCCTCGAGCATCTGCATCTCATACACCATCATCTGACCCATGTGCAGAGATTTTCGACTCAAGGCATCTGCTACAACATTCGCCTTTCCGGGATGATACTTTATCTCAAGCTTGTAGTCATTGAGGAATTCTACCCATCTTCGTTGCCTCATATTTAACTCCTTCTGATCAAAGAGGTATTTAAGACTCTTATGATCACAATATACTTCAAAGGTTGCCCCGTACAAATAGTGTCGCCAAATCTTTAAGGCAAACACTACTGCCGCTAATTCAAGATCATGGGTTGGATAGTTTCCTTCGTGGGGTCTCAGTTGCCTAGAGGCGTAAGCAACTACTCTCTTATCTTGCATCAGCACACATCCTAGCCCTTTCTTTGAAGCGTCACTATACACTTCAAAATATCCTGTGGGGTCTGGAATAATTAAAATAGGAGAAGTGGTCAGTCTTGTCTTTAGCTCCTGAAAACTAGCATCACATTGATCAGTCCATTTGAAAGGACTTCCCTTCCTGGTCAATTTAGTCAATGGCAAGGCTATACGAGAGAAGTTTTGTATAAATCTCCTGTAGTATCCTGCCAAACCAAGGAAACTTCTGATTTCTGTAACCGTCTTTGGTGTCTCCCAGTTAATCACTGCTTCCATCTTGCTAGGATCTACGACTACCCCTCTATTAGAGATGACATGTCCGAGAAACTTCACCTCTGACAGCGAAAATTCACACTTCTCCAATTTATCATATAACTTTTTCTCTTTCAGCACTTGCAGCACGATTCAGAGATGTTGTTCATGTTCTTTCTCACTCTTAGAATATATCAAGATGTCATCAATGAACACTACAACAAATTGATCTAGGTAGGGTCGAAAAATGCGATTCATGTAATCCATGAAAATTGTAGGTGCATTTGTCAACCCAAAGGGCATTACGAGAAACTCATAGTGCCCATACCTAGTCCTGAAGGCAGTTTTTGATACATCCTCATCCTTGATCCTAATCTGATGATATCTTGACCTCAAGTCAATTTTAGAAAAGATGGAGGCTCCCTTCAGTTGATCCAATAAGTCATCTATCCTAGGGAGAGGGTACTTGTTTTTAATAGTCACCTTATTCAGCTGTCTGTAATCTATGCATAGTCTCAAGCTTCCATCTTTCTTCTTAACAAACAATACAGGAGCTCCCCAAGGTGATACACTTGGTCTAATGAATTACTTGTCTAATGAATTACTTGTCTAACAGTTCCTCCAACTATTTCTTAAGTTCCTGTAGTTCCTTCGAGGCCATTCGATATGGTGCAATAGAGATAGGCCCTGTCCCAGGTAGGAGATCAATAGAGAACTCTATCTCTCTCTTGGGAGGTAAGCCTGGAATATCTGATGGAAACACTTCAGGAAACTCGTTGGCTATTGGAATTTCATCAAGCTTCGATTCGACTTATAGGTTTGATAAATACAAGAGAATGTATCCAAGTACTCCATTCTTCAACTCCCTATTAACTTGATTGGCATTTAGCATCAATAACTATACCTCCTCTTTCGGAGTAGAAGGTAGAAATTCAACGGTCTTGTTACAATAATTCAACAAGACTCTATTTCTAGACATCCAGTCTAACCCTAGAATGACCTCAATACCTCTTAAAGGTAAACAGACGAGGTCTACAGAGAAAGTTTTCTCCTGGATGGTGACTTGACAGTCTTTACATATAGAGGAAGTTAATACCCGTTCCCCTGTAGGGGTTACTACGGATAGCTCATAGGGAGTTTCAGAAATAGGAAACTAAAACTTCCTAATACATTCTTCCGATATAAATGAATGACTAGCACCAGAGTCAAATAACACCATAAGAGCAAATCCATAGATATAGCATGTACCTTGAATCATTTCAGAAGATTGGGCTGCCTCTTGGCCGCTCAGCGTGAAAACCCTTCCTTTCACCTGAGGCCTTTGTTCTGGCTGCTTCCCCACATTCTGTGGGCAGTTTTTCGTAAAATGTCCCTTCTGTCCTCAATTGAAGCAGACATCTTGTCCCATGTAGCATGGCCGATTACCATGCATGCGTCCGCACTTAGCGCACTTGACTGAGGCGAGGTCTTGTTAAAAAGGCCTAGGACCCGCAATCAATGGCCTTTTACCAGCTTCATATCCACTTCTTCTCACATTCTTTCTAGGGTTGGGAAAATTTTTCTTCCTTTTCCATAGGTTTCGCCTTTGCTTCTCGTCCTCCACTGCCCTTAAACTCTTTTTCAGGAGTCTGCATTTATTTATCAGAGGCACAAACTCCCTGATCTCCATAGCTATAACAACATTCTTTAATTCCGGGTTTAGTCCTGCTTCAAACTTAACCACCTTCCATGCTTCATCTGGGTTATATCGCAGATAAGAGGAGAACTTAGACAGCTCCTCGAACCTTGCAATATACTGGTCCATAGTCATGCTGCCTGGCCTGAGTTGGAGAAATTCGATCTCTTTCTCTGCCCGTACAGTACTTGGAAAGTACTTTTCAAAAAAAATGTCCTTGAACACTTACCAGGTGATCTGTCTTCCCTGATGAGCTAAAAGTTCTCTAGCTCCACGCCACCAGTATTCTGCTTCATCCTTTAACATATATGCAGCAAAAATAATTTGCTGCTCTTCAGTACAGCCCATCACTTCAAAGATTTTCTCTAATTTCCTAATCCACCTTTCGGCTACCGTTGGGTCATAGCCACCTTGGAAACAAGGTGGTCTAGTCCTCAGGAACTCGGATATGCCATTATCTTTTCCAGCCATTCGGTTGTTAGCACCATTCTCAACATTTGTGTTATTAGCATTCTGGAGATGTTGTAAAATTTGATTGGTGGTCAAGACGTGGTCTCAAATTGCTGTGGCCAGGTTATGTAGGGTCTCTTCCGCATTGTTTGCCGAATTCCTCCTTGGTGGTGCCATTTCCTACTGTGGCAAAAACAAAGTTATGCTGCTATTGAGGTGATCAAACCCAATAGTTAGTTTCAAAATATTTAATAGTAGTCATAACATCACCTCGGCATATAGATAGGAAACACTAGTAATTTCTTACCTATATGAACTCACTGATTCCCTACACAACATAACCATCACATACTCAAGACACTATAAGATCGATTCAGATAACCATCCACCCACTGGCCATCTAGGATCGACCTTCTCTGACACCAATTATGTAACAGCTCCATTTATGTAACAATTTTTTTTTTTTAACATCATGAAGTTATTACCTCAACTTAACTCACAATAACATTTATTTAATTATACAATGCTAAGTTTACACTCACATCATTAATACAAACATTTGTACAAGACATACATGTACATATAAGCCCTAATCTTCCACATAGACTATTTCCGGGGCCACTGGTTCGGGTGGTGGCTCCTCCGCCGGAATCTCAGTCACTTCAACAACTGATATATACGCAATAATAGGTATTTGCCCAAGATAGGGCACCTCGATCATACGTACGGCAATAATAAGTCTCATTGAAAACAACTGCATAGCTAATTTTCTGAACATGATATGGAAATATAGTGAGAATTAAATCCCAGTATGTTCAACAATAATTCATTACCAATATAGTTCATCACGTAATGTTCAGCTGTATAAATTACAAAAAATATCTTTAGGTCACATGAATGCACTTTATCATGCACATGAAAATTATACAGTTATGACATGTATGGCATGAATAACTATTTTTTGAATTTCATATGATGGCTATCAACTTATTCTTACTTCAAGCTACCCCGGTCAGGGTGAGTATTCTCTACTTTTCGGTACGGGCTTATCTCACTCCGTCCGACATGGCACACTTTCTCTTTCTTTTCTCATGAATATAATCATAACCATTGGTAGGGCGTCCCCTACTGGTGCACCACACGGATTGCCATGTGACCGTGCTCATTTCTTTTCTTTTCATATTAATAGCCAAAAATATGATTCCAATAACAAGTATGTTCATTATATTCTCATGCCATAATGTATCAAAACATAATCATTCTCAAAATTCATTGGTAAACTGAAATTATGCCATGAATATAATCATTTTCTAATTTTCACTTTATAAAATATTTCCATGTCAAAATTCAACACTAATACCTCGGTAACTGGATAGTAATTGTAGTCTGTAAATAGCGCACCAGGAAAGTTCCCAGAAAAGAGAGGTGGGTCACTAATGGACACGCTTAAGTACCAAGTCTTTCCTTGCCAGAGCTTTCCTTAGACATGCACTTTTCACAAATCACAATTTTTTTTCCAGTAACTAGAATAATTCTTTTCTGATGTGGAAATACTGCAACCACGGAGCATACTAAGATTTTTCAAATAAAACCGGCACTTTCAAAACTTCTTGAAAATTTATATGAGTACTAGGGTAAATTATATGTTAAAAATTACACACTTAAAATGGTAGTAAGTTCATGCAATGGCAATAGCTAGGGCATACACTAGGCATTTATTATTTTCATTTATAAAATTCCTCTTCTTTCTTGAATATTATTTTCATCTTTTCATTTTCTTTATGTCTAGGCATTTAGTCATTTTATTTATACTTATATCATTTCCAACACATGTTCTTTCAAATTTTATAGAGCATTTTTCCTCAAATTGATTTCTACTATTACCTTAAAAATTCATCTAGGGTAGAAAAAAAAATATTGAAAATAGGTTTTACTAACTTTTAACACAGCCTTTGCTTACAAATCAGAGCATAACTCTCTCATTTTAACTCCGATTAAGATGATCTTAATGTCTATGAAAAACTAAGACAATTATCTAAAACTATTATGTTAATCATATCAACAAATTAGTATGATAGTGTGGTGCTATTACTCCTTTAAATTTAGTATTATTTCTTCTCGTGTAGGTTCTGACCTTTACTGACTAATTAGACCATATCTCTCAAATTTGAACTCCAAATTGAGTTATTCCAGTTGGTAAAATTTCATGAGCCATATATCTATAATTGTTATGTTGGCGCGCTATTTTAATTCCCTATAGCATATTCCCAGAAATTCAAAAACTAAAGCTTTAATAACATACTCTTCCCTGAATAAACATTTTCTGACCTCTGCTTACTAATCGGATCATATATACCTCCTATGAACTCCAAATTGAGTTATTCCAGTTGGTAAAATTTCATGAGCCATATATCTATAATTGTTATGTTGGCGTGCTATTTTAATTCCTTAGAGATACTTCCCAGAAATTAAAAGACCGAAGCTATCCTAACATATTTTTCCCTGATGACCCATTTTCTGACATTTGTCTACTAATCAGCTCATATCTCCCTTATATGGACTCCAAATTGTATGATTCCAGTGCCTAAATATCCATGACACATATTTCTTTAATTCTTATGTTAACCATTTATTTTAATTCCTTATAGATTGTTTCCATAAATTAAAATACCGAAGCTTAAAATTCTGCCACCCATAGCCATAACCATGCAGAACTATCTACAGCAACCTAAGTATTCAAACATACATCACATGCAAGATCAATATGTAACATGATATAGCAACATCATGACCAATCATAAAAGTTCTAAGATCAAAATCTCATATAAATAATATAAGTTTCAAAAGTTTTCTTCAAAAAGAAATATTGTTAAACTTACCTGGAGCACTTAGTCCCCTAGACTTCTCCTTCCTCTTTCTTCCTTTCTTCCTCTCCTTTCCTCACTCTACCTTGCTTCTATTTTTCCTCTCCCTCACTTGGACGAAATTCTGATGTTGTAAGGGTGGGTTTTCTTATATAGACCATCAAATAATTCACCTTTCATGATCATGGGTCTACCTTATCACAATTAAGATACACTTTGTTGAATTTTTGGAAAACAAACAACTTATGTTCTTGTCTTCCTCTTCCTTAGTCAAGATATGCATAGGAAAAGGAGATTTGTACTTTGAAAATTATGATGATATGTTCTTAAGAAAAGGGACAAGGTCCCTTTCATTTAGGGATTCATTTCCCTTTTCTTTTGTCTTAAACAAGTATGATAGGTTTGCCTTTTTAGGTGGCAAATTTCTAGCCCTTGAATCTCCATTATTTGGTTGATATTATTTGTGTGGGCTATGAATGTTTTGTCCTAATACCATGTATTATCATACCACTTGCTAAAATTATGAGTGTAGGATATAGATGTTTTTGTCCTAAAGCCTTGTATTATCATGCCACTTGCCTAAATGATGAATGTAGAATCACACCACTTGCTAAATTTTTGTCTTAATGCCATGTAACCTAATCTTTATTCTTATTATTATATCATCATCTAATTTATTTTATTTTATTTTTCCTCTTGGATTTGGGTTTATTCCTACCTATTATGGGCTTGTCCTACCCATTTTCTTTTCTTTGGATAAAATTCTTCCTTTCTTGGTGGGCTTGGTCACATTTTCATAATTTTTGGGCTATTGGTGCAATTACTATATCCTAGTCCAAGTCTATGTTTTATTTCTTGTTTAGGTTATCCAATGGGCTTGTTAGAAACTTATGTGAAGTGGAAAAACTCTATATGAAGTGTCCATAGGTAAAAGCTCAATGTATGGGTAAAGATTTTAAACTTAGTAACTATAGTTCTTGAATTAGGAAAAATTACCCTAATTCAATGTTCTTGAAATTTTAAGACCTTTACTTGTTTCTAAAAATTTATCTTCCTGATCCAAGAATTTTGCATCACTTTAGTATGTTATTTCTAATTTCTTTCCTATTAGATTTTCCTTCTTTATTTGTTCTCTTAATGTTAGAAACATTTTCTATGCATATACATAAGGTGAAGAATTTCTAAGGACTATATTTCCTTAGATATCTAAAATATTGTCTAATAAATTTTATTTCCTTAATTAAATTTTTTATGAACCTTTATCAATAAAAGAAACGAAATTAAGGATGTTACAACACATGTACTAGAAGTCCTTTTTTTTTTCGAATGCTCAGCAATATCACGGCTTTTAATTTACTTATTTTCTATATGCATAGTGATCAATCGACTACAGTCACAATAAGTGATAAGGGAATGTGAGTACATCACTCCTGCCTCCTCACATTACCACTGACACCCAGTTGGAGCAGCCCTCCCTTGGCTGACTCAGGCTAATAGGGCGTCCCTTAATCGGTACTGTCTCAAGCCATACAACCTGTCGATATTCATCCATACATATAAATATATATATATATATATATATATATATATATATATATAAATTCATATTCATCAAATACAATATATATCTATCAAGCAACTCGTCATGAGTTTTATGCTTGCCATTTATTCACTTTCATAATATGATGCGTCATTTTTATACCAAATGATTAATAATCATTCATCACATACCAATATTCAATATAATTCATTTTAAATCAATTAAAGAAAAAGAGTAAATTTTAGATACCAAAATTATCATTTTAAAAGTATTTTTCTTGAATATATGTTTCTTAAAAATATTACAACAAACAAGATTATTTTTAGACATAAAACAGTGAAAAGTATGATAATCCAGCACCCAACACGGCCTGGCCATGTTCAAGACACGGGTATGCTTGAAAAATATTTTAAACATGCTCAAAAATAGCCCCGAACACGGCCTACTAGTGTTGAAGCAACCCAGAACACGGCCTGGCCATGTTCTGTGACCTTTCTTCACTTATTCAATTATACCTCCCTCATACAAACTCCGATTGAGGTCATTTCAAATCCTTTAGACAGATAAGACCATTATCTAAAACTTTTGTGTTTATCATTTCTTCAGATTCGTTACGGATTATTCCCCAAAAATTAAGACAAAAAAACACTTATTTTTACTATCCTGAATTTTGACCTCTGCTCAATTAATCAGTCATATCATCCTCATATGAACTCCAAATTAAGTAATTCTAAAGCCTATCGATCTATGAGACATATATCTACAATTCATATGTTGACCATTTCTTTAAAATCCTTACCAAATTTTCTGAGAATTCCAAAAACCGAAGCTTCCCCAATTATTCTGAATTCAGCTTAAGTTATCTTTTCCTTTGATTTTCTTTTATATAATCCCATGCACCCATATGCATGTCCAAACATCCAAAATAGAATTTCATTTAAATATCCAGACCACATGTTATGTAAAATCACATCTAAACAAATCTAAAAATGTATATATAATTTTGTACAAAATTTTATTAAAAGATGTTAAACCTACCTCAAATTCCTTTAAACTCGGTGCTTGATTCCTTGATTTCTCTTTACTCTTCCTTCTCCTTCTTCTTCCTCTTTCTCTTCTTCTTATTTATCTTCTTCTTCTTCCCCTTTTCTCTTCTTCCCCTTTCTTTTTCTTCTCTTTTCTTTTTCTCCTTTTCTTTTTCTTCTCTTTCCCTCTGTCACTCCCTCTCCTTCTCCTTCTTATCTTCCTATTATTTTATTTTATTTTATGTTTTTCCTACTTACCCCCTACCTACCACCTCTTTATCTCCAAAATTCCCTTGCCATCATCCATAATTACACTAATGCCATCCCCATTAATTACATAAATTAAATGTCATTTTGACAATTCCTACTATCTTATTTGACTTAAGTAAAAATAATTTAATCCTCCCATGAGATCTAAAATTCGTTCTTCTCTCTGAAAGAAATAAATTTCAATTAGTAACATAAGAAAAAAAATTAGGGATGTTACAAGACCCCCACTGACATACTCAGGAACGCCACTGACACCCCTGCCTATATGCCCTGGCACCCCTGCTGACATGCTCAGGAACCCCGCTGACATACTCAGGATCCCCGCTAACACCCCTGCCGATATGCCCTGGCACCACTGCTGGCATGCTCAAGCACCCACTAACATCCCCGCTATGCTCAGGCACCGCGACAAGCACCATGGGTAACCTGCTGACATACCATGGAAGCTCGCTGACATACCCTAGCACCCCCGCTGACATGCTAAAGAACCCCGCTGACACCCCTATTGACATGCTCTGGCACCCCGTTGACATGCCTTGGCACCCCCGTTGACATGCTCAACCACCCTGCCAGGCACCATGGGCATCTCATTGACATGCCATGGAAGGCCGCCGACATGCCCTAGCACCCCCGCTGACATGCTCAGGCACCCCGCCAGACACCATGGGCAGCCTGCTGACATACCATGGAAGCCCGTTGACATACTCTGGCACCCCCGCTGACATGCTAAGTCACTCCGCCAGGCACTCTAGGAAGCCCACTGACATGCCGTTGACATGCTCTAGCACCCGCACTGACATGCCTTGGCACCCCCGCTGACACCCTAGCCTACATGTCCTATCGCCCCCACTAACATACTCAGGAACCCCGCTGACACCCCCGACGACCTGCCTTGGCACCCCTATTGACATGCTTAGGAACACCATTGACACCACCGCGGACATGCCCTGACACCCCCGTTGACATGCTCATTGGCTACATTACAAGCCAAATAAAGCTTTATTGATCCTAGAGGTAGTTTTGGCCTACATTAGTAGAGAGTAGCATGAAAAATAAGCATATGGAAATCATAAAATAATTAGAGATCTGTACCCAAAAATTTGGGATATATAAACTCATCCGGGTAAAGAAAATTTATTGACCAAAAAACACACACACTCGGGATTCAAGAGAATAAAATAATGGATTGCATTTGAGTTAATCTTGTGCATGGTTATGACATTTCAAATTTTTTCTTGAGCATATTTTCATGTTATGAGGCAAAAAATTGGTAAGCATAACACTCACTACCTATATTGATGTTTGTTTTTGTCTTTAGGGATTATTTTGCTTAAGGACATGCAAAAGGTGAAGTGTGGGGGTATTTGATGTGTTTATAATTAAGCATAATTTTAATACCTTTAAGCTTACTTTTTTTTATTCAAGTAAAATATGATTAGGAATTAGCTTAGGTTTGTGTTCTGTGTTGTAAGAGCAATGGAAGAAGAAAAAAGGAGAAAAGTATAAGAAATTCAAGAAAAAATGTTGAAGTGCAATGATTCCAAACCTTTTAGTACTAATTAGACAATATCTCCCACATATGAACTCCAAACAAAGGGATTCAAGTGGTGATGAAAATATAAGACAATTATCTACAACTTTTATGTTGAGTACTTTGTCCAATTTGGGAGATTTTAGAGTGTTACATGTAAAAGAATGTAATCGTGTATATTATGATGTTTACCGAGTGTATGAATATATATATATATATATACAAAGTTAATCATATTAACCTAATCTAACCCTAGGCGTTTGAATATTTGAATGTATACAAAAAACTAGGAAGTAGTTACAAAAGGTTTATCTCTATCACGCCCTTGCAAGATTGAGGTTCCATCAAGAACACCAATCTTGAATCTGAGTTCATGAAACAATGAAAAAGGTAGAGATTTAGTGAGGATATCAGCTAGCTGTGTTCTATAGGAAACATGTTGAATTTGGAGTTAATTGGATGAAACATGTTGAATTTGGAGTTAATTGGATGAAACACGTTCACAAACAAAATGATAATCAAGTACTATGTTCTTCATGCGAGAGTGGAACACTGGGCTTGCAAACACATAGGAGATGCCAATGTTGTCATAGTGGACAGTTGGAATGGAGGAGGCTAAAAGCTCGAGTTCAGTGAATAGATTTAACATCCATGAAATTTTTGCAGTGGTTGATGCAACAGCTCTATACTAAGCATTTGTAGATAAATGTGCAATTGATCATTGGTTCTTGGAAGACCAAGAAATAGCATTGGAGTCCATGAAGACTATGTAGGCCGAGGTGGAAGTGCGATCATCCCTATTTTTAGCCACGTTTGCATCATAGAAAGCATAGAGATGTAAAGGAAACTTTTGTGTGAGAGAAAGACCAAAATGAATGATGGCCTTGAGATACTTGAGAACGTGCTTGACTGCTTGAAGATGAAAAATGGTAGGACGATGCATCAACTGAGAGAGTTTGTTTATAGCATTGCCAATGTCTGGATGTGATGTGAATTGTGCAACGATTAGGGTGATTATCGAGGGACTATCAGCAAAGTCCCACATCGGCTAGAATACCACTAGGTGGGGTGGTTTATAAGACCTTAGGCACCTTCACTCCAACAGCCTGGCTTTTGGGGATGATTACTCCATAAGGTAATTCCCTTGTATCAATTGGTATAAGAGCCTTGGTTCGTCTAGTCGGTGTGGGTTGGCCAGATCACCGATAGAGGCAGGTTGTCAAAAAAAAAAAACTACGTCGCGAGGTAGCTCGTGGTGTAGCCCGTACACCTTGCACGAGGACGTGCAAGCCAAAAAGAGTGGGCGAATGATGTGAACTATGCAACGTTGAGGGTGATTATTGAGTGACTATCGACAAAGTCCCACATCGGCTAGAATACCACTAGGTGAAGGGGTTTATAAGACCTTAGGCACCCTCACTCCAACAGCCTGGCTTTTGGGGATGATTACCCCTGATATGAACCTCACCAAGAGTAGTGAGACTCAAAATCAATATGGGATCCGCTTAGAAGGATTGTATTCTAATCAGATTTATAACAAAAATAAATTAAAATAAAAATGACCTTGACCCGTTATCTATAAAGAGATAAGAACCAAAGGTATAAGAAATATTACAGACACCACACTCAAGAAAAAGGAAGAAGATTATGAGTGATAAGTCTTTCTTGAACGCCACAAGATAAATCTTGATAAGTTCAGAAATGTTCTTTAAAGAACCAAAGAGAAAACACTCTCAATAATATATATGATAATCTGATTGTTCAAGAGCATACATGCCTATTTATAGGCCAATTACCTAAACAAACAAGGAAAAGTAATAGAAAACTCCTATAGAGTAAGGAAACTTAGAAATAGGAAACTCCTAGAGAGCTTAGGAAAAACTCTTCTAGTAAGACAAGGAAACCATCAAATACTAAACTTGAAACTCCTAGAGAGCTTAAGAAAAACTCTTATAGTCAAACAAGGAAACCATCAAATACTAAAATTTTCTAGATAAATAAAGTAAAATAAATAAGAAAAAAAAAACGTAGCCTAAATTGGGCCATAAAATAACTTATTGATTTTGGGCCTATATTCAATCTTCAGGTTTGAATCTTCTTGTACTTTAGGTCCATATTTAAATTGGCTGGTCTTGACCTATATTTAAATGGGTTTTAATGACATGAACCAATTTTGTCTCTTTTTTTGCAGTAATGCAGGTATCTCCTTGATGGACCTCAAGAATGAAACCATTAAATTCTTCTTTGAATCTTTTAGCTCGAGCTCTTATGATAGGTCCACTTAGGACTTCCAGTAGGTCTGCATTCCATTTCCATTTGCTAGACGTGCTCACATCATTCCCCTCCTCTTAAAAATGATTTGTCCTCAAATCAGCACTTACATGAAAAAGAGTTAAATCAATAACTTTGAAACACACACTAACATTATCGTTACTTGGAAGATCTAGCTTGTAGGCATTGATATTGATCCTTTCAATCACTTGAAATAAACCATATCCTCGTCGACGTAATTTCAAATGCCTTTTGGGTAGAATCATTTCCTTCCTCATATGCAACCAAACACAATCTCCAAGATCAAATATAATTCTTTTGTGTGTCTTTTTAGGTTTATTGACATATTGTTCATTTTTTTCTCTCAATGTCTTGCCTTGCCTTCTTATAGATCTGCTTAACAAAATCAACTTTCTTCTTTTCATCTAAGTTAACACAATCATCCATCAATAAAGGAATTAAATCCAAAGGAGTTAATGGATCTAAACCATGCACAATTTCGAAATGTGAATACTTTGTTGCAAAATGCACACTCTTATTATATACAAACTTGACATTTTTCAAAAACAAATTATACACAATACTCCTAGGCATGCCATGCAATCTCACAATTTTCTTAAAAAATAAATTACCAATATGTGATACATTATCGGTTTTATGACATGGTATGATATGTGTCATTGTAGAAAATTTGTCAACAACTGCATATATAAAATCTCTACCCCATTTTGACCTAGTTAAACTCAACACAAAATATGTAGATAAGTCAATCCAAAGTTCACTAGGTATATGCAAAGAAGTATATAATCCATTAGGCTTCATTTTAAACTTAGCTTGTCTACAAGTTAAAAATTGTTCACATATTCGTTTTGCATCATATTTCATATGCAGAACATCTAAAGTCTTAGATATGCCAAAATGCCACATTAAACCACCTCCATGAACTTCCCTAACAAACAAATCCTGCAATGAATATTTAGGCATACACAATTTATTTTCTTTAATCAGAAATTTATTATGCCCAAAGAACTTATCAGATGCCACTTTCTCACATACATTGAGAACATTACCCTGCAAAATAGAAACTTCAATATTGCGTAAGTAAGAGTTAAGCTCATTAATACAATCATTGGCAAAATTGAAAACAAGAAATTTTTTTGGCACACTTTCTCTTGTATAAAAATTCATTTGTTTTCTCTCGATTTTTCTTTTGATGACCTAATTGGTTCTTGTAATTTCTCCATCAATTTTCTCAGCCTCTCTTTCATTTTCTCTCAACTTTCCGGGCCTCTATCTCTTTTTCTTTCATAATTTTATCAACCTCTCTCTCTTTTTCTCTCTTAATTTTCTCGGCCTCTCTCTCTTTTTCTATCATACTTTTTCTATCCTCTATCTCTTTTTCTCTCATAATTTTCTCAACATCTCTCTTTCTTTTTCTCGGCCTCTCTCGGTAATCTCACACTAACTCATTCATTTTCTTTTCTTCACTCTCTTTCTTTTGTAACCCCACTTGATCAACATAGTAGTCTTTAACACTTTTGGATGTTTGAGTGGAGCATTGTAACTTCTTAATTAAGTCTCTATGGTAGTGATTTGGAATGAATCGCTTTCTCATAACTGTTTTCATCTCCTCCCACGTCTCAATGGGTCTTTCTCCATTTCGTCTCCTGGTTAAAATCAATTGATCCCACCAAATAATAGCATAGTCAGTAAATTCAATGGCAGCCAATTTTACCTTTTTCAACTCAGAATAGTTGTGACAACCAAACAACAACTCCATCATTCTCTCCCAATTTAGATAAACTTTGGAGTCATTTTTGCCTTGAAACGACGGAACTTTCATCTTAAAATTACCCAAGTTATTATTTTCCCAATTCCTAACTTCTCTAAACCTCCCACCATATCTTCTACTCAAATTCTTGTCAGCTTCATCAAAATCATCTTTGTAATACTCTCTATCTTCAAAACTCACTTTCCTCAGTAGAACTATCTCTCTCCTATGAATATTGAGAGTATTTTTTGAATTCTCTACCCGATCTAAATGTTCGTGAACTTGTTCTATCTCTTCTTTCAAAACTCGCCTCATCTCACTCACTAAAGTTTCCATCATAAACTTTGGATCCACCATTCCCGACACACCTTTGAAAGTATTTTTATCCTTGTTGTGTTACATGATTTTCCTGCAAAACAATGTTAGAGTAAAACAAATTCTCACAACACTAACTCATGTGTTTCTCTCAAGTTTAATGGCACTCACACTCCTGTTTACTCAAATTTTGGCTTTTACCCTCTTATAAGCTCACACTCTCTTGCCTTTTTCCTCTCTCAGTCCCCTCTTTCAGTTCTTTATTGAACTCAAACAATCTCACACAAAACATTTCTTGCAACAATCCAAACTCAACTAATAGAATACAAAGAGAAAAGGAAAAAAAACAAATAGAATTTTAAGAAGCAAATGAAGAAAAACAAACAGAATTGTAAGAAGAAAAGGGAACAAAACAATAGAAGTTTAGAAAAAAAATAAAGACAAGTAATAAGATAAGAAAATCAGAACAAGAAGCAACTAGAATTGAAAGAAATCAATGACTAGAGGAAAGGAAACAATTGAGATAGAAAAAATAACCAAAATAAGAAAACCAAATATCAAAGCAAGAAAAAAATATTGATGCAATTAGAATTACTAGATGACTTCGTTTTTTTTAAGATCAGAATGCAAAATCTAGGTGGAAACTTGAATTTCAACAACAATTGGTTCTATTTTTTTTTCGAATTTCCCTTTTTTCGAATTTTTTTTAAATATGCACTTGCACTAAGAACACTAGAAATAAAATGAAAATTAGAAGATAAGAAGAACGAAGAACACAGAAAAAAAAAGATACAAGATAGTAAGATGGAATAAGAATAAGAAAACAAATACGATAGATCAAACCTGATTTAGAACTTATGCTCTTATACCAAATGATGTGAACCCCAGATATGAACCTCACCAAGAGTAGTGAGACCCGGAATCAATATGGGATCCACTTTGAAGGATCATATTCTAATCAGATTTATAACAAAAATAAATTAACATAAAAATGACCTTAACCCGTTATCTATAAAGAGATAAGAATCAAAGGTATAAGAAATATTGCAGACGCCACACTCAAGAAAAAGGAAGAAGATTGTGAGTGATAAGTCTTGCTTGAACGCCACAAGATAAATCTTCATAAGTTCAGAAAAGTTCTTTAAAGAACCAAAGAGAAAACACTCTCAATAATATATATGATAATCTAATTGTTCAAGAGCATACATGCCTATTTATAGGCCAATTACCTAAACAAACAAGGAAAAGTAATAGAAAACTCCTATAAAGTAAGGAAACTTAGAAATAGGAAACTCCTAGAAAGCTTAGGAAAATCTCTTCTAGTCAGACAAGGAAACCATCAAATACTAAACTTGAAACTCCTAGAGAGCATAGGAAAAACTCTTCTAGTCAGACAAGGAAACCATCAAATACTAAACTTTCCTAGTCAAATAAAGTAAAATAAATAAGAAAAAAATGTAGCCTAAATTGGGCCATAAAATAACTCATTGATTTTGGGCCTATATTCAATCTTCAGGCTTGAATCTTCTTATACTTTAGGTCCATATTTAAATTGGCTGGTCTTGACCTATATTTAAATAGGTTTTAATGACATGGACCAATTTTGGCTCTTTTTTTGCAGTAATACAGGTATCTCCTTGATGCACCTCTAGAATGAAACCATTAAATTCTTCTTTGAATCTTTTAGCCCGAGCTCTTATGACAGGTCCACTTGGGACTTCCAGTAGGTCTGCATTTCATTTTTATTTGCTAGTCGTGCTCACATCAGGACATGTCATGGAGAGATATTGGAGGACGCTAATGATGCTACAATATTCTGTAGCATCATCTAGTAGGGAACCATCAACTAGTTGAAGAGAGATAAAAGAAGACATTGGTGTGGAAGCACACTATCATCAGACATGTTGGTCTTTGTTAAAAGGTCTCAAATGTATTTATGCTATGAAAGAAATAACACAGCAGAATTAGGAATGAATTCCATGCCCAAGAAATAAGATGGAGCACCAAGGTCTTTGAGGGAGAAGCATCTTGCAAGAGACTCACAGAACGAGCCAAGAAGGGAGCATGAATTCCTGTAAGCAGAAGGTTATATACATCTACTAGAAAATAAGCTTTGACAGAACCATGATTATAAATAAAGAGAGAGCCAGTAGTGAGTAAGTTCTTGAACCCAAAAGAAAGAAGAAATCTTGCAAGTTCCAGATACTAAGCATGAGGAGCTTGCTTAAGGCCATATATCTCTTTATAGTTTACAAACAAAGGTAGGATGAGTCAAATCTTCATGACCAAAGGGATCAGAAATATAAACTTCATCATGTAATGTTTCTTGTAAGAAAGCATTATTCATGTCCACGTGTTTGAGAGGCCAGTGATGATGTAAGGCAACGGTGAGGATGCTTTAACTATTTGAGGCTTAACAACGGGACTGAAGGTGTCACTATAATCAATACCAGACGTTTGTGGGAATCCCTTAGCAATAAGTTGAGCTTTAAACCTATCAATCTCACCTAAGGGTAGGCGTTTGATGCGGAAGACCCACTTGCACCCAACAATGTTTGCATTAGCTAGAGGATGTACCAAGCTCTAGGTGCAGTTGCTGGTGAAAACTTGGAATTCATTGGAAATGGCAAGTGTAACATCCCTAATTTCGTTTCTTTTATTGATAAAAGTACATAAATATTTAATTAAGGAAATAAAATCTATTAGACAATATTTTAGATATATAAGGAAATATAATCCTTAGAAATTCTTCACCTTATGTATATGCATAGAAAATGTTTCTAGCATTAAGAGAACAAATAAAGAGGGAAAACCTAATAGGAAAAACAATTAGAAATAACATGCTAAAGAGATGCAAAATTCTTGGATAAGGAAGATAAATTTTTAGAAACAAGTAAAGGTCATAAAATTTCAAGAACATTGGATTGGGGTAATTTTTCCTAATTCAAGAACTAGAGTTACTAAGTTTAAAATCTTTACCCATACATTAGGCTTTTACCTATGGACACTTCATATAGAGTTTTTTTCACTTCACATAAGTTTCTAGCAAGCCCATTGGATAACCTAAGCAAGAAATAAAACATAGACTTGGACTAAGATATAGTAATTGGACTAATAGTCCAAAAATTATGAAAATGTGACCAAGCCCTCCAAGAAAGGTAGAATTTTATCCAAAGCAAAGAAAATGGGGAGAAATAAGCCCATAATGGGTAGGAATAAGCCCAAATCCAAGAGAAAAAATAAAATAAATTAGGTGATGATATAATAATGTAAAAATAATAATGATTAGGTTACATGGCATTAAGAAAAAAATTTAGCAAGTTGTGTGATTCTACATTCATAATTTTGGCAAGTGGCATGATAATACAAGGCTTTAGGACAAAAACATCTATATCCTACACTCATAATTTTAGCAAGTGGTCTGATAATACATGGCATTAGGACAAAACATTCCTATCCCACACAAATAATATCAACCAAATAATGGAGATTCAAGGGCTAGAAATTTGCCACCTAAAAAGGCAAACCTATCATACTTGTTTAAGACAAAAGAAAATGGACATGAATCCCTTAATCAAAGGGACCTTGTCCCATATCTTAAGCACATATTATCATAATTTTCAAAATACAAATCTCCTTTTCCTATGCATATCTTGACTAAGGAAGTGGAAGACAAGAACGTAAGTTGTTTGTTTTCCAAAAATTCAACCAAGTGTAATCTAATTGTGATAAGGTAGACCCATGATCATGAAAGGTGAATTATTTGGTGCTCTATATAAGAAAACTCACCCTTACAACATTATAATTTCGTCCAAGTGAGGGAGAAGAAAAATAGAAGCAAGGTAGAGTGAAGAAAGGAAAGGAAGAAAGGAAGAAAGAGGAAGGAGAAGTGTAGGGGACTAAGTGCTCCAGGTAAGTTTAACAATATTTCTTTTTCAAGAAAACTTTTGAAACTTATAATATTTATATGAGATTTTGATCTTAGAACTTTTATGATTGGTCATGATGTTGATATATCATGTTACATATTGATCTTGCATGTGATGTATGTTTGAATACTTTGGTTGGTGTAGATAGTTCTGCATGGGTATGGCTATGGGTGGAAGAATTTTAAGCTTCGATGTTTTAATTTCTGGCAACAATCTATAAGGAATTAAAATAAATGGTTAACATATGAATTATAGATATATGTGTCATGGATTGTTAGCCACTGGAATAATTCAATTTAGAGTTCATATGAGGAAGCTATGTTCCGATTAGTAAACAAAGGTCAGAAAATGGTTAATTATGGAAGAATTTGTTAGGATAGCTTCGGTGTTTTAAATTCTGGGAAAATTCTATAAGGAATTAAAATAAATGGTTAACATATGAACTATATATTTTTGTGTCACGGATGTTTAGCCACTGGAATCACTTAATTTGAAATTCTTATGTGGGAGATATAGTCAGATTAGTAAGTAAAGGTTAGAACCTACCCGAGAAGAAATAATATTGACTTTAAGGGACTCATAACACCACAATTTATTACTATTTTTCTCATATTATTATCATAAAAGTTTTAGATAATTGTCTTAGATTTCCATAGACACTAAGATCACCTCAATCGGAGTTAAAATGAGGTAGTTATGTTCTGATTAGTGAGCAAAGGTTACAGAGCACGGCCAGGCTGTGTTCTGGGTGCTTCAAGCACGGGCTAGCCGTGTTCGAGGCTGTTTTTGAGTACATTTGAAGTATTTTTAAAGCTTGGCCGTGTCTTGGAACATGGCCAGACCATGTTGGAAGCTGGTTAAGCCTATTTTCAACATTTTTGTACCCTAGATGAACCTCTTTAACTCTAGGGTAATAGTAGAAATCAAATTGGAGAACAATGCTCTATAAATTTGTAAGAACATGTGTTGGAAATGATATAAATAAGAAGAAAATTACTAAAGGCCAAGCATAAAGAGAAGGTTAGATATGATGAAAACTTGCATCAAGAAAATAAAGAAATAAAATTAATATTTAAAAAAGAAGACGAATCTTATAAATGAAAATAATAAATGACTAGTATATGCCATTGCCATTGCCATTGTATGAACTTCTTACCATCTTAAGTGTGAAATTCTGACATGGAAATATTTTATAAAGTGATATTTGAAATTGTTATGCTCTTGGCATGATTACCAATGATTTATGGTAATAGTTATATTTTGATGAACATACTTGTTATTGAAAGCATATTTTTGGCTATCATTGTGAAAAGACAAGAAATGAGCACGGTCACATGGCAATCCGTGTGGTGCACCAGTAGGGGACGCCCTACCAATGGTTATGATCATGTTAATGAGAAAAGAAAGAGAAAGTGGGCCATGTTGGACGGAGCGAGAAACGCCCGTACCGGAGAGTAAAAAATACTCACCCTGACCGGGGTAGCTATATATGAGAATAAATTGATAGTCATCATATGATATTCTAAAAATAATTACTCCTGTAATACATATTATTACTATATGATTCTTATGTGCATAGATATAATGCATTAATGTGACCAAAGATATTTTCTATAGTTTATACAGTTGAATATGATGTGATGAGCTATATGGATGATGATTTATTGTTGAACTTACTGGGATTTAATTCTCACTATATTTCCATATCATGTTCAGAAAATTAGTTATGCAGATTTTTCTATAGCTCTGGCTTTTAGTGCACGTTGGATCGAGTACTTTATGTTGGGCAGATCCCAAAAGCAAATAAAATGTTTGCGGTCGGGTTGGCTTAGATCCCGATGAAGGTGCAACCACCCGCACCTGTATCTCTGAAATTGGTCAACCAGAATAAAAAAGATGTAGATTTTTATGTGTTTGATATGTTGTACATATGTTTTGATTAATGACGTGTATGTGAACTCTGTATTGTATAAATTAAATAAATGTTATATTGAGTTAAGTTGTAACGAGGTAATAACTTCATGGTATTTTTTTAAAAAAATTGATACTTAAATAGAGTTGTTACATAATTAGTATAAGAGCAGGTCGATCTTAGATGGCCAGTGGGTGGATGGTTATCTGAATCGATCATATAGTGTCTTGAGTATGTTGTTGTTGTGCTGTGTAGGGGATCAGTGATTCATATAGGTAAGAAATTACTAGTGTTTCCTATTTATATGCCGAGTTGGTGTTATGACTGCTATTAAATATTTTTGAACTAACTATTGGGCTTGATCACCTCAATAGCAGCATAACTTTGTTTTTGCCATAGTAGGAAATGGCACCACCAAGGAGGAATCCAGCAACCAATGCAGAGGAAACCCTGCACAACCTGGCCACGGCAATTCGAGACCAAGTCATGTCCACCAACCAAATTTTACAATATCTCCAGAATGCTAATAACCCAAATGTTGAGAATGGTGTTAACAACCGGATGGCTGGAAAAGATAATGGCATATCCGAGTTCCTGAGGACTAGACCACCTTGTTTCCAAGGTGGCTATGACCCAACGGTAGCCAAAAGGTGGATAAGGGAATTAGAGAAAATCTTTGAAGTGATGGGTTGTACTGAAGAGCAGCAAATTATTTTTGCTGCATATATGTTAAAGGATGAAGCAGAATACTGGTGGTGTGGAGCTAGAGAACTTTTAGCTCATCAGGGAAGACAGATCACCTGGCAAGTGTTCAAGGACATTTTTTATGAAAAGTACCTTCCAAGTACTGTACAGGCAGAGAAAGAGATTGAACTTCTCCAACTCAGGCAAGGCAGCATGACTGTGGACCAGTATATCGCAAGGTTCGAGGAGCTGTCTAAGTTCTACTCTTATCTGTGATATAATCCAGATGAAGCATGGAATGCGGTTAAGTTTGAAGCGGGAATAAACCCGAAGATAAAGAATGCTGTTATAGCTATAGAGATCAGGGAGTTTGTACCTCTGATAAATAAATGCTGACTCCTGGAAAAGAGTTTAAAGGAAGTGGGGGACGAAAAGCAAAGGCGAAACCTATGAAAAAGGAAGAAAAATTTTCCTAACCCTGGAAAGAACGTGAGAAGAAGTGGATATGGAGCTAGTAAGAGGCCATTGATTGCGGGTCCTAGGCCTTTTTAACAAGACCTCTACTCAGTCAAGTGCGCTAAGTGCAGACGCATGTATGGTAACCGGCCATGCTACATGGGACAAGATGTCTGCTTTAATTGCGAACTGAAGGGGTATTTTGCAAATAACTACCCACAGAATGTGGGGAAGCAGCCAGAACAGAGGCCTCAGGTGAAAGGAAGGGTTTTCACCCTGAGCGGCCAAAAGGCAGCCCAATCTTCTGAAATGATTCAAGGTACATGCTATATCTATGGATTTGCTCTTATGGTGTTATTTGACTCTGGTGCTAGTCATTCATTTATATCGGAAGAATGTATTAGGAAGTTTCGGTTCCTTATTTCTGAAACTCCCTATGAGCTATCCGTAGTAACCCCTACAAGGGAACGGGTATTAACTTCCTTTGTATGTAAGGACTGTCAAGTCACCATCCAGGAGAGAACTTTTTCTGTAAACCTCGTCTATTTACCTTTAAGAGGTATTGAGGTCATTCTAGGGTTAGACTAGATGTCTAGAAATCGAGTCTTGTTGAATTGTTGTAACAAGACCGTTGAATTTCTACCTCCTACTCCGAAAGGGGAGGTCCAGTTATTGATGCTAAATGCCAATCAAGTTAATAGGGAGTTGAAGAATGGAGTACTTGGATACATTCTCTTGTATTTATCAAACTTAGAAGTCGAATCGAACCTTGATGAAATCCTAATAGCCAACGAGTTTCTTGAAGTATTTCCATCAGATATTCCAAGCTTACCTCCCAAGAGAAAGATAGAGTTCTCTATTGATCTCCTACCTGGGACAGGGCCTATCTCTATTGCACCATATCGAATGGCCTCAAAGGAACTACAAGAACTAAAGAAGCAGTTGGAGGAACTATTAGACAAGCAATTCATTAGACTGAGTGTATCACCTTGGGGAGCTCCTGTATTGTTTGTTAAGAAGAAAGACGGGAGCTTGAGACTATGCATAGATTACAGACAGCTGAATAAGGTGACTCTCAAAAACAAGTACCGTCTTCCTAGGATAGATGACTTATTGGATCAATTGAAGGGTGCCTCCATCTTTTCTAAAATTGACTTGAGGTCAGGATATCATCAGATTAGGATTAAGGAGGAGGATGTACCAAAAATTGCCTTCAGGACTAGGTATGGGCACTATGAGTTTCTCGTAATGCCTTTCGGGTTGACGAATGCACCTGCAATTTTCATGGATTACATGAATCGCATTTTTTGACCCTACCTAGATCAATTTGTTGTAGTGTTGATTGATGACATCTTGATATACTCTAAGAGTGAGAAAGAACATGAACAACATCTCCGAATCGTGCTGCAAGTGCTGAAAGGGAAAAAGTTATATGCCAAATTGGAGAAGTGTGAATTTTGGCTGTCAGAAGTGAAGTTTCTCAGACATGTCATCTTTAATAGTGGGGTAGCCGTAGATCCTAGCAAGACGGAAGCAGTGATTCAGTGGGAGAGACCAAAGACGGTTACGGAAGTCAGAAGTTTCCTGGGTTTGGCAGGATACTACAGGAGGTTTATACAAAACTTCTCTCGTATAGCCTTGCCATTGACTAAATTGACCAGGAAAGGAAGTCCTTTCAAATGGACTGATCAATGTGAAGCTACTTTTTAGGAGCCTAAGACAAGACTGACCACTCCTCTAGTTTTAATTATTCCAGACGCCACAGGACATTTTGAAGTATATAGTGATGCTTCAAAGAAAGGGCTAGGGTGTGTGCTAATGCAAGACAAGAGAGTAGTTGCTTACACTTCTAGACAACTAAGACCCTACGAAGGAAACTGTCCAACCCATAATCTTGAATTGGCGGCAGTGGTGTTTGCTTTAAAGATTTGGCGACATTACTTATATGGAGCAACCTTTGAAGTATATTGCGATCACAAGAGTCTTAAATATCTCTTTGATCAAAAGGAGTTAAATATGAGGCAACAAAGATGGGTGGAATTTCTCAATGACTACAAGTTTGAGATAAAGTATCATCTAGGAAAGGCGAATGTTGTAGCTGATGCCTTAAGTCAAAAATCTCTACACATGGGCCAGATAATGTTGTATGAGATGCAAATGCTAGAGGAGTTTCGGAATTTGAAGCTGGACACTACTTTTTCCTCAAAGAAGCTAACCATTAATGGTTTAAGTATAGGGTGTGACGTTAGAGCCCTGATCAAAGAGGATAAAGCTCACGACCAATACTTACAGGATCATAAAGACCAAGGTAATTTTTCTGTCATGGAAGATGGAACAATCATGTATCAGGGAAGGATTTGTGTCCCTCAAGAACGAGAGTTGAGGACTAAGATCCTGCAGGAAGCGAATGATAGTAAATACACAGTCCATCTTGGATGCACTAAAATGTACCAGGATTTAAAAAGGATGTATTGGTGGCCAGGGATGAAAAAGGACATTGCCGAGTTTGTGGCGAAATGTCTCATTTGTCAAAAGGTGAAGGTGGAGCATCAAAACCCAGCGGGATTTCTACAACCTCTTAAGATCCCTAAATGGAAATGGGATAGTATCTCGATGGACTTTGTTGTAGGTTTACCTAAGACTTCAGTGGGACATGACTCTATCTGGGTAATAGTTGACAGATTAACCAAATCTGCTCACTTTTTGCCCATAAAAATTAACTTTTCACTAGATAATTTGGCCCAATTGTACGTCCAGGAAATAGTTAAACTCCATAGGATTCCCTTAAATATTATTTCTGATAGAGATCCGAGGTTCATGTCGAGGTTTTGGAAGGCGTTGCAGGAAGCTTTTGGTACTCAGTTGCGGTTTAGTACTGCCTACCATCCTCAGACTGACGGTCAGATAGAACGAACCATTCAAACCCTAGAAGATATGTTGAGGGCCTGTGTGATAGAGCAAGGTAAAGGATGGGATAAGTACCTACCTTTAGTAGAGTTTGCTTATAATAATAGTTATCACTCCAGTATTAAGATGGCCCCCTACGAAGCATTATATGGTAGGAAGTGCCAATCTTCACTATGTTGGTTTGAGGTAAGAGAAAAGAACTTGTTGGGTCCTGATCTAGTTCAACAAACCACAGAACAAATCAGGATGATACGAGACAAAATACTTACAGCTCAAAGTTGGCAAAAGAGTTACTACAATAAGAGACATAGACCTCTCGAGTTTGAGGAAGGAGACCATGTATTTCTGAAATTTCCCTGACTACTGGAGTTGGTAGGTCTCTCAAAACAAGAAGGTTAAGTCCACGATTTTTGGGACCCTACCAAATTCTGAAGAAAGTAGGGACATCAGCATATCAAGTTGCTCTCCCACCTAATTTGTCCAACCTACATAATGTTTTCCACGTATCACAGCTGCGAAAGTATCTTCCAGATTCATCACATGTAATACAGGATGAACTAATCCAAATAAAGGAGAACTTGACATACTAGCTAATACCTACATCCATATTGGACACTGACGTGAAGCAACTAAGAAATAAAATCATTCCCCTTATTAAGGTGTTATGGGAAGGTTTGACTCTGGAAGAAGCAACTTGGGAGCTGGAAGAAGTCACGAAGAAGAAATATCTGCAATTGTTCTTATTAGGTAATTTCAAAAATTTTGAGGACAAAATTTCTTTTAGAGGGACAGAAATGTAACATTCCTAATTTCGTTTCTTTTATTGATAAAAGTACATAAATATTTAATTAAGGAAATAAAATTTATTAGACAATATTTTAGATATCTAAGGAAATATAATCCTTAGAAATTCTTCACCTTATGTATATGCATAGAAAATGTTTCTAGCATTAAGAGAACAAATAAAGAGGGAAAACCTAATAGGAAAAACAATTAGAAATAACATGCTAAAGAGATGCAAAATTCTTGGATAAGGAAGATAAATTTTTAGAAACAAGTAAAGGTCATAAAATTTCAAGAACATTGGATTGGGGTAATTTTTCCTAATTCAAGAACTAGAGTTACTAAGTTTAAAATCTTTACCCATACATTAGGCTTTTACCTATGGACACTTCATATAGAGTTTTTTTCACTTCACATAAGTTTCTAGCAAGCCCATTGGATAACCTAAGCAAGAAATAAAACATAGACTTGGACTAAGATATAGTAATTGGACTAATAGTCCAAAAATTATGAAAATGTGACCAAGCCCTCCAAGAAAGGTAGAATTTTATCCAAAGCAAAGAAAATGGGGAGAAATAAGCCCATAATGGGTAGGAATAAGCCCAAATCCAAGAGAAAAAATAAAATAAATTAGGTGATGATATAATAATGTAAAAATAATAATGATTAGGTTACATGGCATTAAGAAAAAAATTTAGCAAGTTGTGTGATTCTACATTCATAATTTTGGCAAGTGGCATGATAATACAAGGCTTTAGGACAAAAACATCTATATCCTACACTCATAATTTTAGCAAGTGGTCTGATAATACATGGCATTAGGACAAAACATTCCTATCCCACACAAATAATATCAACCAAATAATGGAGATTCAAGGGCTAGAAATTTGCCACCTAAAAAGGCAAACCTATCATACTTGTTTAAGACAAAAGAAAATGGACATGAATCCCTTAATCAAAGGGACCTTGTTCCATATCTTAAGCACATATTATCATAATTTTCAAAATACAAATCTCCTTTTCCTATGCATATCTTGACTAAGGAAGTGGAAGACAAGAACGTAAGTTGTTTGTTTTCCAAAAATTCAACCAAGTGTAATCTAATTGTGATAAGGTAGACCCATGATCATGAAAGGTGAATTATTTGGTGCTCTATACAAGAAAAATCACCCTTACAACATTATAATTTCGTCCAAGTGAGGGAGAAGAAAAATAGAAGCAAGGTAGAGTGAAGAAAGGAAAGGAAGAAAGGAAGAAAGAGGAAGGAGAAGTGTAGGGGACTAAGTGCTCCAGGTAAGTTTAACAATATTTCTTTTTCAAGAAAACTTTTGAAACTTATAATATTTATATGAGATTTTGATCTTAGAACTTTTATGATTGGTCATGATGTTGCTATATCATGTTACATATTGATCTTGCATGTGATGTATGTTTGAATACTTTGGTAGGTGTAGATAGTTCTGCATGGGTATGGCTATGGTTGGCAGAATTTTAAGTTTCAGTGTTTTAATTTCTGGGAACAATCTATAAGGAATTAAAATATATGGTTAACATATGAATTATAGATATATGTGTCATGGAGTTTTAGCCACTGGAATCATTCAATTTAGAGTTCATATGAGGAAGATATGTTCCAATTAGTAAACAATGGTCAGAAAATGGTTACTCAAGGAAGAATATGTTAGGATAACTTCGGTGTTTTAAATTATGGGAACCTTCTATATGGAATTAAAATACATGGTTGACATATGAATTATATATTGTTGTGTCACGGATGTTTAGCCACTGGAATCACTTAATTTGGAATTCTTATGTGGGAGATATAGTCAGATTAGTAAGTAAAGATTAGAACCTACCTGAGAAAAAATATTATTACGTTTAAGGGAGTAATAACACCATAATTTATTACTATTTTGCTGATATGATTAACTTAAGAGTTTTAGATAATTGTCTTAGCGTTCCATAGACACTAAGATCACCTCAATTGGAGTTAAAATGAGGTAGTTATGCTGTGATTAGTGAGCAAAGGTCACAGAGTACGACCATGCCGTGTTCGGGCTATGTTTGAGTACATTTGAAGTATTTTTGAAGCGTGGCCATGTCCTGGAACATGGCCAGACCGTGTTGGAAGCTGGTTAAGCCTATTTTCAACATTTGTTTTCCCTATATGAACCTCTTTAACTCTAGGGTAATAGTAGAAATCAAATTGGAGAACAATGCTTTATAAATTTGTAAGAACATGTGTTGGAAATGATATAAATAAGAAGAAAATTACTAAAGGACAAGCATAAAGAGAAGGTTAGATATGATAAAAACCTGCATCAAGAAAATAAAGAAATAAAATTAATATTTAAAAAAAAAAGAATCTTATAAATGAAAATAATAAATGACTAGTATATGCCATAGCCATTGCCATTGTATGAACTTCTTACCATCTTAAGTGTGAAATTCTGACATGGAAATATTTTATAAAGTGATATTTGAAATGGTTATGTTCATGGCATGATTACCAATGATTTATGGTAATAGTTATATTTTGATGAACATACTTGTTATTGAAAGCATATTTTTGGCTATCATTGTGAAAAGAAAAGAAATGAGCACGGTCACATGGCAATCCGTGTGGTGCACTAGTAGGGGACGCCCTACCAACGGTTATGATCATGTTAATGAGAAAAGAAAGAGAAAGTGGGCCATGTTGGACGGAGCGAGAAAAGCCCGTATCGGAGAGTAGAAAATACTCACCCTGACCGGGGTAGCTTGATATGAGAATAAATTGATAGTCATCATATGATATTATAAAAATAGTTACTCCTATCATACATATTATTACTGTATGATTCTTATGTGCATAGATATAATGCATTCATATGACCAAAGATATTTTCTGTAGTTTATACAGTTGAACATGATGTGATGAGCTATATTGATGATGATTTATTGTTGAACTTACTGGTATTTAATTCTCACTATATTTCCATATCATGTTCAGAACATTAGTTATGAAGATTTTTCTATAGCTCTGGCTTTTAGTGCACGTTGGATCGAGTACTTTATGTTGGGCAGATCCCAGAAGCAAATAAAATGTTTGTGGTCGGGTTGGCTTAGATCCCGGTGAAGGTGCAACCACCCGCACCTGTATCTCTGGAATTGGTCAACCAGAATAAATAAGATGTAGATTTTTATGTGTTTGATATGTTGTACGTATATTTTGATTAATGACATGTATGTGAACTCTGTATTGTATAAATTAAATAAATGTTATATTGAGTTAAGTTGTAACGAGGTAATAACTTCATGGTATTTTTTAAAAAAAAATTGATACTTAAATGGAGTTGTTACATCAAGTTTCCATTCAAGGCTACGAAGAGTCTGTTGATAGGAGGTAGGTTCAATAGTGGATGGTAGAGGATGTTTTGTAGTGCAAAGATTAAAAGGAAATTTTGATTTAAAGATGTTATTCTTGGAGCGAGTGATAATCTGTCTGAGAGAGGGAGGAGAGCAAGCAGAAGGTAAGGGAGAACTAGGGTCAGTAATGTGAGGACTAGAAAAAGGAGCTGTAGGGTTAGGAGACAAGAATGTTATTTGGTTGTTAGATGGAATTTATCGAGATGTAGAAGAAGAAGAAGAAGAAGAGAAGGATGAAGGGATAAAAGAATGGGGAAGAATAGAGATGATAAAGAGATTACAGGAGGGAAGATTGTGTGATGGAGTTGGATAGGAATGGAGAGGAAGGGTAAAAGTTAGAGACATGTGAGGATGAGGAGATAACGGAGGGAAAGAAGGATATGGATTAGAAGGGAAAACATGATAATTATAACAACTTGTTTTTTATAGATGTATATATTAATAAAGTCTCATGAAGTCATTACTTCTTTACTTCTAACTACTTAACTCATAATAACATTCAATTAATTTAACCAAGAATAATTAAGATTTAAGGTCTACTATTAACACTTATACAATTCTGAGCTCTTATACACATCATTAACCAAAATGTTCGTACAAAATTCAAACACATAAATATCTACTTCTTATTCATCCATGTTGATGAATTCTTGAGATACGGGTGCGGGTGGTTGCACCTTCATCGTGATTTTAGCCAACTCGACCACAAACACCTTAATAATTACTGTGATATTTTTAAAATAAAGTAACTCAATTCAACGTACATTAAAAGCCAGAGCCATAGAGAAAATCTTTATATATAGTTTTCTGAACATGATATTGAAATATAGTAAGAATTAAATCCAAGTAGGTTCAATAATAAATCATAATCATAATCAATATTTCTCATCACGTCATGTTCATTTGTATAAGCTACACAAAATATCTTGAGTCACATGAATGCACTTTATCTATGCACATGAAAATCAAGCAGTAACGACATGTATGGCATGAACAACTATTTTCGTATTAAGCTACCCAGGTCAGGGTGAGTACTTTCTACTCTCTGGTATAGGCTTTTCTCGCTTCGTCGGACATGTCACACTTTTTCTTTCTTTTCTCATTAGCTTATTGGGAAGCAACCCAACATAGAAATTGCATAAAAAAGAAGAAAATGGAAATTAGAAAACTTTCAGTGTCCAGTAATGCAACACTCTTATCCCACCCCAAAAATATTGAAGGAAGTTCACTTAAACTAAATCTCTTAATATCTCTCTCTTTATTTCATCTTTATTTTACATTGGGGACAATGTAAAGTTTGAGTGTAGGGCTGGAAGTATATTAGCTTGAATAATTGTGACCCTATTTTGAGCATCAATTTTTTTATTTTCACTATCAATGCATTTTTATTTTTTTTAACAAGTTGACTGATTGTGTGAGTGTTTTAATTTATGTTTTGTATTGTTAGGCATAACCAATAGCCAATGATATGACTTTCTAAATTTTTTTTAGCTCTTGAAAAATGTTAAAAATTCACGGTTATGTACAATTTTAACCCTTTTGTAATTTATTTTTGACTTTAGAATCTTGAAACATTGTTGCACAATAAATTTGGGCATTTAATTTGTCATTTACTTAGAAAAGGTTTTTGTAACTCAAAAATAAATACTTCATGATCTCAATTAGATTCTAGAACTTATTTGAATGCTACTTGAGGTGAAATCCTAGTCTAATATTTTTAATTAAGAGATTATTTATGCATTATTTGATAGATTAAGCCTTTCAAGCCTAAACCAAGTTAGATATATCCTTAGTTCCTCTATTTTGAGCTTAATTAACTTTCTATTCTATCTCCAAAAATGGTTGATGCAACACTTTTATACTCAGCTTCTATAGATGAACGTGCAACTAATCATTGCTTCTTGGAAGACCAGGAGATAGCATTGGAGCCCATGAAGAATATGTAGCCCGAGGTAGAAGTGCGATCATCCCTATTTCTAGCCCAGTTTGCATCAGAGAAAGCATAGAGATGCAGAGGAGACTTTTGAGTGAGAGAAAGACCAAAATGAATGATGACCTTGAGATACTTGAGAACATGCTTGACTGCTTAAAGATGAAAAGTGGTAGGACGATGCTTGAATTGAGAGAGTTTGTTGATAGCATAGCCAATGTTTGGACGTGTCATAGAGAGATATTGGAGGGCTCTAATGATGCTGCGATATTCTGTAGCATCATCTAGTAGGGAACGATCGACTTGTTGAAGAGAGATAGAATACATTGGTGCGGAAGTACACTTAGCATCAGACATGTTGGTATTTGCTAAAAGGTCTTGAATGTATTTGTGCTATGAAAGAAATAACTCAGCTGAATTGGGAATCAATTCCATGCCCAAGAAATAAGATGGAGCACCAAGGTCTTTGAGGGAGAAGTGTCTTGCAAGAGACTCACAAAACTGAGCCAAGAAAGGAGCATGATTTCCTGTAAGCAGAATATACCAGAAAATAAGCTTTGACAGAAACATGTGATGTGATCTTAATTAAGCATGATATTAATACCTTTAAACTTACTTTTTGTTTGATTTAACTAAAATATAATTAAGAATTAGCTTAGTTTTTTGTTTTGTGTTGTAGGAACAAAGGAAGAAGAAAACAGAAGAAAAAGATAAGAAATTCATGGAAAAATGCTACATTGTAGCGATTCCAGACCTTTTAGAATTGTTTTGTGCATATTTCCCTCTTATGAACTCCAATCAAAGTGATTCAAATGGATATGAAAAGATAACACAATCATCTAAAACGTTTATGTTAAACACGTGGTCAAATTCAGCAAATTTCATAGCTTTACAGAGCCCGGAAATGAGAATCACAGTGCAGTAGGATGAATTCTGACCTTTGGTTACTAATTTTAGCATATCTCCTTCAATGTAGATTGGATTAAGGTGATTCCAGTGGCTATGGAAAGAAGAGATATAGAGTTACAACGTTCGTGTTCGGTACTTCCGAAAATTCTGGAAGTTTTTGGGCGCCATGGCGCTACGTCATTGTAGACTCGGAGCGCCACAGCGCCCGAGTAGAGCGCCGCGGCGCTTGCCGCTGCCGCCGCACCAGGTCGTTAAATTCGCGATTTTTAGGGTTTTTCAACTCCAATTGAAGCTTGATAGGCTGAAATTTGACCTAGAAACACTCCTACTTCGAATAGGATGAGTTAATCTATAAAAAGGGAGGAAAGCAAGTAGAGAATTCATTCAATCATTCATCCAAGTCCTTAGTTACATTCTTCAATTCTTCTTTAGATTTTATTATGGACCTGCTTGGTGATTTCTTTTTAGTTAGTTGAGGTAGATTGAAACCTCAAGGGATCTTCATGCATTGTCAGATGTGGATTTGATTTTATTATTTCAATTTGAATTGTGTATTGATTATTCATCTGCTCTTCTTCTCAATGATTGTTCAGATGATTGCTAGGGAATCCTACTAGTATATTGTCTGTCTTAATCTACTACTGAATTATGTTTTGAACAAAGTCTTCAATTCTGTGATTCATGAGGAAAATAGGTTTGAGGATTTTGGATTATAAATCATTGAATCTATGATGAATAATTAACTATATTAGATATAGCTGATGTGTTTATATTTGTTTAGCTCTGTCAGTTTCTCTAGCTCTTCATGCGATTAATAAGTTATGCTTTACCAATGTGCTAAAGGATTGCTTGTTAATTAGGGTTTAATTGGTGCGATTGTCATTAATTTACTAGACTTAAGGAGGAACAGGGTTAGAAACCCAATGATAGATATTCAATTACAAATTGATTATGTTGTCAATGATCAATGCAATCCTTTCACGGTGGATATCAACCGAAACCAACGTCTTTATCATTAATCACTCTCTCTTATTTACTTTCATTATTGTTTACTTGGTTTTATTTACAATTATCAATCCCCCTCTTTCTCAAACACATAAGGTAATTCCATTCTCTGTGGGATCGACCCTTACTCCCACTACTACAAGTTAGTTTTGAGGTAAGGTATCAATTTGGGTGTACCTACGACAGTACGCACCAAATTTTGGCGCTGTTGCCGAGGACTGTGTCTATTTACCTTTTGTGATTTTCTTTTCTTTTCTTTTTTTTCATAACTTTGAATATGGCAGCCAATTTTCAACAATTTGGCACTAGGCTAGGGTCTTCATTAAGACATGTTGGTGAGGTATGTAGTTCTTCCCTTGAACAGCAACTTAAAAATTTAACTTCTCTTGTTCATCAACGTGTAGAAAATATGCAAAGTGAGAAGTTCTATGTAAATCATTCAGCCATGGGGTATTCTTCTAATGGGTACTCAACCTTCTATGAAGAATCATTTGAGCAGGTAAATATGGTTAGTGGTTTCCTTGGGCCACCACAAGGGAGGTATGATTCCTATTCAAACATGTATAATCTTGGATGGAAGGATCATCCCAACTTTAGGTATGAGAATGCACAAAATTGGCCTGGAGAACAAGATTTTACAAATTTTCAGCATAACCAACAAGTCTATTATCATAGACAAGTTGCATATCAGGATTCCCAAGTAAGTAGTTCTTTAGAAGAAATTGTTAAATCTCTTGTACATAATACTCATCAATTTCAACAAGAGGTAAAGGCCATCATTCAAAGCTTAACAAATCAAATTGGACAACTTGCAACACCAGTCAATCGATTAGAGGTTCAGAATTCAAAAATTGAAAATCTAGCTCTAGCATCATTAGTGCAAAAAGAGAAAAATTCTGCACTTAATGAAAAAGATGACTTGAAAGTTAACAATAGTAAGACTACTAATAAAGAGGCTGTGGAATTTACCCTGAATTCCAAATTTGAAGAGAAAATTTTAGCAGGAGAGGAAGCACCAAAAGTACAGTAAACAGGTAAGGATCTTTCTATTTTGTTACCAATTTCTAATAAAATGTATGTACCTTCTATTTTGCAGAATCCTGACCTAGGCTTAAAGAGCTTCCCTAGCCACTTAAAGGGCATATACAGTGGAGAACCATCCCCAGTGATAACCTCAAATAAATATGCCCTACTCAAAGATAGAGGAAAGTTACCCCATGCTTTGGTAGAATATCAAAAGGATGAAATTAAATTGTATGCCAAAAGCTACTCAAGACATTGGTTATTTCCAGGTAAGTTGAGTTCTCATTTAATTAAATCTTTGACTAATGCTGACTTCCCTCTTCATAATGCAGCTGAACCTAAAAATTTTGCACATTCAAAGGCAAGCCAATTCAAAGTTGACATCAATGATCCTCCTTGAATGACATGTGAAACCTTGAGTCAAGCTAACGACATTAAACAAACGCGCTTATTGGGAGACAACCCAACATAGTAAAAAAAAAATGGAAAGCAGAAAATTCAAGATCTAGCAATGCAACACACTCATTCTAACCCGAACAAATTCAGGGAAGTTCACTTAACTCATGTTTTTCTATATCTTTTCCTAATTCTTATATTTCTTTTACATTGAGGACAATGTAAAGTTTGAGTGTGGGGGTGGAAGTTTATTTGTCTGAATCATTGTGACCCTATTATGAACATTAATTTTCTGATTTTCACTATTAATGCACTTTTATTGTGTTTAGCAAGTTGAGTGATTATGTGAGTGTTTCAATTTATGTTTTGGGATGTTAGACACAACCAACAGCCAATGATATGACTATCAAAATTGTTTTTAGCTCTTGAAAAATGTAAAAAATTCATGATTGTGTGCAATTTTATCCCTTTTTCAATTTATTACGTTTGACATTAGAATCCTGAAATATGTTTGCACAATAATTTTGGGCATTCAATTTATCTTTTACTTAGAGAAGGTTTATATAATTCAAATATATTTCATGATCTCCACAGGATTCTAGAACTTATTTGAATGTTACTTGAGGCGAAATCTTAGGCTAATACTATTATTTAGGAGATAATTTAGGCATTATTTGATAAATTGAACCTTGCAAGCCTAACCTAAACAATGAAATATCCTTAGTTTCTCTATTTTGAGCTTAATGAACTTTTCCTTCTAAAAACCACAAACAAGCCGAAAGTCAAATTTTGTATGAATATCTTTATTTTTTATCCTATTCACTCACTCCATGATTATTTTTCTGAATACTTGTTTTGTAGAGATTTATTTATAGAAAGGTGGAAGGGTGGAACAAGGAAAAGAAAAGAATTATGCAATGAAGAAAAAAAAAGAATTATGCAAAGGAAATCGAAGAAAAATCCGAATGTTGTGAAAAAAATTAGAGAATTGAGGAAAAATGATATATTAAATTCAATTGAAACAAGAAAATGAGTGTGGGGGGAGAAATCACCCCAAATTTAGAAAAGCTAAAGAGATCAAATTTAATCATGTGGTGATGGGTGATTGAGCCTAAATTTTTATTATTTATCTTACCTTATACCCTAGCCACATTACAAACTAAATAAAGTCCTATTGATCTTAAAGGTAGTTTTGGCCTACATTAGTGAAAAGTGGCATGAAGAATAAGCGTATTGAAATCCTAAACTAATTAAAAATCTACAATCAAAATTTTGGGATATATAAACTCATCTAGGTAAAAGAAAATTTATTAACCCAAAAACACACACACACACACGGGATTTAGAAAGATAAAATAATAGATTGCATTTGTGTTAATCTTGTGCATGATTATGACCTTTCAAAATTTTTCTAAAGTATATTTTTATCTTATGATGAAAATTTTTGGTAAGCCTAACACTTACTACATTATTTATTGTTGTTTTTTTTGTCTTTAGGGATTATTTTGCTTGAGGGCAAGAAAAGGGTTAAGTATGGGGGTATTTGATGTGATCTTAATTAAGCATGATATTAATACCTTTAAACTTACTTTTTGTTTAATTTAAGTAAAATATAATTAGGAATTAGCTTAGTTTTGTGTTGTAAGAACAAAGGAAGAAGAAAAGAGAAGAAAAAGATAAGAAATTCATGGAAAAATGCTACATTGTAGCTATTCCAGACCTTTCATCATTGTTTTGAGCATATGTCCCTCTTATGAACTCCAATAAAAGTGATTCAAGTGGTTGTGAAACGATAATACAATCATCTACAGCTTTTGATGTTGAAAACATGGTCAAATTCGGGATATTTCATAGCTTTACAGAGCTCGCAATTCAGAATCACAGTGCAGCAGGATGAATTCTAACCTTTGGTCACTAATTTTAGCATATATCCTTCAATTTAGATTGGATTAAGGTGATTCTAGCGGATATGGAAAGAAGAGACATAGAGCTACAACCTTTGTGTTCTGGACTTTGGAAAATTTTGGAATTTTCTGGACATCACGGCGCTCGCAATAGGGCACCGTGGCATTGCATCATTGCAGACTCGGAGCACCGCGGCACTCGCCGCCGCACCAGGTCACTGAATTCGTGATTTTTAGGGTTTTTCAACTCCAATTGAAGCCCGATAAGCCGAAATTTGACCTAGAAACACTCCTACTTCGATTAGGAGGAGTTAATCTATAAAAGGGAGGAAAGCAAGTAGAGAATTCATTCAATCATTCATCCAAGTTCTTAGTTGCATTCTTCAATTCTTCTTTAGATTTACTTATGGCCCTGCGTGGCTAGTTCTTTTTAGTTGGTTGAGGTGGATTAAAACCATAAGAAATTTTCATGCATTGTCAGATGTGGATTTGATTTTATTATTTCAATTTGAATTGAGTATTGATTATTCATCTGCTATTCTTCTCAATGATTGTTCATATAATTGCTAGGGAGGTCTACTAATATATTGTCTATCTTAATCTACCGTTGAATTATGTTTTGAACAAAATCTTCAATTTTGTTATTCATGAGTTAAATAGGTTTGAGGATTTTTGATAATTGCAACTTACTGCAGTTTTTATGAGCTTTCGAAGTATGTTTACTGCACTATTTCGATACATTGAGCACTCTTATTCCTGGACTTAATTAAATGGAATGACTCCCTTGGATATAATATCACCCATCTCGTTTGCTGCAGCAATTTTGTAAACATTTGTGGCAATTATGGTAGAAACACAAGTGATATTGAGTGAGCTGCCCTTTTTGGTCTTACATGTGGAACTTATTCTGCTGCTATGGCGCAGGTAGCAAAAGAGCAGAGCTGCGCAGCAGGTGCAGCACCCACCTAGCAGGAGAAAGCAGCAACCAACTAACATTGAAAGCTGCTGGTTGGGCTGATGCAGAGAGGCATCCACTACTGAAAGTGGAGAGAAAAAGCTGACACAAGGATGCTGACTGCAGAGCAGGGGGAATGTCAGCAAAAGCCAGGCAGCTGACTGGGACCACAAGGCTGAACCATAAAAAGAGACAGAGGGGAGACGAAAAGAGACACGAGAGAGGGGGTGTAAAGAAGAGAACAGCGACACACTACCGAGAAGCATAAAAGCACGGGATAGTTTGCAAGCCCGGAATTTCAATTGTTCGCTGTTGTGTTTTCCTTTTTCTTCTGTTTTTATCAAATACTGCACTTGTATTTCTTTTATCACTTGAAATGTATACCGGTGATTCTGGGATGTTTGTAATCAGTGTAACCATGAGGCTTGGCTAACTTCCAGCTAGGGTTGCATAAGGGTTGAATGAACTTGAGCACATATTTTTAGTAACAACATATTTTGCTGCTGCATTGTTTTTAACATTCAAATGTGTTTATATTCTAATTTCCCTTGATAACAGAAGTTTAGTGGAGGAAGGCTTAAGCCAAAATTCACCTGGGAGGGGAATGGAGGCTGGAAAAACAGTTGAAGATATGGGATTAAGCCAATATAGGAATATATGGTTCCCTATCACCCCAAGAGTGGAGCTTCATGCACAATTTGGGGGTGAGGACTGATGCAGGAATGCATGTCTGAACCTCAAAATTGCTAGGAATGGAAGTTTGGGAAGACTCCATTGCAAGATTGAACTTGGCATTAGAGCAATTGCTACAGCAATCCCTAGAGCAAATACGAGTGCTGTAGTTCATAGCAACCCTAATGCAACCCTAGACCTCCTATTATCATTTTCCTTTACATCCTAGTACCCTTCATCTTAGTTATAGATGCATGTAATCGATTCACTTTTATTTTATCTTTTGAGCCATCTTATCTTTGCTACAACATTTCACACGGCAAAAGTCTCTTAAATAGTTTTAGTTCACTCCTCGTGGGACAATACTCACTCATCACTTTATTACTTGGTCACGACACGTGCACTTGCGTTCGGACACTGCATTCATCTTTGCATGATATTCAACAAGTTTTTGGCGCCGTTGCCGGGGAGTGTCAACTTAAAAATTGTTCTTAGTTACTTGACTGTGTGAAGTGTTTTTTGTTATATCTATCATTCACTCTGGCGTTTTGTTGAACAAGTAACGCAGTGCATAAGCTGAGCTGACAGAGAACTTCTGCCTCTAGATCTAGAGATAGAAAGAACGCTTTTGAGAAGAAAAAGAGGACAGTTAGGACCTCAGCAGCAGGCAGGAATGGCTAATCAGAATGGTGCAGACAACATGGACGATAAAGATAGGGCCTTGAATGCTTATATTCAACCAAACCAGAATGGGTTGAACCCGAGTATTGTGAGACCAAAGATCGAGGCTCTACACTTTGAGCTCAAGCCAGTAATGTTCCAGATGCTGTAGACTATAGGCTAGTTCAGTGGAATGCCAACAGAGGACCCTTATCTTCACTTAAGAGTATTCATGGAAGTCACGGATCTTTCAAAATGAATGGGGTAACAGAAGAAGTGCTTAGGAAAAATTTGTTCCCTTACTCATTAAGAGATCGAGCAAGAGCATGGCTAAACTCTCTGGCACCAGACTCTATTACTAACTGGAGCGATTTGGCTAAGAAGTTTCTGCTAAAATATTTTTCGCCCACCAAAAATGCCAGATTGAGAAATGAAATCACTTCTTTCCAGTAGTTGGAAGGTGAATCATTGTATGAGACTTGGGAGAGGTATAAAAAGCTTTTACGGAGATGCCCTCATCATGGAATCCCTTACTGCATTTAGATGGAGACCTTTTACAATGGCCTTAATGCTCAAACTCGCACTATAGTAGATGCAGTAGCTAATGGGGAATTATTGTCCAAAACATATAATGAGGCATATGAGCTGCTCGAAAGAATGGCTAGTAACAACTATCAATGGCCTATGGACAGAGTTTCCATGGGCAGAAAAATAGCAGGCATGCATGAAGTGAGTAAAGTTACCTTTCTCACAGCCCAGCTAGCCTCGCTGCTTAATGTCTTGAAAAACCAGCAACCAAGCCACTCTCAAACAGCCAATGCAGTCCAGGAAACTGGACCATCTTGTGTATTGTGCAATGGACCGCATCTATTTGAAACTTGTCCCTTAAACCCAGAATCAGTGTGCTACGTGGGAAATATGAATCGTAATAACAATCCCTACTCCAACACGTATAACCCAGGATGGAGGCAACACCCCAATTTTTCCTGGAGCAACTATGGTACGGGACAAGGGAGCAACTCTGCTCCACAAAGACCACAGGCTCCCCCTGGCTTCCATCAGCAAAGACAGCAGCCTCACGAAACCACCACTTCATTGGAATCCCTGATGAAGGAATACATGGCAAGGAATGATGCTCCAATCCAGAGTCAGGCAGCCTCATTACGGAATCTGGAAACTCAAGTGGGACAGCTTGCCAATGAACTAAAAAGCAGACCTTTGGGGACACTTCCAAGCAATACTAAAATCCCTAGGAGAAAAGGGAAAGAGCACTGCAAGGCTATAGCTCTAAGAAGTGGGAAGATGGTGGAGGCACGAAAAGCAAGAGGACAGGACTAGAAAAACTCCACTGTACCCCCAGAGACAAGGAAAGACAAGCAAAATCAAGAGGAGGAGATAAGCGAGGAAGCAACCATCTCTGGAGAAAATGCTACAGCTATGCCACAACAAAACTCGGGAACTATGCCGCAGTAAGGCATGCAGCAAACTAAGCTACCCCACTTTCCCTCAGAGGTTCTAGAAAAAAGCAGAATGACCAGTAGTTTAGAAGATTCCTAGATGTCCTGAAATAGCTGCACATTAACATTCCTCTGGTGGAAGCACTAGAACAGATGCCTAACTATGTAAAGTTCATGAAGGACATTCTGACCAAGAATTGAAGATTTGGTGAGTTTGAGACAGTTGCTCTCACAAGGGAATGCAGTGCTGTGCTACAGAATAAGCTGCCACCCAAACTTAAGAATCCAGGCAGTTTCACCATACCTTGTTCTATCGGGAACCAGTATTTTGGCAAGGTACTTTGTGACTTGGGAGCAAGCATCAACCTCATGCCAATGGCCATCTTTAAAAAGCTAAGAATTGGAGAAGCAAGGCCTACCATAGTCACACTGCAATTGGCAGACAGATCCATTGCCCATCCAAAAGGAAAAATAAAGGATGTCCTGGTTAAGGTGGACAAGTTCCTCTTCCCAGTAGACTTCATAATACTAGACTATGAAGCTAATGCAGAGGTACCAATTATTTTGGGCAGACCATTCCTAGCAACTGGCCGGACATTAATTGATGTCCAGAAAGGGGAATTAACCATGAGAGTCCAGGATGAGTAGGTTAAATTCAATGTACTCCTAACCATGAGGTTTCCCAGTGAAGAAGAAGAGTGTGCAGTTGTGTCTGTAATAGACACATCGGCATCAGAACAGTTAAGAAAATGCTGCAAGGACCCACCATCAATAGCATGGACAGAAGACTCAGATTCAGAAGAGGAGAACGAGAAAGAATGGGCCTGGATTAATGTCATACATGGCATTAGGAAGTAGGGGCCAGTGAAGGAGCCATTATATTTGACCCCACTAGAATCAAGGCCGCTAAATACATCAGTGAAAGACCCATCGGTCTTGGAACTGAAGCCGTTGCCAGCACACCTCAAGTATGTGTATTTAGGAGAAACAACCACTCTTCCTGTGGTTATCTAAACACTTTTGACAGGAGAACAAGAGGAGAAATTGGTCCTGACACTGAAGAAATCCAAGAGGGCTATTGGTTGGACACTAGTTGATATTAAAGGAATCAGCCCTTCATTCTGCATGCACAAGATCCTTTTGGAGAGGAATGAAACAGGGTCTATAGAACCCCAACAGAGGCTTAACCCAATAATGAAGGAGGTGGTAAAGAAGGAGATCATCAAATGGCTGGATGCTGGAATCATTTACCCCATATCAGATAGCTCCTGGGTGAGTCCAGTCCAATGTGTTCCTAAAAAAAGGGGCATGACTGTGGTGGAAAATGAAAATAATGAGCTCATCCCCACCAAGGTGGTGACTGGCTAGAGGATTTGTATGGATTACAAGAAGCTAAACAAAAGCACCAGGAAAGATCACTTTCTCTTGCCATTCATTGATCAAATGTTAGATAGACTCGTAGGAAGGGAATATTATTGTTTCCTGGATGGCTATTCAGGGTACAACCAGATTGCTATAGCACCTAAATATCAGCATAAGACCACCTTCACATGTCCTTATGGTACCTTTTCATTTCGAAGAATGCCATTTGGACTTTGCAATGCTCTAGCAATGTTTCAACGATGCATGGTGGTAATTTTTATAGAGATGGCTGAGCAATTTGTGGAAATTTTCATGGAAGACTTCTCAGTCTTCAGGGATTCCTTTAACCTATGTTTGGAAAATCTTACTAAAGTCTTACAACGGTGTGAAGAAATAAACTTGGTGTTGAACTGGGAGAAGTGCCAGTTTATGGTAAAAGAGGGAATTGTGCTGGGGCATAATGTTTCTCAAAGAGGACTTGAAGTTGATAAGGCCAAGGTGGAAATCATTGAGAAACTGTCTCTGCCCACCTCTGTCATAGGCATCCGAATCTTTCTGGGTCATGCAGGATTTTATAGGAGGTTCATCAAAGACTTCTCTAAGGTTGCCAAACCTTTATGCAGTTTGCTCGAGAAGGACAGAACTTTCTGTTTTGATGAAGGTTGTATGACAGCATTTTGTGACCTCAAGAAGAAATTGAGTACAGCCCCAATCATTGTGGCACCAGACTGGACCTCTCCATTTGAGCTAATGTGCGATGCTAGTAAAGCAGCATTGGGAGCCGTCCTCGGGCAGTGTAGGAACAAGTTGTTTCATTCTATATATTATGCAAGCAAAACACTACAAGGTGCCCAACTGAACTACACAGTGACATAAAAGGAGTTGCTTACAGTAGTTTTTGCGTTTGAAAAGTTCATATCATATTTGGTAGGAGTAAAGGTGATAGTGCACACAAACCATTCTGCCATCAAACATCTGATTAAGAAAAAGGACTCTAAGCCAAGACTCATTAGGTGGGTGCTTTTACTTCAGGAACTCGACCTGGAGATAAGGGATAGAAAGGGAACTGAAAATAAAGTGGCAGACCACCTCTCCAAACTGAAAGGGGACAGCTCAGGAGAAAATGAAATTAACGAGAGGTTCCTAGATGAACAACTCTACGTCCTATCCCAACATGGTATGCTGATTATGTAAATTACCTTGTGAGTGGACTGCTCCCACCAGACATGACACTCCAGCAGAAGAAGAAATTTCTGCATGAAGTGAACTCATATTACTAGGATGAACCATATCTGTTCATACAGTGCACTGATCAGATGATAAGAAGATGCATCCCCAGAGAAGAGGTGGAGCAAATTCTACAACAATGCCTTGCTTCCCCCTATGGAGGCCACTTTGGAGGAGTAAGAACTGCAAACAAGGTACTATAGGCCGGGTTCTACTGGCCTTCTCTATTCAAGGACTCACATTCCTTCGTGATGCAATGTGACCGGTGTCAAAGGATAGGGAATATATCTAGAAGACACGAAATGCCATTGAACAACATCCTAGAGGTGGAATTATTTGATGTATAGGGAATAGATTTCATGGGATCAATTCCCTCGAGTTTTGACAACCAATACATCCTAGTAGCCATCGACTACGTTTCAAAATGGGTGGAAGCCAGTGCATTTCAGACTAATGAAGCCAGAGTGGTGACCAGGTTTTTGAAGAGAAACATTTTTACAAGGTTTGGAACCCCCAGAGCCATCATAAGCGATGGAGGGACCCATTTCTACAATAGCCAGTTCAAAGCACTCCTAACTAAATACGAAGTAAGGCACAAGGTGGCAACACCCTATCACTCACAAACGAGTGGATAGGTTGAAGTCTCCAACAGAGAGATCAAGAGAATTCTGGAGAAAATAGTAGGCCCTACGAGAAAGGATTGGTCCTGAAGGTTGGATGAGGCACTATGTGCCTATAGAACGGCTTATAAAACACTATTGGGCATGTCACCATACAAGCTGGTGTTTGGGAAGGCTTGTCATCTGCCAATAGAGCTAGAGCATCGAGCATATTGGGAAATGAAGAATCTAAACCTGAATCTAAAAGCTACTGGTGAGAAAAGAATGCTGTAGCTAAATAAGCTGGATGAATTCCGAGGGCAGGCTTATGAGAATGCCAAACTGTATAAGGAGAAAGCAAAGCAATGGCATGACAAGAAGATATAACCAAGGAACTTTGAAGTAGGATAGAAGTGCTGCTGTCTAATTCCAGGCTGACCTTGTTTCCTAGGAAATTAAAATCTCATTGGTCTGGTCCTTTTCACATTAGCAAGGTTTTCCCTTTCGGAACTGTAGAATTGGAAGAAGAAAAGGAAGGAAGGACATTCAGGATTAATGGACAAAGGGTCAAGCACTATCTGGGAGGTGATGTGGATAGACAACACACCTCAACCCATCTGCAAGAGGAATGAGCAAGGAGAAAGTCAGGCTGTTGACTCTAAAATAAGCGCTCATGGGAGGCAACCTATGTTTAAATTTGTTGTTGATTAATTTGACAGTTTTTAGATAGGTTAAATCATGAATCTAATAGCATTTGTGTTTGTTACGCAGGATGGGAAGCATAGAAGTTTGCAGAACCAGTTTTTCTTTTATTGCAGCAAAACTGTATGAAAGATAGTCCCTGCTTTGCTATAGCAAGATTAAGAACAAGCCACCTCTGCTGTAGCAAAATCCTAGGCAAGCCAATTTTTGCTGCAAACGTTGCTACAGCAAATGCATTCAGCCCTAAATCAAGGGGTTCCCCTCTGCTATGCTACTTAAAAAAATATTTTCAAAAATTGTTGTCAGAAGCAAAATGGGGGTGGGTGATGTGCTGTATAAGTTTTACCAAATAATCGCAAGCGCACGGCGTAGCTGTAGCTAGTCCGGCGAGTACGGGTCGTATCCACAGAGAGCAATGCCAATTACCAAAATTATGCAAAATGAAATATCTAGATCGATGTAAAACGATAGAGAGTTTGTCACAATTAAACAAGTAAAGATAAATAATTAAACAAAGCCTAGGGTTACGGTTCACCACACTTATGATATTCAACATCCAAATTATACCTCTAATTGCAATTATCTAGATTATTGGGGATGGTTTAGCCTTAATTAACTAGCAATCTCTTTCAAGCATTACTAATCGTACCTAAGTCAATCCAATTGCCTACTTTCGTGGTTCTTAGTTCAACCTAGGTCCATTAAGTTCCATGCCAACCATGGAATACAATTAATCAGTTTTCTCGTGCCCATTAATTGATTCATTCCTAGAGAATCTCAAACTACTTTCGTGATTAAGAAATCTCTAATTAACCATTAGGTTCCGGTATTAATCTTCACCTTTCAGTCCATCAATTAATATCCTAAGACGTGATAAATTGTTGGCCAAACATTCATCAACACCTATAACCAATGCATAATAGCCAATCCTAATCAACCCTGGATGATGGAATTAGGGTTCCAGAAATTCAATTCAACATAGTATCATCACACCATAAGTGGGTTCACCAAAACCCTAAATCAAAATCTACTCAAGCATGATAAAAAGATAAACCAAAACCAAATTCATTAAACAAACCATAAGTATTCAATACAAACCAAGAGAAAGTAGTAGAAATAGAGGTAGAAGTAAAGATGGAAAGATAAAACCTGGATTGTTGAATGTAGAGATGAAATACAATGCTGAATCAATGAGAAATCTACCCTAGAACATGAATTCAAACTCTAATCCTACACTAAATCTACTCCTAAGGTGTTTCCTAACCCTAAAACTAAGTGGAGAAGGTCCGAAATGTGTTCTCCCCCCTTTGGCAGCGATTTCCCCTCAATATATATCACTTTGGGCAGCCAAAACCCAAAAAAACACAGAGCTTACAGACTTGCAGCACGGCCGTGGTCCAGGACACGGCCTGGCCGTGCTTCTGGCTAGAATTTGGGGAAATGCTGCAGCATCCGCCCTGAGCACGGCCTGGCCGTGGTGCATGTTACCAAGCACGGCCTGGAAGTTCTAGGGCGGTGGCGCCCTAAATAGTCTGAATGTGCAAAAGTGCTAAACATCAAAGTTGTAGCTCTATGTCTCTTCTTTCCACAGCCACCAGAATTACCTTAATCGGATATATATTGAGGGAGATATGACCAAATTAGTAACCAAAGGTCAGAATTTGTCCTACTACACTGTCATTCTGAATTGATAGCCCTGTAACGCCATGAAATATCCCGACTTTGACCAAGTGTTCAACATGAACTTTGTATATCATTGTGTTAGCTTTGCACAGAAACTTGAGTCACTTTGATTGGAGGTCAGAAGACAGAGATATGATCAAAATAGTGCTGAAAGGTCAAATGCCGGTGGCTGCCATGCTTCTTTTTGGTTGAATTTTGGTGAGCTTCCTCCTTGCTTCCTTCTCATCATGGTTCCATATCCTTTGGCATTTTCCATGAATGTTTTCCCTTGCTTCTTGGCCTCTTTTGCTCACCTACAAGTATAAAAACAACCAAGCAGTATCCAAAGCAAAACATAACCAAAAGCAGGGGAATAACCACAAGTTTACTATGAATTAGGGGATAAAATATAGCCTTTAAGTACTCAAAATACCCCTTTATCAACTCCCCCATGCTTAAACCTTTGCTTGTCCTCAAGCAAATAACATAACATATCGGGAAGGGGGAAATATGTAATCAGATTCTAAAAGATAGAAAAGTGCAATATAGATAATTGGTCACTCAATCTGTGTGCACACAATAGATATATGAATACAAATTTACAAGATAGTCTCTATTCTTCTAAAACTAAACCAATAATTCTTCTATTATATATCTATTTCTATTGTTACCATTGGTTGTATGCATCAAATTGATTTTTCAAGCACTCAAGTAGGCTACCTCATCCTTTAGATCTCCCTAAGCTGCCTTACCCTTATTTCTATTTTATCACTCTTTTTCTCATTCAAAATTCTTTTACTTCTCATCATTTTTTTTCATTTGTCAATTTCATTCATCATCAATTTTTTTTATAGAAATATGCCGTGAGTGCATTTTATGCTCCATCTCACTAAGGTAAAGGCATCTAGGTACTCATACTAAGGCCTTTTTGGTGCCTTGAAGGGGTACTCAGAGTGAAAACTTTTTGGAGTACACATTCCCTCATTTTTCACCTCTCCCAACCTTCACACTCTCATAGTGTTAAAAATCAATAAAGGCATACAATTCAAAGCACAATAAGAGAGATATTTTTCAAAAAATTTGAGGTTTAATCCTAGAAGAGAGAGACTAAAGTTTAAACTACCTATTTCATACCCTATTGTGCATCACATGTTCATGAGTTAGAATCAACCTATATTATGCCAATCTATCTCTAAAATAGCAAAATTTATGATTATACAATGAAACAGGACATAAAATATGCAACCAGTAAAAACCACAATCCTAAAGTCACTCCCCCATGCTTAAACTTGACATTATCCTCAATGTCAATATCAATGAAAGTACAGGCAAAGGGAGAAGTAACTTACTTGTTTACATGGCTCACTTATGCTTTTGTCTGGAGGACCCTTCTCCTTTTTTTTTCTTTTTTTTTGGGGTACCTGGGGCACGGCCGTGTCCTAGGACACGGCTTGCCCGTGCTTCTCGCGGGTTTCTCCAGATTTTGTAGCTTTCTAGCCGTGCTTGCAGCACGGCCGTGGTGGAGGACACGGGCTGCCCGTGTTGCAGGCTGGAAGCTGCAAATCTTTGAATTTTTCTCAGCTTTTGACTCTCCTTGATTTCCCTTAGTTTTAAACATTATATATCACCTTGGGCACATGAGAATGGACCTATAAATGATATGGAAACACTCATTAAACTATAACCTAAGAAAGCAACTGAAATTAAAGATAAAAGCTAAACTAAAAACCAGAAAACAAAAGTAAAAGAAACTTTAAAAATTAAGGATGTGGGTTGCCTCCCACAAAGCGCTTGTTTAAAGTCATTAGCTTGACTCTTTGGCATGCTTTCCACTCATGGAGGCTTGAAGAGATTTTCAATAACTCTCTTTGCTATCCATTGCCTCTTAGTATGTTGCTTTAGGCTTTGCCTAATGCCCTTTAAAGATCCTGATAGGTGAAAATTAGGGTCTTCAGTAGGTGACCCTCCAAATTGATTCTGCTGAACCATCTGCAAAAGAGAGGGCTTCAGCTTGAAGTTGTTGGCCTCTACGGTTGTTCTGACAATACTGGGATTCAGGCCATGAGTATCTGGGGTAATAAAATCCTTTAGAGATCGGTTATCTCTCTCCCCCATGGTAGCTGCAGAATTTTCTTGTTACTGTATTCTTCTTCTCCTCCGTAGGGTGTGCTCAATCTATGGGTCAAATTCAACAAAGTGTTCGTGTCCTCTTCACATAAAATAGCTACACACCTATGAAGGAAGAGAAAGGAACAAAAACCAGCAAAAGAAAATTATGCAGAAAAACAGAAAAGAAAATGATCTAGTCTAGCTATTTCGTAAAATATCTAATATTGACAATTGCTCCTCGGTAACGGCGCCAAAAACTTGATGTGCTGTATAAGTTTTACCAAATAACCGCAAGCGCACGGCGTAGCTGTAGCTAGTCCGACGAGTACGGGTCGTATCCACAGAGAGCAATGCCAATTACCAGAATTATGCAAAATGAACTATCTAGATCAATGTAAAACGATAGAGAGTTTGTCACAATTAAACAAGTAAAGATAAATAATTAAACAAAGCCTAGGGTTACGGTTCACCACACTTATGATATTCAACATCCAAATTATACCTCTAATTGCAATTATCTAGGTTATTGGGGATGGTTTAGCCTTAATTAACTAGCAATCTCTTTCAAGCATTACTAATCGTAGCTAAGTCAATCCAATTTCCTACTTTCGTGGTTCTTAGTTCAACCTAGGTCCATTAAGTTCCATGCCAACCATTGAATACAATTAATCGGTTTTCTCGTGCCCATTAATTGTTTCATTCCTAGAGAATCTCAAACTACTTTCGTGATTAAGAAATCTCTAATTAACCATTAGGTTCCGGTATTAATCTTCACCTTTCAGTCCATCAATTAATATCCTAAGATGTGATAAATTTTTGGCCAAACATTCATCAACACCTATAACCAATGCATAATAGCCAATCCTAATCAACCATGGATGATGCAATTAGGGTTCCAGAAATTCAATTCAACATAGTATCATCACACCATAAGTGGGTTCACTAAAACCCTAGATCAAAATCTACTCAAGCATGATAAAAAGATAAACCAAAACCAAATTCATTAAACAAACCATAAGTATTCAATACAAACCAAGAGAAAGTAGTAGAAATAGAGGTAGAAGTAAAGATGGAAAGATAAAACCTGGATTGTTGAATGTAGAGATGAAATACAATGCTGAATCAATGAGAAATCTACCCTAGAACATGAATTCAAACTCTAATCCTACACTAAATCTACTCCTAAGGTGTTTCCTAACCCTAAAACTAAGTGGAGAAGGTCCGAAATGTGTTCTCCCCCCTTTGGCAGCGATTTCCCCTCAATATATATCACTTTGGGCAGCCAAAACCCTAAAAAACATGGAGCTTATAGACCCGCAGCATGGCCGTGGTCCAGGACACAGCCTGGCCGTGCTTCTGGCTGGAATTTGGTGAAATGCTGCAGCATCCGCCCTGAGCACGGCCTGGCGGTTCTAGGGCCGTGGCACCCCAAATATTCCACATTTGCGAAAGTGCTAAACATAAAATTGTAGCTATATGTCTCTTCTTTCCACAGCCACCAGAATCACCTTAATCAGATATATATTGAGGGAGATATGACCAAATTAGTAACCAAAGGTCAGAATTTGTCCTACTACACTGTGATTTTGAATTGATAGCCTTGTAACGCCATGAAATATCTCGAATTTGACCAAGTGTTCAACAAGAACGTTGTATATCATTGTGTTAGCTTTGCACAGTAACTTGAATCACTTTGATTAAAGGTCATAAGACGGAGATATGATCAAAACAGTGCCGAAAGGTCAAATGCTGGGGGCTGCCATGCTTCTTTTTGGTTGAATTTTGGTAAGCTTCCTCCTTGCTTCCTTCTCATCATGGTTCCATATCCTTTGGCATTTTCTATGAATGTTTTCCCTTACTTCTTGGCCTCTTTTGCTCACCTACAAGTATAAAAACAACCAAGCAGTATCCAAAGCAAAACATAACCAAAAGCAGGGGAATAACCATAAGTTTACTATGAATTAGGGGATAAAATATAGCCTTTAAGTACTCAAAATACCCCTTTATTAGTGGAAAAAAGGCAGAAGCCCATAAGTCACGAAAACACGTTCTTCCACTCTCATTAAACCTCTACAACTCCCCCACCCCCTTCACCCTCGAGTAACTCTCCCAAGTTCCCAAAACCCCCACAGCTCCCTCACCTCCTTCATACCAGAGACCTCCCCTTCCAAACCCCCGTAACCAATCATGCCGAGAATTAAGACAGTGGCCCGGAAGGTGAGCAAGGTCAAGAAGTTCACCTCCGAAGCAAGCAAACAGAGACACGATGAGGAGATCCTGCTGCAAAATTTTTGCGTAGAGAAGGGTTTCACTTTCACGGCCATGGAGGATTTGGGACTGCTAATGTACGTTGGCACTGTGGTCAAACAGAGGGGTTGGGAAGCTTTTGCGAGACACCCGCAAACTGCCCTTATCCCTCTGGTTCGGGAATTCTATGCAAACTTCTCACTAGACAATGAGAAGTGGGTGACAGTCTGGGAGACTAGGGTTTGGTTTGACCAAGCCTCCATAAACAAGGCTTACAATCTGCCAAACGAGGAAGACCAGTATGAGGACTATCTACGGGGTTTGTAGGATCAGGACTGAAACGCTATGTTTACCCGGGTATGCCTTCCCGGCACCACCTGGGATAAGTCCCCTCAAGGCTCTGCTATTATCAATCAGGTCTTTCTGGTACCTGCAGCAAAGGTGTGGTACCACTTCCTCAAGACCCACTAGCTACCTTCCACCCATGGGCAGACAGTGAGCTGAGACAGGGTAGCAATGGTTGACGCATTCATATCCGGCAGACCACTCAACGTTGGCCGAATCATCAGTGGCCAAATCGAAGTATGCGCCAACCGAAAAAAGGGAAGTTTACTTTTCCCTTCCCTCATCACTATCCTGTGCAAGAATCGTGGAGTCCCAATCTCCATTGTTGAAGAATTATTGAAGGACACCAGTCCCATCACTGCCAGCACCATTGCACGGATTATTCAAGAAAAAGCTGTCCCACACCCACCAGCTGCTTCCCCAGATTCTCCACAAGCTGTTAGACCCTTTGCTTCTTCCTCTGCCCTCTAGCTAGCTGATAAGACCCTGCAGTTCATCCTCTATCAACAAGTTACCATTCTTAGGTAGCAAGTTGTGCTTTTGCAACATCAGCAAACGTTTTGGCGTTATGAGCAGAAAAGGGATTTTGCCCTCCACACCACCCTCGAACAGAACTATAAACAACTTTTCCCATTTCCGGAGTTTCCCACTGACTTGCTCCATACCAACTTTGAGGAGTCAAGCCCAGCACCTAAGCCGCAGACAAAACAACACAAGGACTCTGAAGGCTCCTCCTCTAGTAAGGAGCCCCACCTAGAACCCCAACAGACACCAGTGGGAACTGAGTCCTCTGATGATGATGAGCCCATTGCAAAACGGGTAGTAAAGATGCGCAAAGGGAAGGCCCCACAACAATCAACACAGCGCAGAAGTGGGCTCAGAAGCTCTTTAAGGTCTTTTGGGGGACAATGCCCCTAGGGTGCTGCAGCATCCCTGCTAGCACCCTCAGAAAGTTCCCTTACCTCTTATTTCTTCTCTGCTGCATTTGGAATTCCTTTACCTCTTTTTCTGTTTTTGGGTGTCTTTTGTGTTTTAGGCCATTTCATCAGCAGTGAGGACACTGCTCATCCTTAAGTTTGGGGGGGTGTCATATATTGTTTTGCTGTAATGCTTACTGTGGCATCTGCTGGAGAATTATCTTATTATTATCTTAGTTATTGCTGTAATGTTTGCTGAAGCATATGTTGACCTTGTTTTTGTTTATTGTGTGTTCCTATTTATTCGTGCTTTGGTTTATTTGTGCCTCTTCCTGACTGTGTCATTAAAGACCATACTATAACTTGCTGTTGTCCGTTTCACTACCTGTGAAAAAAAACAAGAGAGAAACACAGGGAGATAAGCCTTATCCTGCTATAGTTCTGGGATACTCTATGAGGAGGGTTGGAAATTACACTAAAAACCAGAATAGGAGACCTACACCCTTGCCCAATCACACATAGAACCTTCTTCTAACGAGTACAGAAGATGGGCAGTTTTTGCAAGAGAAAATTGGTAATTTCAGAAATTGGACTTAAAATTTTTAGCGCCAATATTGAGAGTCTTCTCTAAAATTAGGAAAAAGGCATAAGTTATTTGTGAGAAAGGCTTAAGTTTGGGGGGGGGGAAGTAGAAAATAAACAGAGAAATGTGGACACTCCAATGCCTCTGTAGTTCCTTAGTAACCAGGGGTATGCATGAGCCCCATGTGTGCCTTTGCGTAAAATAGGGACGTAGAGTATGAGTGGGATGCTACTAAAGGGTGATAAGGCTGAGTAACCGGGTGTCCTCATCAACACATGTTGGCATTCGCGTCAAAAGGCACTAATGACCTCTGCTAAATAATATCTGTATATGCAAAAAAAAATAGAGAGAATGGAAATCCGTAACTACCCCCTATATGAGTTGCCCTGACTGTGCCTATGTTGAAATATGCCAACTCATCCTAAGGAAGAAAGCTTGATATATTAGCATAAAAATCTTAGGAACTCTGGCTTATATTGACCCAAGAGACTCTTGGGGAAACAGTCCATATCACACACACACAACTTTAAGTAGGGTTTTGGTTGAGATTGGGAAGAAGGCTTGTGGTGTTTCTCATAGGGAACAATCCTGAGAGTTGAGAGCTATCAGCAGGACTATATGGAATTAGGCAGGAGAGAAAAGATATGAAATTAATTGAAAAAAAGGTGTGGTGAATAGAACAAATTGCTTGGGGACAAGCAATCCTTTAAGTTTAGGGGGATTTGATAACTACAACTTACTGCAGTTTTTATGAGCTTTCGGAGTATGTTTACTACAATGTTTTGATACATTGCGCACTCTTATTCCTGGACTTAATTAAATGGAATGAATCCCTTGGATATAATATCTCCCATCTCGTTTGCTACAACAATTTTGTAAACATTTGTGGCAATTATGGCAGCAACACAAGTGATATTGAGTGAGCTGCCCCTTTTTGTCTTACATGTGGAACTGATTCTATTGCTATGGCGCATGTAGCAGAGGAGCAAAGCTGCGCAGCAGGTGCAGCACCCACCTAGCAAGAGAAAGCAGCAACCAATTGACATTGCAAGCTGCTAGTTAGGCTGATGCAGAAAGGCATCCACTACTGAAAGTGGAGGGAAAAAGCTGACACAAGGACGCCGACTGCAGAGCAGGGGGAATGTCAGCAAAAGCCAGGCAGCTGACTGGGACCACAAGGCTGAACCATAAAAAAAGACAAAGGGGGAGATGAAAAGAGACACGAGAGAGGGGGTGTAAAGAAGAGAACAACGACACACTGCCGAGAAGCATAAAAGCACGGGATAGTTTGCAATCCCAGAATTTCAATTGTTCGCTGTTGTGTTTTCCTTTTTCTTCTATTTTTATCAAAGACTGCACTTGTATTTCTTTTATCACTTGAAATGTATACCGGTGATTCTGGGATGTTTGTAACCAGTGTAACCATGAGGCTTGGCTAACTTCTAGCTAGGGTTGCATAAGGGTTGAATGAACTTGAGCACATATTTTTAGTAACAACATATTTTTCCGTTGCATTGTTTTTAACATTCAACTATGTTTATATTCTAATTTCCCCTGATAACGGAAGTTTAGTGGAGGAAGGCTTAAGCCAAAATTCACCTAGGAAGGGAATGGAGGCGAGAAAAATAGTTGAAGATATGTGATTAAGCCAATATAGGAATATATGGTTCCCCATCACCCCAATAGTGGAGCTTCATGCACAATTCGGGGGTGAGGACTGATGCAGGAATGCATGTCTGAACCTCAAAATTGCTAGGAATGGAAGTCTGGGAAGACTCCATTGTCAGACTGAACTTGGCATTAGAGCAATTGCTGCAGCAATCCATAGAGTAAATACGATTGCTATAGTTCATAGCAACCCTGATGCAACCCTAGGCCTCCTATTATCATTTTCCTTTACATCCTAGTACCCCTCATCTTAGTTATAGATGCATGTAATCGATTCACCTTTATTTTATCTTTTGAGCCATCTTATCTTTGCTACAGCATTTCACACGACAAAAAGTCTCTTAAATAGTTTTAGTTCACTCCTCGTGGGACGATACTCACTCATCACTTTATTACTTGGTCACGACACATGCACTTGCGTTTGGACACTGCATTCATCTTTGCATGATATTCAACAATTTTGGATTATAAATCGGTGAACCTATGATGAATAGTTAACTAAATTAGATATAGCCAATGTGTTTATATTTGTTTAGCTCTGTCAGTTTCTCTAGTTCTTCATGCGATTAATAAGTTATGCTTTACCGATGTGCTAAAGGATTGCTTGTTAATTAGTGTTTAATTAGTGCAATTTTCATTAATTTACTAGACTTCAGGAAGAACAGGGTTAGAAACCCAATGATAGATATTCAATTACAGATTGATTATGTTGTCAATGATCAATGTAATCCCTTGATAGTGGATATCAACCGAAACCAACGTCTTTATCATTAATCACTCTCTCTTATTTACTTTCATTATTTTTTACTTGGTTTTATTTACAATTATCAATCCCCCATTCTCAATCACATAAGGTAATTCCAGTTTATGTGGGATCGACCCTTACTCCCACTACTACAGGTTAGTTTTGAGATAAGGTATCAATTTGGGTGTACCTATGACAGTACACACCACCATGATTATAAATAAAGAGAAAGCCAGTAGTGAGTAAGTTCTTAAACCCAAAAGAAAGAACAAATTTTGCAAGTTCCAAATACTGAGCACAAGGGGCTTGCTTAAGGCCATATACTGCTTTGTGTAGTTTACAAACAAAGGTAGGATGAGTCAAATCTTCGTGGCCAAAGGGCTCAAACATATAAACTTCATCGTGTAACATTCCTTGTAAGAAAGCATTATTGATGTCGATGTGTTTGAGAGGCCAATGAAGATGTAAGGCAATAGTGAGGATGCTTTAACTATTTGACGCTTAACAATGGGGCTGAAGGTGTCATTATAATCGATACCCAATCTTTGTGAGAATTCCTTAGCAATAAGGTGAGCTTTAAACTTATCAATCTCACCAAAGGGTAGGCGCTTCATTCGAAAGACCCACTTGCACCCAACAATGTTTGCATTAACTAGAGGATGTACCAAGGTCCAGGTGCAGTTTCTGGTGAAAGCTTAGAATTCATTGGACATGGAAAGTTTCCATTTAGGGCTACAGAGAGTCTGTTTATAAGAGGCAGGTTCAATAATGGATGGTAGAGAATGCTTTGTAGTGGAAAGATTAAAATGAAATTTTGATTTAAAGATGTTCTTGTAGCGTGTGATAATCTGTCTGAGAGAGGAAGGAGAAAAAGCATAAGGTAAGGGAGAACTAGGGTTAGTAATGTGAGGATTAGAAAAAGGAGAAGTAGGGTTAAGAGACGAAGATGTTTTCTATGTGTCAGATGGACTTTGTCGAGATGTAGAAGAAGAAGAAGAAGAAGAAGAAGAAGAAGAGAAGGATAAAGGGATAAAAGAATGGGGAAGAATAGGGATGAGAAGGAGAGGACACGATGGAAAATTGTGTGATGGAGTTGAATAGGAATGAAGAGGAAGGGTAAAAGTTAGAGACATGTGAAGATGAGGAGATGATGCAGGGAAAGAAGGATATGGATTAGAAGGGAAAACGTAATAATTGTAACAACTCAATTTCTTATAGATGTATATATTAATAAAGTCTCATGAAGTCATTACTTCTTTACTTCTAACTACTTAACTCGTAATAACATTCAATTAATTTATCCAAGCATAATTAAGGTTTAAGGTCTACTATTAACACTTATACAATTATGAGTTCTTATACACATCATTAACCAAAATGTTCGTACAAAAGTCAAACACATAAATATCTACATCTTATTCATCCATGTTGATGAATTTCAGAGATACAGGTGCGGGTGGTTGCACCTTCATTGTGATCTTAGCAAACTTGACCACAAACACCTTATTAATTATTGGGGTATGCCCAAAATAGAGTAACTCAATTCAACGTACACTAAAAGCTAGAGGCATAGAGAAAATCTTTATATCTAGTTTTCTGAAGATGATATGGAAATATAGTGAGAATTAAATCCTAGTAGGTTCCACAATAAATCAAAATCATCATCAATATTTCTCATCACGTCATGTTCATCTGTATAAGCTACACAAAATATATTAAATCACATGAATGCACTTTATCTTTGCATATGAAAATCAAGCAGTAATGATATGTATGGCATGAACAACTATTTTTAGAATATCATATGATGGCTATCAATTTATTTTCATATCAAGCTACACAGGTCAGGGTGAGTACTTTCTTCTCTCCGATATGGGCTTTTCTCGCTCCATCCGACATATCACACTTTTTGTTTCTTTTCTTATTAGCATAATTATAGTTGTGACTATGGCGTCCCCTATTGGTGCACCACACGAACTGCCATGTGATCGTGCTTCTATCTTTTCTTTTCTTTTCACGTTAGTAGCCAAAAATATGATTTCAATAACAAGTATGTTCATTATACTCACATGCCATGATTCATCATTAAAGCATAATCATTTCCAAAAATCATTGGTAAAATGCAATCAGACCATAAACATAATCATTTTCAAATATCACTTTATAAAATATTTCAATGTCAAAATTACACACTTAAGATGGTAAGGAGTTCATGCAATGGCAATGGCAATGGTTAGGGCATACACTAGTCATTTATTATTTTCATTTATAATATTCTTCTTCTTTCTTAAATATTATTTTTATCTCTTCATTTTTTGTATTCTTGGCCTTTAGTCACTTTTCTCCTACTTACATCATTTCTAACACATGTTCTCACAAATTTTATAGGGTATTCTTCTTGAATTTGGTTTATCTTATTATCATATAGTTAATGAGGTTCATTTATGGTAGAAAAATGTTAAAAATAAGTTTTACCAGCTCCCAACACAGCTTGGCCGTGTCTTGTAACTCGGCCTAGCCATTTTCTGTGACACATCCATTCTCTAGGCTTCAAAAAGCCCTTACCCACTATGAACACGGCCTGGCTGTGTCTTGAAACATAGCCATGTTCTGTGTTGTGTGTTGTCCCCAGATGCAGGTTTTCATCCAGCCTGATCTTCTCTCACTAATTAGAGAATAACTTCCTCATTTTAACTCCAATTGAGTTGATCATGGTTTATATTTAAAGCTAAGACAATCCTATAAAACTCTTATTTTGAATATTGTAGTTAAAACGTAAGGAATCTTGGTGTTATTACTCCCTTAAGTTCAATGTTATTTCTTCTCGGGTAGGTTCTGACCTTTATTTACTAATCTGACCATAACTCCCTTCTACGGACTCGAAATTGATTGATTCTAGTGGATAATATTTCGTGAGAAATATATCTATATTTTTCATGTTAACCATTTCTTTTAATTCCCTACAATTGTTTCCCAAAAATTCAAACACTGACGTTTACCTAACAAATTCTTCCCTGGTTAACCATTTTTTGATCTCTGCTAACTAATCGGACTATATCTTCTTCATTTGAACATCCAATTGGGTGATTCCAGTGGCTGAAAATTTGTGAGACATATATCTACATTTTTCATGTTAACTATTTCTTTTAATTCTGTAGAAAATATTCCCAAAAATGCAAACACAGTAGTTTACCTAACAGATTCTTCCCCAATTATCCATTTTATGATCTCTTCTTACTAATCGAACCATAACTTCCTCCTATGGACTCAAAATTGGGTGATTTCAGTGGCTAAAAATCTGTGAGACATATATCTACATTTTTATGTTAACTATTTATTTTAATTCCAAACTAATTTTTCCAAGAATTTCAAAAACAAAAGATTCTATGGTTACTCCAAAATCTAACTTTCTAACCAAGCCCTTCCTAAGGTTCGAGTTCATCCTTTTATTACGTCCTCTTCCATTTTCTTTTTAATTTACATCTAACCATAAGATTACTCATTTCAACATTTTAATTAGATTCCTTACACTTAATTTAACATATTCCATCATCTACTTCTCAAGAAAAAATAAATCAAATAATGTATTATTAAGGGTGTTTCCCAACAGAAATTTCTGATGGTCTTCTTCTAAGTGTTCAAGGCCATACTCATTTTATCAATCTAATCATATTCAATCAATTCTTCACCACATTTAGATATTCATAACAGCATCATAAAAGCCCAAAATTTTGCCACTCATAGCCATATCTATGCAAAACTTTCCATACCAACTGAAGTATTCAAAGCATCCATCACATGCAAGTTTAACATATAACATGATATAGCAATATCTATGGTCAATCATGAAAGTAGAAAATATTGTAAATTTAATAAAAGTTATAAGATCAAAATCCTATAAAAATGTTACAAAATTCAAAGCTTTTCTTCAAAAAGAAATATTGTTAAACCTAGTTAAAGATCTCCTTAGCTTACTTAGTGAATTCTTTTTCTTGTTTCCTCTTTAAGGAAGTGGCAAGATTCCTTCCTTCCTTCCCTTAGCTTTTCTAGCAGCTTGAATAAAAGAGGGAGGGTGATTTTTTGAACCCTAAGGATGAAGAGAAAAGATGGATTCAAGTGGAGATTAAGTTAACTTATCTTGATTACATAGTCCTCTAGACTTCTCCTTCTTCTCTTCTCCTCTCTTTCTCTCCTTTCCTCACTCTACCTTGCGTATGTTTTTCCCTCTCCCTTACTTGGACTAAATTATAATGTTATAAGAGTGGTTTTTACTTAAATAAATTAGCAAGTGGTCCTCTTCTCATAATCATGGGCCTATCTTATCATAATTTGGATGCACTTTGTTGGTTTTTGGGGGAAGACAAATCATGTTCTTGTCTTCCTCTCCCTTAGTCAAGATATGCATAGCAAAAAGAGGATTTGTTATTTGAAAATTATGATAAAATGTTCTCAAGACAAAGGGCAAGGTCCCCTTAATTTAGGGATTCATTTCCTTTTTCTTTGTCTCACTCAAGTATCATAGATTTGCCTTTCTAAGTGGCAAATTTTCTGCCCTTGAGTTTCCCTTACTTGGTTGAAATTATTTGTGTAGGATAAGGATATTTTTTCCTAATGCCATGTATTATTACCTACTATATCATCACATGGCTTGCTGAAATTATGAGTGTAGGATATAGATGTTTTGTCCTAATGCCATGTATTATTACCTACGATTTCATCACATGGCTTGCTGAAATTATGAGTGTATGATATTAATGTTTTGTCCTAATTCCATGTGACCTAATCTTGATTATTATTACACTACTATTTCATCACATGGTTCTTATTTTTTCCTCTTGGATTTGTGCTCATTCTTGCCAATTTCTTTTGCTTTGGCTGAAATTCTACCTCTCATAGAGGGCTTGGTCACATTCTCTTAATTTTTTGGCTATCGGTCCAACCTCTATATCCTAGTCCAAGTGTATGTTATATCTCTTGCTTGGGCTATCCAATTGTCTTGCTAAAAACTCATGAGAAGTGGGAAAACTCTATGAAGTGTTCATAGTTGAAGGCCCAATGTATGGGTGGAGATGTTAAACTTAGGAACTCTAGCTCTTGAATTAGAAAAAATTACCTTAATCTAATCTTCTTAAATTTTCAAGACCTTTACTTTTTTCCAAAAATTTATCTTCGTTACCTAAGAATTTCACCCCTCATTAGGATTTTATTTCTAATTTTTTCCTCTTAGATTTTCTCTCTTTATCTATTCCCTTAATGTTAGAATTATTTTCTATACATACACATATGTTGAAGAACTTTTAAGGCTTATATTCTTTTAGATATCTAAAAATTGTTTAATAAATTTTATTTCCTTAATTAAATATTTATGTATTTTTATTAATAAAAGAAACAAAATTAGGGATGTTACAATAGTAGGAGATAGGGATGGATTCAAGAGATGCATTGGATGAGCCAGTGGGAGGCCGATACAAGGATAAGTCTTGATAAGGATAAGTTGTTTCAATAAATCTCGCGTGCCTAGATACGAAAAATTTTGAATGAGTAAAATCAAAGGAGATATATGCATGATGATAAGTTAAGTAACCTAAGAAAACGTATGGGGAATATCTGGTGCTAAGTTTGTTAGAAGAATATGGGCATAACCAAGGATAGCACAAGTAACCAAAGGATTTCAAATTTTGAAGATTGGGTTCGTGTCCAAAAATCTGCAAATAAGGTGATGACATGGAGATTATGGGTGTTGGTAATTTGTTGATCAAGTAACTGGTAGTTTGAAAAGCGAAGGACTAGAATGAAGTAGGTAATGATGCATGATGGAGCAGTGCAAGGCCAGTTTCAACAATATAGTGATGGTTGCGTTCAATAAGATTGTGAAAACGTATGACTATGTCATGAACATTAGATTTTTGTTGTAATGGATATAACCAGGTACAACGAGTGAAATGATCAATAAAAATCACGTAATATATAAATTTATTAATAGAAAGAACAGAAGCGGGGCCCCATACATCAACATAAATAAGACATAAATGTTTAGATTAAGAAACATAAGATTTAGTAAAAGGAAGCCGATGACTTTTATTACATGAACAAGAAACATAATTAAATGAATAAGCCACAATAAATTTAAACTTGTCAAAAAGGTGATGAAGGATGCAAGCATAAGGATGACCCAATCTGTGATGGCAAAGAAGAGAAAAGGATACAGGTTGAACAACAAGAGCACGAGGAGAGGTAGTGTGTGGCGAGACTGATGGGAATAGATAAGTATTTCCATTACTCGAGCCTTGAAGAAGACACGCTCCCATAGTCAGATCCTTTATAGTAAATGAAGAGGGTGAGAATTCAATAGAAACATGATTGGTTTTACAAAATTGATTTATGGATATTAGATTGTGTGTCATTGAAGGAACACAGAAAACATCATGAAGATGAAAAATAGAGGAGGGAGATGAGAGTTGAGTAGAGCCTATATGTGAAATAGATAATCTTGCACCATTTCCTACAAGCATTTGATCATGACCAAGGTAGTTTTTTTTGTAAGAAAGATTGGTTGTAAAGGTTAAATTGGTTTATGACATTGGCTGTAATGGGCATGGAGAAACTTATAGGTTCATCCTTTTTGGTGTAATTTTCCAAATCAACAAGCTTGTCTTGTAGTTCTAAGAAGGAGATTGGAGTATCATGTGCACGTAAAGGACCATAGATGTCTTTGAACTCAGGACCCAAAACGTTCAGTGCATAGATGACTAAATCCATATCATCGACCTTTTGTTGATAAGCTGTCACAGAGAGATTGCAATAAGTTGTAGTTATAAGTTTGTGTTTAAGGGCCATGAGATACTATCAACATTGATTTGCAAAAACTGTTTGAAGTTGATCCCAAGCTTGTTAGGATATAGTGTGGTGACCAAGAAGAGTAAAAATGTTTGATTCCAAAGATGACATGATGGCATTTAAATTGAGTTGATCTTAATGGATCAAAAAAGTAAAGTATGTATTAGGAAGAGTAATGTCATTGGAAAGAATGGTTAGGGATGGAAAAGGTTTAGTTCCATCAACAAAGACATAAGACAGTGCCCTTTGAGTAACGCATCAACTAGAGAATGCCAAGAATGATAATTGGAATGATTAAGTTTGATGGGAATATGTTGAGCAGTGAAAGAAATAAGTATAATGCTAGGGTGATAATGAATAAGAGAAGAAGAGTTAAGGGAGCTGACGTTAGGAGTTGATGATGAAGAGGCTGAGGAGGCCATTGAAATTGATGTGAAGCGATTGAGCTCTGATACGATGTAAAAGAATGTAATCGTGTATATTATGATGTTTACTGAGTGTATGAATATATATATACAAGGTTTATCATATTAACCTAATCTAACCCTAGGTGTTTGAATATTTGAATGTATACAAAAACCAAGGAAGCAGTTACATGAGGTTTATCTCTACTATTATAGAGCTTGAAAGTCAAAATTTCAGTGCAGCATATGAATCCTGACCTTTGGTCACTAATTTGGGTATATCTCCATCATTTTAGCTCTAATTAAGTTTATTCTAGCGGTTACGGAAAGATAAGAGCCAATGCTACAATTTTCATGTTGACCACATTTCCAAATTCTAACAAAATCTTAGTGCCGTGGCGCTGGTGCTCTTAATAGGTTTTGCATTTTTAGTAACAGGGCATCGTGGTGCTACCATAGAGCGCTGTGGTGCTCGATGCCCAGAATATTGGGCGCCGCAGCCGCCACCACCACCGTAAAAAATAAAAGTACTCTTTTTAGGTTATTTTGACTCCAAATAAAGCCCAAAAACCTAGGAATCAAGCTAGAATCAATCCTACTTCATTTAGAACTCTCCCAAGCTGTAAATAAATCGGAATGCAAGCTTGAAAAGAAAATTTCGATCCATCTAAGGATTCAAGGATCAATTTTTCAAGTTTTTTCTTCTCTAGGTTTACTTATGGCCCTGTGTGGCTAATTACTTTTTGTTGGTTGAGGAAGTTTGAAACTTGAAGTATCTTTTATGCATTGTGAGATGTAGATTTGATTTGATTAGTTCAATCTTAATTGAGTATTGATTATTCATATGCTCTTCTCCTTTCAATGATTATTCATATAATTGCTAGGAATGCCTACTAGTATATTGTCTATCTTAATCTACTGTTGAATTATGTTTTGATCAAATTTTTCATTATTGTGATTCATGAGGCAAATAAACTTGAGGATTTTGGATTATAAATCATTAAACCTATGGTGAATAATTGACTAAATTAGATATAGCCGATGTGTCTATATTTGTTTAGCTCTATCAGTTTCTTTAATTCTTCATGCGGTTAATAAGTTGTGCTTTACTGATGTGCTAAATGATTTCTTGTTAATCAGAGTTTAATTGCGGTGATTGTCATCAATTATAAGACTTTAGGAGGAACATAGTTAGAATCCCAAAGATAGATATTAAAATTAAAATTGATTATGTTGTCAATGATCAATGTGATTCCTTGATAGCGGATATCAATTGAAACCAACGTTTTTATTATTACTTACTCTCTTAATTACTTTCATTCTTGTTTACTTTGCTTTATTTGCAAATATCAATCCCCCCTTTTCTCAATTACATAAGGTCATTCCATTGTCAGTGGGATAGACCCTTACTCCCACTACTACAAGTTAGTTGAGAGGTTAAATATTTGATGTGATTATAATTAAGCATGATTTTAATACCTTTAAACTTATTTTTTGTTTGATTTAAGTAAAATATAAATAGGAATTAATTGAGTTTTGTGTTTTATGTTTTATGTTTTAGGAAGAATAAAGAGGAAAAGAAGAGGAAAATAAAGAGAAAATCATGAAAAATGTTGATTTCTAACCCTTCATCACTAATTGAGACATATCTCACGCATTTGAACTCCAATTAAAGTGATTCTAGTTGCTATGGAAAGATGAGACATAGAGGTAAAACTTTTGTGTTTGATGCTTTGGCAAATTCTAAAATTTTCTAAGACCTATGTCATCGAGGATCCAAAGCACCGTGACGTTCCCCAGCACCGTGAGAACATGTTTATGTAATCAGCAAATTCAGACATCCAAAGGGCCAAAATTAGGCTAGAAGAGAACATGTTTATTGTTGTAGCCCAGCCTAACTTTATTGTAGTATTTGGTCCCTATTTCAAAAAATACCTATTCAATGCATACGAAATTTGGTGGGTGGGTAGCTAACGTAATTTTCTACTACTTTCAATTTCACATAATTAGCAAATTCAAACATTAAAAGGGCCAAAATTGGGCTAGAATAGAATATGTTTACTATTACAATCTAACTTGACCTTGCTCTAGTATGTTGGCCATAAGTCACAAATTACATATTCAATTTGTCCACAATTTATATGGCTGGAAAGATAATGAAATTATCTACAACTTTTATGTTTATGAGGTTAGTAGATTTTGTGAATATAAAGCAATAATTCAGGGATTACTTTCGATGCCCAATTTGTCAACTTAATGTAACTTGTTAGCCACCATTGTTGACAATTACCGCACCTAATTGCATCTATAAATAGAGGGCTTGATAAGGCTTATGAGGCAGCTAAGAGTGAGTTTGGACAAGCTTTTGTTAGAGTTCTAAGTGCTTGTAATATTTTTCTCTCTTTAGACATTTTGCATCTTTACGTTTTTTCATAATATTATCATGCTTCTTGATCTTTCATTTTACTTTCTTACCTTGATTAAGGAGAACTAATCTCCTAATGCTAAAGTGAAAGGGTGAAACTCTTGGTATGAAAATAATAATTTATTTAAATCTTAATTTCAATGTTTATATTTGATGTCGTATTTATCTTCTTATTTATTTTCTTTTTATTTTCTTTCTTAAAGAATGGCTTTGTCACCCCTCTATTATTTATTTTCTTATTATTTTCTTTGTTAGAGGATGACTTTGTTGCCCCTCTATTATTTATTTTATTGTTATTTTATTTCTTAGAGGATGGTTTTGTTATCCCTCTACTGTTATTTTATTGTTATTTTCTTTCTTAGAGGATGGCTTTGTTGCCTCTCTGTTATTTATTTTATTGTTATTTTGTTTCTCAGAGGATGGCTTTATTGCCCCTTTGTTATTTAGTTTCTTGTTATTTTCTTTCTTAAAGGATGGCTTTGTTGCCCCTCTGCTGTTATTTTATTGTTATTTTATTTCTTAGAGAACAGCTTTGTTGCACCTCTGTTGTTTTTTCCTTATTATTTTATTTCTTAATGGTTGGTTTTACCGCCTGCTTTATATTATTATTATTGACTCTACCACCTATCTGTTGTTATATTTTTCTTCCTTTTACATCTTTTCATATTTAATTTTGTAAAGTGTGAATCTTGATACATTGTAGACAATCTTTGGCACAATAAATGCTTGAATCATTCTTGATTTATAGTAGACAATATAATTATTGGTACGATGTATACTTAAATCCATTTTACAAGAGATATTTTATTATTAGTAATACAATAAAAAAGAAGGCAAATACACTTCATATGTAAACTAAAGTGAGTTTAAGGTAAGAGATCTTTTAAATAGAAGCTCATTTATGTGAGGATTCTATTTGAGTAATAAAAGAGTTAAAATTTATTTTTATTTGATATACCAAGAATGGATCCTCTAACCTTAGCATGTTTCTTTGTTTTGAATACATTTCTATTTAATTTCAGTATTTTATTTTTTCCATACTTTGCTCAAAATTCTTCTCACAAAAGAAAATCTTTGCAACTAGATTATAAATATTTATTTTATATCTAAATTAAATTTTCTCTCAATTGGCAATTCTTATGGGATCAACCTCGCATACCACTAAATCTATACTCCAATATATTCGTACGCTTGCGAGTTCTAATTAAAACAACAATAATTATTCATATGATTGCTACGAGGCCCACTAGTATATTATCTGTCTTAATCTACTGTTAAATTATATTTTGAATAAAGTTTTCATTTCTGTATTTATGAGGCAAATAGGTTTAAGGATTTTGGACTATAAATCATTAAACCTATGATGAATAATTGACTGAATTAGATATAGTTTATGTGTCTATATTTGTTTAGCTCTACAATTTCTCTAGTTCTTTATTCGATTAATAGGTTAAACTTTATCGATGTGTTAAAGGATTGCTTATTAATTAGGGTTTAGTTGAGACGATTGTCATCAATTATTAGACTTAAGGAGGAACTAGGGTTAAAATTCGAATGATAGATATTTATATTAAGATTGATTATGTTGTCAATGATCAATGTAATCCCTTGACGGTGTATATAAACCAAAGCCAACATCTTTATTATTAATAACTCTCTCTTAATTACTTTCATTATGGTTTACTTTGCTTTATTTACGGTTATCAATCTCCATTTTCTCAATAACATAAGGTAATTACAATCTTTGTGGGATCAATTGTTACTCCCACGACTATAGTTAGTTGAGAGGTAAGGTATCAATTTGGGTATACCTGGGACAGTATGCACCAAATTTTGGCACCATTGCCGGGGATTGCGTCTATTACCTTTATTATTATTATTATTTATGCTTGTGACTTGTTATGCTAATTCTTAAGATTTACAATTCAATTCAGGTATTGAAAAATCTATTCATAAGCATAAAAAGAACTTCAAGAGGACATTCATCATAAGAAGGAGGAAGTAATCATGGCTAGGCATTTGACCTTGAAGGATCTTGTAGCTCGAGATCTTCACCAACATCCTTTATGCATTACTTTTCCTAACCTTGATGAAAACATTAATTTTGAATTAAAATCTGGACTAATTCATCTATTACTAAATTTTCATGGTCTTGCAGGTGAAGACCCACATAAGCACTTAAAAGAATTCCATGAGGTGTGTACCAGTATAAAGCCCCTTGGAGTAATGGTAGAACAAATTAAACTCAAGTTTTTTCCTTTCTCCTTAAGAGATTCAGCTAAAGATTGGTTGTATTATTTACCATCTGGCACTGATAAAGGGGAATTTTGAGTACTTAATAGCTATATTTTATCCTCTAATTCATAGTAAACTTGTGGTTATTTCCCTACTTTTGGTTATACTTTGTCTTGGATACTGCTTTGGTTTGTTTTATGTTTATAGGAGAGCAAAAGAGGCCAAAAAGTAAAGGAAAACACTCATGAGAAGTGCCATATGGACTTGGAACAAGATGAGGAGGAAGCAAGGAGGCAACACAACAAAATTTGGCAAGAAAGGAGCATGGTAAACCCCAACACGGCAAGGCCGTGCTTGATGGCATAGAGCACGACCAGAAGTGCAAAAAAACCCCAGAAACCAGCTCGAAGCACGGCTAGGCCGTGTCATGAAGTACGGTCGTGCTTCGGGTCAGTACACATCATCTTTTTTAGGGGTTTAAGCTGCAAAAATCAGATATATGGAATGAGAAACGTAGCCAAAGGCATGGAGACGCAGAGAGACCTTCTTTTACTCAATATTAGGCTTAGGAAACACTATTAGATTAGTTTTAGAGTAGGATTAGTGCTTACTTTCATGTTCTTAGCTTAGATTTGAGATTGATTCAGCATTGTATTTCATCTTTGCATTTAGCTCCAGGTTTTATCTTTCCATCTTCGCTTCTACTTCTATTTCTACTTCTTCCTTTTACATTGTATTGGATATTGATGATTTACTTAATGATTATGCCTTTGATTTATCTTTCTATCATGCTTGAGCAGATTTGATCTAGGGTTTCGATAAACCCACTTATGATGTGATGATACATTGTGCAAATTGAATCATTGGAACCCTAATTGTATTATCCATGGTTTATTAGGATTGACTATTATGCATTGATTATATGAGTTGATGAATGTCTAGCCAATGTTTTATCACATCTTAGGATATTAATTTATGAAATGAAAGGTGAAAATTAATACCTGAACCTAATAGTTAATTAGGGATATCTTAATCACGAAAGTAGTTTAAGGTTCTCTAGGAATAAATCAATTAGTGGGCACGAGAAAACCGATTAATTGTATTCTATGGTTGGCATAGAACATAATGGACCTAGGTTGAACTAAGAACCATGAAAGTAGGTAATTGGATTAATCTAGGTACGATTAGTAATGCTTGAAAGAGGTTGCTAGTAAATTCAGGCTAAACCATCCCCAATAACCTAGATAATTGCAATTAGAGGTACATATTGAGTGTTGAATATCATAAGTGGGGTGAACCGTAACCCTAGGCTTGTTTAATTAAGTATCTTTACTTATTTAATTGTGACACTCTCTAATCGAATTATATCGATTTAGATAGCTCGTTTCATATAATTCTAGTAATTGGCATTGTTCTTTGTGGGATACGACCCATACTCGCTGGACTAACTACAGCTATGCCTTGCACTTGCGGTTAAGTAGTAAAATAAACACAACAAGTTTGGCACTATCACTACGTGGAATGAGATGAACGAGTTATTTCTAAAATGTTATTTCCCTGCATCTAGAGCTACAAATATAAGAAAAGAAATATACGGCATTAGACAATTATATGGAGGGACATTTTACGAGTATTGGGAGAGGATTAAAAAGCTTTACGAGTATTGGCCTCTTTTGTACGCCAAATTGCTATAGGTACACCACAGCAAGGGAAAATATATGGAATATGTTTTGTAACATCCCTAATTTCGTTTCTTTTATTAATAAAAGTACATAAATAATTAATTAAGGAAATAAAATTTATTAGACAATATTTTAGATATCTAAGGAAATATAATCCTTAGAAATTCTTCACCTTATGTATATGCATAGAAAATATTTCTAACATTAAGAGAACAAATAAAGAGGGAAAACCTAATAGAAAAAACAATTAGAAATAGCATACTAAAGAGATGCAAAATTCTTGGATAAGGAAGATAAATATTTAGAAACAAGTAAATGTCATAAAATTTCAAGAACATTGGATTAGGGTAATTTTTCTTAATTCAAGAACTAGAGTTACTAAGTTTAAAATCTTTACCTATACATTGAGCTTTTACCTATGGACACTTCATATAGAGTTTTTCCACTTCACATAAGTTTCTAGCAAGCCCATTGGATAACCTAAGCAAGAAATAAAACATAGACTTGGACTAGGATATAGTAATTGCACCAATAGCCCAAAAATTATGAAAATGTGACCAAGCCCTCCAAGAAAGGTAGAATTTTATCCAAAGCAAAGAAAATGGGTAGGAATAAGCCCAAATACAAGAGGAAAAATAAAAAAATAAATTAGGTGATGATATAATAATGTAATAATAATAAAGATTAGGTTACATGGCATTAAGACAAAAATTTAGCAAGTGGTGTGATTCTACATTCATAATTTTGGCAAGTGGCATGATAATACAAGGCTTTAGGACAAAAACATCTATATCCTACACTCATAATTTTAGCAAGTGGTATGATAATACATGGCATTAGGACAAAACACTCCTATACCACACAAATAATATTAATCAAATAATGGAGATTCAAGGGCTAGAAATTTGCCACCTAAAAAGGCAAACATATCATACTTGTTTAAGACAAAAGAAAATGGAAATGAATCCCCAAATCAAAGGGACCTTGTCCCATATCTTAAGAACATATTATCATAATTTTTAAAATACAAATCTCTTTTTCCTATGCATATCTTGACTAAGGAAGAGGAAGACAAGAACATAAGTTGGTTGTGTTCTAAAAATTAAACCAAGTGTAATCTAATTGTGATAAGGTAGACCCATGATCATGAAAGGTGAATTATTTGGTGGTCTATATAAGAAAACCCACCCTTACAACATTATAATTTCGTCCAAGTAAGGGAGAGGAAAAAATAGAAGCAAGGTAGAGTGAGGAAAAGAGAGGAAGAAAGGAAGAAAGAGGAAGGATAAGTCTATGGGACTAAGTGCTCCAGGTAAGTTTAACAATATTTATTTTTGAAGAAAACTTTTGAAACTTATAATATTTATATGAGATTTTGATCTTAGAACTTTGATGATTGGTCATGATGTTGCTATATCATGTTACATATTGATCTTGCATGTGATGTATGTTTGAATACTTAGACTGGTATAGAAAGTTCTGCCTAAGTATGGCTATGGTTGGCAAAATTTTTAGCTTCTGTTTTTTAATTTCTGGGAATTATCTGTTGGGAATTAAAATAAATGGTTAACATAAGAATTAACTATATATGTGTCACGGATTTTTAGCCACTGGAATCATTAAATTTTGAGTCCAAATGTGGTAGATAAGTTCCAATTAGTAAGGAAAGGTCAAAAAATTGTTTATCAGGGAAGAATATGTTAGGATAGTTTCTATATTTTAATTTCTAGGAATTATCTGTATGGAATTAATACAAATGATTAACATAAGAATTAAAGATATATGTGTCACGGATTTTTAACCACTAGAATCATTCAATTTGGAGTCCATATGAGGTAGATATGGTCCGATTAGTAAGCAAAGGTCAGAAAATGGTTCATCAGGGAAGAATATGTTAGGATAGCTTATGTATTTTAATTTTTGGGAATTATCTGTAGGGAATTTGGTGCGCACTGTCGCAGGCACGCCCAAATTAAAACCTTACCTCAACACTAACCTGTAGTAGTGGGAGTAAGGGTCGATCCCACAGAGACTGGAATTACCTTATGTGATTCAGAAAGGGGGGGAATTGAGAGTCGCAATTAAAATTAAGTAAACAATAGCAAAAATAATTGAGAGAAAGTGATTAATGAGAAAAGCGTTGGTTTCGGTCGATATTCACCATCAAGGGATTGCATTGATCATTGACAAAATTATCAATCCTAAACCAAATATCTATCATTGGGATTCTATCCCAGTTCCTCCTTAAGCCTAGTAAATTAATGACAATCGCACTAATTATACTCTAATTAACGAGCAATCCTTTAACACATCGGTAAAGCATCACTTATTAACCGCATGAAGAACAAGAGAAACTAATAGAGCTAAACGAATACAAGCACATCGGTTATATTCAATTTAGTTGATATTCATCATAGGATTAACGATTTATAATCCAAAATCCTTAATCCTATTTGCTTCACGAATCAAGTAATAAAAGCTTTGTTCAAAACCTAATTCAGCAGCTACACATACAATATACTAGTAGGCCTCCTAGCAATCACATGCATAATATTAAGAAAATAAGAAAAGATGAATAAACAATACCCGGTTAAGATTGAATGCAATGAAATCAAATTCGTATCTCACAATGACATCAAATCCCTTGAGGTTTCAATCTCCCTCAACCAACTAAAGAAAATTAGCCGCGCAGGGCCATAGAAAACTAAACAAGAAGTAAAGAAAAGAGTTCAGAACTTGAATGAATTCGTTGCTGAATGAATAGATGCCCCCTCTGCTTACTTTTCTTCCTCTTTATAGATTAAACCCTCCTAGTCGAAGTAGGAAAGTTTTTAGGTCAAATCTCCATCAATTAGGCTTCAAATCAGGTGAAAAAAACTCTAAAATCGCGACTTCCGGAGCGGCGGCGCCTAGAAAACGCCGGATTTTGCTAAAGTGTCGAACACGAAAGTTGTAGCTCTATGTTTCTTCTTTCCATAGCCGCTGGACTCAGCTCAATCGGAGCTCAAATGAGTGAGATATGCTTCCATTAGTGACGAAAGGTCAGAAATCAGCATTTTTCATGATTTTCTTCTATTTTTCTCTTCTTTTCTTCTTTATTATTCCTAAAAACATAAAACACACAATTTAATTAAAACCTATCTATTTATCATTTAAATAAAATAAAAAGAAACATAAAATATGCTAAATACATGCTTAATTTAAAGCATGTCAAATACCCCCACACTTGCTCTTTTGCTTGTCCTCAAGCAAATTAAACCATGTGAACAATATTCAATAAATAAGGTAAGTGAAAGTCTTTCCAATATATTTCCTCATAGTGAAAATTGAATGCTCTTAAAGAAATTTCAGAAAATTTAATGACTATGTGCAATATTCAATTTAAATGCAATTCAGAATTCATTTTTCTAGAGCCTTGAGTGTGTGTGTGTTTTGAGCAGTTCAATCATCTTTCATTCAAATGAGTTTATATATCTCAAGAAATCAAGTATGGATCTCCTCGTAGGATTTCCATAACCTTATTTTTCCTGCTGCTCTCCACTAATGTAGGTCAAAACTATTTTTAAGATCAAAAGGACTTTATTTAGCTTGTAATGTGGCCAAGGTGAAGGGTGGGACAAAGGATATCAATGTAGGATCAGTCACCCAGCACCACATGATTAAAATTGATCTCTTGAGCTCTTTGCTTTCCTCTAATAATTTTGGGAAGATTTTCTCCCCACACTACTTTTCCTGCTTCAATCCATCATTGTCCTCTTTTTCTTTCACCCACAACATTTGTTCTTATATATATATAATTTTTTTTTTCTTTTGAAAATTTCTTTTCTTTTCCTTGCTCCACCCTTCCACCCTTTTTGTAAATAAAGAAATACAATACAAATATTCATCAAAATAATCATGGAGTGAGTGAATAAGGTAAAGAAAAAAAAAATAAGGATATACAAACTTTGGCTTATGGCTCAATTATGGTTTTCAGAAGGAAAAGTTCATTAAGCTCAAAATAAAGGAACTAGTGTTATTTTATTACTTAGGTTAGGCTTGAAAGGCTCAATCTATCCAATAATGCCTAAATCATCTCCTAAATAATAGTATTAACCTAGGATTTCGCCTCAAGCAGCATTCAAATAAGTTCTAGAATCCTGTTGAGATCATAAAAAATTTCTTTAAGTTGTATAAATTTTCTTTAAATAAAAGATAAATTAAATACTCAAAGTTGTTGTGCAAAATAGATTCAGGATTCTAGAAAATGGATAATAAATTGCAAAAAAATTAAAATTACACATAATTATGATTTTCCTACGTTTCTTAGGAGCTATTAGCAATTTAAACATTTATATCATTGGCTATTGGTTTCACTAACACAAACCCATAAATTGAAATTTTGTTCACATGCTCACCTCATGATAGGAATAAAAGTGCACACATCATAGAATTATAGTAATGCATCAAAGTAGAAAAGTGCACAAGTGTATGAGTTATTATACAGTCATCCAGCTGAATCATAAAGTGACCCCCCCACACTTAAAAACATACATTGTCCCCAATGTAAGAATATCAAAGAAAAAACACAATAGAGACAAGTAATAAAATAAGGAGGGGTCCAGGGAAACTTCCCTGATCAAGTGTCATCATTCATCGCATCATGCTCGGTGTCAGGCCGAAAGGGTGGTTCAGGAGGCGCCGGGAATGCAATTGGAAGGTTCAGGGCATGGGCTAGCTGACTGAAGCAGGCATGATTATGCTGTGCAATAGAGTGCTGGTATGCTGGGATGGTGGTGGAGCTGAACTGCTGCCTGGTCCCTCTGTAGGGATTGGCTGAATCCCTAACTCCTCCTCTGCTGCTTCTTCATGGCCCTTTTACTTTTGGATATCGGTAGAGGAAATAGGCTTCATAGGGTGAATGAGAGCCTTAGTGGAATCCCAGCTGACTCCTGCCTGCTGACATAGACCAGTAATTAAACTGGGAGCAAAGAGGGATCCGCCTCTAGTATTAATACAGCCGAGCATCTGCCTATGAATAATTTTGCCTACATCAATAGAAAGGCCCTTTAGTATCGCATAGAGCAGAATGGCCCTGTCCCTCCTGACTTGACTCACATTGAAGTTGGGCATGAGTCGTGCTGACACAAAATAATACCATGCTTTAGCCAACTTATTCATATCAGCCCTAGCAAAGTACAACGGTTGGCCATGGCTATCCAATTTCCAGGAGGCCCCTCTATGGCAAAGAGTGCCTATGACGTCTTCAAAATCAATAAATGATTGAAGAAGAGCAGTATATTCATCATCCTCAATGTCAGGCAGAGAATAGAGTTCATTGATGGCATGCGGAGAAAATGGTACCCTCTTGCCTCGAACCTGTGCATGATGATGTTCATGAACTGTAGCATTGGAATAGAACTCCTGGACCACGGGGATAACTCCTGGCTCTGGGTTCCTGCAGAAAATCTCCCAGTGCCTATAGAGGATATTGTCTCTGAGAGGTAGCCCTTCGGTGATCAGAAATCCACGTTTTGGAACAATAGGTTTATGTACCACCACTTTGATGTGGTGTTGATAAACCGGTTCAGTCACAAATGCCACAGTGTCGAATGCTGGAGGGTCCTCAGCTCTGTTCTTCCTCTTTGAAATACTCAATTTAGAAGCTTTTGGAGCCATTAGTTGAAAAAAATTCACTAGGGCCTTTTACCGAACACCTTGTGGGCGCTTGTAAAATTTGGAAGGATGAGTGGTGAATTTTCAACTAGATCTCCCAAACTCAGGACAAACCCGTAGCGATCAAGTATAAGGATCAATTGCAGCCCGAAAGAGGAAGGGAACTGTACCCAAATTGCCTTGAATGGTGGCTGGGAATTGCAAGCTCAAGAATACCTTAGAACCCTAGAAAAGTGTCTTTGAATTCGACTCAATTGCTGATATGAGGTGTATAATCCTGCAAAAGTAGATGAAAAATCAAGTTATGCAAGCAATATAATCGAATGGTAGGTGAGTATGGGTGATTGGAGGCAAGAAAAGGGATTTGGGGGTGAGAGAGAGCAAAAACCGCGGGGGAAACAAAGAGGGGCGCGACCCTCTTATAGAGAGCGCCGCGGCGCTCTCTGCTTCAACGCGGAGCGCCGCGGCGCTTACCCGTTCTGGGTTCGCAGCGCCGCGGCTCTGTTCTAGAGGGCCGCGGCGCTCTCCCAGTCTGGGCGACGAGCGCCGCGGCGCTCGGTTTGGGCGCCGCGGCGCATGTTTGCGTCCGCAGATCCAAAATTTTTTTTTTTTTTTTTTTAAAGTAAAATTAAACTAGGAAAAGAAAAAATAAGAAGAAGAAGAATAGATGTTGGGTTGCCTCCCAACCAGCGCCTTTGTTAAACGTCGTTGGCTAGACAAAAATTCAGAGAAAATTATGTAGGTTCTTGAAGAGTTATCCATTGTGCTTCCTCGTGCTGAAATCCTTCATAGTAAGGTTTGAGTCTATGTCCATTGACTTTGAAGCTATTCTGGTTGTCCATGCTCTTTATTTCAACTGCACCATGAGAAAAAACATCAGTAACAATAAATGGTCCCTCCCATCTAGAACGAAATTTACCTGGAAACAATCGGAGCCTAGAATTGTAGAGGAGAACTTTCTGTCCTTTGCTAAACTCCTTACGTGAAATCATGCGATCGTGTAGGAGTTTAGTTTTGGCCTTATAAATATTTGCGTTGTCATAGGCCTCGTTTCTAATTTCCTCTAATTCCTGCAGCTGTAATTTCCTGTATTCTCCACTTTCTTCCAAATTCATGTTAAATTTCTTTATAGCCCAAAATGCTTTGTGTTCCAATTCAACTGGAAGATGGAAAGTTTTACCAAATACTAACCTGTATGGAGACATACCAATTGGGGTCTTATAGGCTGTCCTGTATGCCCACAGAGCATCATCTAATCTGAGACTCCAATCCCTGCGGTTGGGATTTATTGTCTTTCTGATAATATTTTTGATTTCTCTGTTGGATACTTCAGCCTGCCCATTGGTCTGCGGATGGTATGCAGTTGACAATTTATGAGTGACATTGTATTTCTTTAATAGGGCTTCGATAGTCCTATTGCAGAAATGCGTTCCCCTGTCACTTATCAAAGCTCTTGGAATCCCAAATCTGGAGAAGATATGAGATTTAATGAAATCTGCAACCACTTTAGAATCATTAGTCCTAGTGGGTTTAGCTTCTACCCACTTTGAAACATAATCCACAGCCAACAAAATATAATTATATCCAGATGACAAAGGAAAAGGTCCCATAAAATCAATGCCCCAAACATCAAAAATTTCACAAAATAATACTGGTGTTTGAGGCATCTCATTTTTCCTGGAGATATTACCTGTTTTCTGACAGTTTGTACATGACTTACAAAATTTATATGAATCTTTGAATATGGTAGGCCAGTAAAAACCGCAGTCTAAAACTTTCTTTGCTGTCCTTTTTGCTCCAAAATGTCCACCACATGCATAAGAATGGCAGAAGGTTATAATGGATAAAATTTCAGCATCAGGGATGCACCTTCTGATAATTTGATCTGAGCATTGCTTCCACAGGTAAGGATCATCCCATATGTAGTATTTGGCGTCACTCTTGATCTTATTTTTGGCTGCCCTGGTCAAACGAGGAGGTAATTGATTAGTAACCAAATAATTTACAATATTCGCATACCATGGCATATGAATTGAAATTGAAAATAAATTTTCATCTGGGAATGATTCTTCAATTTTCAATTTTTCCTCCACATGTGTCAGGCGGCTTAGGTGATCTGCTACATTGTTTTCAGACCCTTTCTTGTCTCTAATCTCTAAATCAAATTCTGTAAGTAGTAGCACCCATCTGATTATCCTAGGTTTAGCCTCCTTTTTCATCACCAAATATTTCAAAGCTGCATGATCAGTAAAAACAATAATTTTAGTACATATTAAATATTATCTAAATTTTTCTAAAGCAAAGACTACAGCTAAGAGTTCTTTTTCAGTGGTGGTATAGTTCTTCTGGGCATCATTCAGTATTCTGGAGGCATAATATATCACATGGGATGTGTTTCCAATCCTTTGGCCCAGTACTGCTCCAACTGCATGATCACTGGCATCACACATAATTTCAAAAGGAATGTTCCAGTCTGGTGCTTGAATTATTGGAGCTGAAATCAAGGACTCCTTCAATTTGTCAAAAGCTTCCCTGCATTCTTCATCAAGTTCAAAAGAGACATCTTTCTGAAGCAATTTGCACATAGGTGCTGCTTTCTTAGAAAAGTCCTTTATGAATCTCCTATAAAAACCTGCATGGCCAAGAAACGAACGAACTTCCCGCACACAAGTGGGATAAGGTAGAGTTTGTATAATATCAATTTTTGCTTTATCTACCTCTATTCCCCTTTTTGAGACAACATGGCCTAAAACTATACCTTGTTCAACCATAAAATGACACTTTTCAGAATTTAAAACAAGGTTAGTTTCTTGACATCTTTTCAAAATTAGTGACAGGTTATGCAAACACTCATCAAATGAATCCCCATAAACTGAGAAATCATCCATAAATACCTCAATGAATTTCTCAAGATAATCTGAGAATATGCTCACCATACACCTTTGAAAAGTAGCAGGGGCGTTACAAAGTCCAAACGGCATGCGCCTATATGCAAATGTCCCAAATGGACAAGTGAAAGTTGTCTTTTCCTGGTCTTCAGGAGCAATTGCAATTTGAAAATAGCCTGAATAACCATCAAGAAAACAATAGTAAGGTTTACCAGATAACCGTTCAAGCATTTGATCAATAAAAGGTAAAGGAAAGTGGTCTTTTCGTGTTACAGAATTTAGTTTTCTGTAATCTATACAAACCCTCCACCCATTTTGAATCCGGGTGGGTACCAATTCCTCATTTTGATTTTTCACCACAGTTATGCCTGTTTTCTTTGGGACCACCTGCACTGGGCTAACCCAATGACTGTCTGAAATAGGGTATATTACCCCAACCTCCAACAGTTTAAGAATTTCTTTCTTTACCACCTCCATCATAGGTGGATTTAGCCTTCTTTGGGGTTGTCTAGATGGTTTAGCTCCTTCTTCCATTAATATTCTGTGCATGCATGTGGAAGGGCTTATTCCCTTAAGATCAGCTATGGTCCATCCTATTGCAGTTTTGTGCTCTTTCAGAACTTGAATTAATTTCTCCTCTTGATCAACTTCAAGCTTGTTGGAGATAATCACAGGAAGTGTTTCTCCTTCTCCCAAAAATACATATTTGAGGTGATCAGGAAGAGGCTTTAATTCAGGGGTAGGAGCCTGCACAACAGAAGGTAAAAGAGTGGTATTAGAAATTGGTAATTCCATATAAGCAACATTACCTGTTGGTGGTCCTTCTGAAAAATCATTAAGTGCAGCCAATTCCTCTTTTGTTTCTCCATCTAAATTTGTCTCACCATCATCTTCTTCTATGGATTTGCTCACAATTACTTCTAATTTGTCTTTTCCATCTAATTCAAATATGTCATGTGCCAAAGAATCAAAGACATTAATAGAGTAAACAGGGGTATCATCACCTGGGTATTTCATGGCTTCATACATATTAAATTTAATTACTTCACCATCAAATTCCATAGTGAGTGTGCCATTGTGAACATCTATCCTTGTTTTAGAGGTTTTTAAAAATGGTCTCCCTAACAATATTGGAGATGTAAAATCCCCATTTTCCATGTCAAGAACATAAAAATCTGCAGGGAAAACCAAATCATCTACCTGTACCAAGACATCCTCAATTACTCCCTTAGGGTATGCATTGGACCTGTCAGCTAACTGAATTACCACATTAGTAGAGTTCAATGGTCCTAATTTCAAGGAAGTATATAAAGAATATGGCATGACATTTATGGAAGCTCCCAAATCTAACATGGCTTTTTCAACATGAGTATCCCCAATTTTACATGGAATAGTAAACATACCTGGATCCTTGCATTTAGTGGGGAGTTTAGTTTGAATCATAGCTGAAACATTCTGACTCATTTGAACCTTCTCACATCCCTTCAATTTTTGCTTTCTTTTCTGGGTACATAGTTCTTTCAAAAACTTTGCATATCTTGGTACCTGTTTAATAGCATCTAAAAGGGGAATATTAATTTCACACTTTCTGAAGGTTTCATATAATTCAGAAGTTTTTTCATGCAACCTGTCTTCTTTAAGAGCTTCTGGAAAAGGAGGCACAACTTCATAATTTAAATTAGAAGGAGACTTACCTGTAGGTGCTTCATTCTCCTTAATTGATTTTTCAGTTTTCTTAGGAGAAGAGGGTGCTGGTGGGCTTTCAATCTCCTTACCATTCCTTAACACAATTGCACTAGCATTCTCTCTGGGATTTACCACAGTTTGTGAAGGTAACTTACCTGAATTTTGAGCATCCAGTCGACTCACTGTGGTTGCTAACTGACCCATTTGAGTTGTCAGGTTCTGAATGCTAGCTCTTGTCTCTTGCTGAAATTGATGAGAGCTATGCACAAGAGTCTTCACAATATCTTCCAATGGATTACTTACCTGATGCTCCTGGGATGCATTTTGTTTAGGATAATAGGCCTGTTGGTTTTGTTGAAAATTCTGTCCTGCAGGCCTATTTTGTGCATTTCCATATCTGAAATTGGGATGATCCTTCCATCCAGGATTGTATGTATTAGCATATGGATCATACCTCTTTGGTTGGCCAGGAAAACCTCCTACAGCATTAGCTTGTTCTGTGGACTCCTCTTGAAGTGTAGGACACATGTCAGTTGGGTGCCCTGTTGCTGAACATATCCCACAGACTTTAACTTGTTGGAGTGTACCTGTAGCCATTTGGCGCACAAGAGAAGTAAGTTCAGATATTTGATTCTGAAGAGAAGTTGTACTTACCTCATGGGCATGTCTAACAGGAGGATCATGCCTAACGCCAAATTGTTGTGAATTGGCAGCCATATTTGATATGAGAATTCTGGCTGCCTCAGGAGTTTTATCTACTAGTGCTCCTCCACTAGCTGCATCTATCATGCTCCTGTCTCCCTGCAAAAGGCCTTCATAGAAATATTGGATTAGTAGCTGCTCACTAATCTGATGATGTGGGCAGCTTGCACAAAGTTTCTTAAACCTCTCCCAATATTCATAAAGGGTTTCACCATGCAATTGCCTAATGCCGCATATTTCTTTCCTAATAGTGGCGGCTCTAGATGCAGGAAAATAACGTTCTAAAAACATTCTTTTCATCTCATTCCAAGTAGTAATAGTACCAGAGGGTAAATAATACAACCAATCCTTGGCTGAATCTTTTAAAGAAAAAGGAAAAGCCCTAAGTTTAATTTGTTCCTCAGTTACTCCAGGGGGCTTCATACTGGTACAAACCACATGGAACTCCTTTAGATGTTTATGCGGGTCCTCACCTGCAAGACCATGAAAACTAGGTAAGAGATGAATTAATCCAGATTTTAATTCAAAATTCACATTATCATCAAGATTAGGGAAAGTAATGCATAAGGGTTGTTGATGCAAATCAGGAGCTGCAAGCTCCTTCAGAGTAGGGTGTCTGGCCATGATCACTTCCTCCGTGTCCTGATCAATGTCTTCTTGAATTCTTCTTCTGTGCCTGTATACAGATTTTCCAATATCTGGATTGAACTGTAAATCTTGACAATTAGCAGAACAAGTCACAGGCATAAAATAAAAAAAAATCACAAAAGTAATGACGCAGTCCCCGGCAACGGCGCCAAAATTTGGTGCGCACTGTCGCAGGCACGCCCAAATTAAAACCTTACCTCAACACTAACCTGTAGTAGTGGGAGTAAGGGTCGATCCCACAGAGACTGGAATTACCTTATGTGATTCAGAAAGGGGGGAATTGAGAGTCGCAATTAAAATTAAGTAAACAATAGCAAAAATAATTGAGAGAAAGTGATTAATGAGAAAAGCGTTGGTTTCGATCGATATTCACCATCAAGGGATTGCATTGATCATTGACAAAATTATCAATCCTAAACCAAATATCTATCATTGGGATTCTATCCCAGTTCCTCCTTAAGCCTAGTAAATTAATGACAATTGCACTAATTATACTCTAATTAACGAGCAATCCTTTAACACATCGGTAAAGCATCACTTATTAACCGCATGAAGAACAAGAGAAACTAATAGAGCTAAACGAATACAAGCACATCGGTTATATTCAATTTAGTTGATATTCATCATAGGATTAACGATTTATAATCCAAAATCCTTAATCCTATTTGCTTCACGAATCAAGTAATAAAAGCTTTGTTCAAAACCTAATTCAGCAGCTACACATACAATATACTAGTAGGCCTCCTAGCAATCACATGCATAATATTAAGAAAATAAGAACAGATGAATAAACAATACCCGGTTAAGATTGAATGCAATGAAATCAAATTCGTATCTCACAATGACATCAAATCCCTTGAGGTTTCAATCTCCCTCAACCAACTAAAGAAAATTAGCCGCGCAGGGCCATAGAAAACTAAACAAGAAGTAAAGAAAAGAGTTCAGAACTTGAATGAATTCGTTGCTGAATGAATAGATGCCCCCTCTGCTTACTTTTCTTCCTCTTTATAGATTAAACCCTCCTAGTCGAAGTAGGAAAGTTTTTAGGTCAAATCTCCATCAATTAGGCTTCAAATCAGGTGAAAAAAACTCTAAAATCGCGACTTCCGGAGCGGCGGCGCCGCGGCGCTGCGAAGCTTCATCCACGGGGTGCCGCGGCGCACCATGCAGCGCCGCGGTGCTCCATTCTTCGTACACGGGCGCCGCGGCGTACCCATGCAGCGCCGCGGCGCTCGTGGTTCTGGGGCAAGGGCGCCGCGGTGCTACGAGACATCCAAGACGGGCCGCCGCGGCGCTGTATTGTGAGCGCCGTGGCGCCTAGAAAACGCCGGATTTTGCTAAAGTGTCGAACACGAAAGTTGTAGCTCTATGTTTCGTCTTTCCATAGCCACTAGAATCAGCTCAATCGGAGCTCAAATGAGTGAGATATGCTTCCATTAGTGACGAAAGGTCAGAAATCAGCATTTTTCATGATTTTCTTCTATTTTTCTCTTCTTTTCTTCTTTATTATTCCTAAAAACATAAAACACACAATTTAATTAAAACCTATCTATTTATCATTTAAATAAAATAAAAAGAAACATAAAATATGCTAAATACATGCTTAATTTAAAGCATGTCAGAATTAAAATAAATGGTTAACATAATAATTATAGCTATGTGTGTCACGGATTTTTAACCACTGTAATCATTCAATTTGGAGTCCATATGAGGAAGATATGAGCTGATTAGTAGTCAAAGGTTAGAAAATGGTTCATCAGGGAAGAATATGTTAGGATAGCTTCTATATTTTAATTTCTGGGAATTATCTGTATGGAATTAAAATACATGGTTAACATAAGAATTATAGATATGTGTGTCACGGATTTTTAGCCACTGGAATCACTCAATTTGGAGTCCACATGAGGTAGATATGGTCCGATTATTTGGTAGAGGTCAGAACCTATCCGAGAAGAAATAACCTGTACATTTAGGGAGTAATATCAGCTTGATTTCTTAATATTTCGCTACAATGTTCAACATAATAGTTTTACATAATTGTTTTATCTTGAAATTGACACAAAGATCACCTACATTAGAGTTCAATTGAGGGAGTTATGCTCTGATTAGTAAGAGAATGTTAGATATGATGAAAACCTGCATCAAGAAAATAAAGAAATAAAATTAATATTTAAAAAAGAAGACGAATCTTATAAATGACTAGTATATGCCATAGCCATTGCCATTGTATGAACTTCTTACCATCTTAAGTGTAAAATTCTGATATGGAAATATTTTCTAAAGTGATATTTGAAATGGTTATATTCATGACATGATTACCAATAATTTATGGTAATAGTTATATTTTGATGAACATACTTGTTATGGAAAGCATATTTTTGGTTATCATTGTGAGAAGAAAAGAAATGAGCACGGTCATATGACAATCCGTGTGGTGCACCAGTAGGGGACGCCCTACCAACGGTTATGATTATGATTATGAGAAAAGAAAGAGAAAGTGTGCCGTGTCGGACAGAGCGAGAAAAGTCTGTACCGGAGAGTAGAGGATACTCACCCTGACCGGGGTAGCTTGAAATGAGAATAAGTTGATGGCCATCATATGATATTCTAAAAATAGTTAATCCTATCATACATATCATTACTGTATGATTCTTATGTGCATAGATATAATGCATTCATGTGACCAATGATATTTTTTGTAGTTTATACAGCTAAACATGACGCGTTGAGCTATATTGATGATGATTTATTGTTGAACTTACTGGGATTTAATTCTCACTATATTTCCATATCATGTTCAGAAAATTAGTTATGCAAATTTTTCTATAGCTCTGGCTTTTAGTGCACGTTGGATCGAGTACTTTATGTTGGGCAGATCCGAGAAGCAAATAAAATGTTTGTGGTCAAGTTGGCTTAGATCCCGGTGAAGTTGCAACCACCCGCACCTGTATCTCCGAAATTGGTCAACTAGAATAAGTAAGATGTAGATTTTTTATGTTTTGATATGTTGTACGTATGTTTTGATTAATGACATGTATGTGAACTCTATATTGTATAAATTAAATAAATGTTATATTGATTTAAGTTGTAACGAGGTAATAACTTCATGGTATTTAAAAAAAGAATTTGATACTAAAATGGAGTTGTTACATGTTCAGCAACGGGGCACCCAACTGATATGTACCCTACACTTCAAGAGGACTACATAGAATAAGCTAATGTTATAGGAGGTTTCCTTGACCAACCAATGAGGTATAATCCTTATACTAATACATATAATCCTAGATGAAAGGATCATCCTAATTTTAGGTATAGGAATGCACAAAATAGACCTGCAAAACAAAATTTTTAGCATAATCAATGGGCCTATTATCCTAGACAGAATACATCTCAGGATTCCTAAGTAAGTATTTCTTTAGAAGATATTGTTAATCTCTTGTACATAACACTAAGCAATTTTAGCAAGAGACAAGAGCTAGTATTCAATGCCTGGTAAATCCAATGGAATAATTAGTAACCACAGTTAGCTAGTTAGAGGCTCAAAATTCAGGTAAGTTACCCTCTTAAATTTTGTAAACCCAAAGGAGAATGTAAGTGTGATCATGCTACAAAGTGAGAAGGAAGTTGAGATTCCAATGCAAAAAGTACGAGCACCAATTGAGCAAGAGGAAGAAAAACATAATGCAACCATGAAAGGTAAGCATCCAAAAGGTAAGTTTGTACCTTTATTTGAATATAAACATGTACCTTCGTTTCCTAATGCTTTGAAAGGCAATAGATTGAATGAAAAAACTTCTTACTTATATGAGACCTTTAGAAAGTGTGAGCTAAATCTTCCTCTTTTAGGTGTGATCAGCCAAGAACCCTGTTATACCAATTTCTTAGGGGAATTACATACCCAAAAGAGGAAGAAAAAGTTGAAAGGAGTTGAGAAAGTAAAAGTAAGGGAACATGTTTATGCAATTAGTCAAAGAAAACTCCCTACTAAATGCAACGACCCATGTATATTTTTTATTCCTTACACTATAGGAAATACCAAATTTGAAAAGGCCATGATAGATTTAGGAACATCTATTAATGTCAGCCATACTCTATTTATGCATCTTTAACACTAGGACCTTTAAAAGAAATTGGCGTTATAATTTAACTGGCTGACAAATCTAATACCCTTCTCGAGGGTGTGGTTGAGGATGTTTTAGTACAAGTTGGTGACTTAATATTTGTTGTTGATTTTTATGTCCTTAATATGGAGAGTGGTGATCAAACCACTCCAATTTTGTTAGGGACACCATTGTTAAAAACATCCAAGGCCATAATAGATGTTCATAGTGGCACATTGATAATGGAATTTGAAGGAAAATTATGAAATTCAATAATTGTAGTGCCATGAAAGATCTTACTGGCTATGCTATTAATATGGTAGATTCTATAGCACAAGATGTTGAGCGTTCAGAGAAAAAGGTTGAGAAACCAACCTTGAGTGCCCACTTGTAGGAGAATAATGAAAAATTAAAAGTAGCTCCATAAGTGTAGCAAACAGGTAAGGATCCCTCTACCTCAATACCAAATTCTAATGCAAGTGCACCTTATGTTTATAGGATCCTGGATCAAATCTATCACCTCTTCCTAATCGCCAAAATTACTTAGAGGTTGGAGATACATCACCTATCATAATTGCAAAAAATCTAAGCGCTAAAAAAGAAGAGTCATTGATGCATATTCTTCAGGAAAAAGGAAATGTCATTACAAAAACAATTGTAAAACTTAAAGGCATAGACACAACTGTAGAGTTGCATCATGTAACATCCCTAATTTCGTTTCATGTATTCAAAGTAACATTACTAATTTCATTTTTTAATTGATAAAAGTACATAAATATTTAATTAAGGAGATAAAATTTATTAGACAATTTTTAGATATCTAAGTAAATATAATCTATAACAACTCCATTTATGTCAATGTAACAATTTTTTTTTATATTTGTAAAATTCCATGAAGTTATTACTACTTTAATTCTAACCACTTAACTCGTAATAATAATCACTTTAACCAAGCATAATTGTTATTAACAGTAATACAATACTGAGTTTCCATACACATTATTATTTTACAAACTACACACCATTATTTTACAAACATTTGTACAAAGATACATATTAGTTCTAATCATCTATGTCGACTACTTCCGGGGATACTGGTGCGTGTGGCACATCCACCGGAATCTCAGTCACATCTACGACATATACATCTGAAATAATTGGAAGTTGCCCAAGGTAGGGCACCTCAATCCAACGTACATAAACAATAAGTGTCATAAAGAAAATCTGCATATTTATTCTTCTGAACATGATATGGAAATATAGTGAGAATTAAATCCCAGTAAGTTCAACAATAAATCATAATTTACCATCAATATAGTTCATCATGTCATGTTCAGCTGTATAAACTACAGAAAATATCTTTGGTCACATGAATGCATTATATCTATGCACATAAAAATCATAATGATATGTATAACATGATTAACTATTTTTAGAATATCATATGATGGCCATTAACTTATTCTCATTTCAAGCTACCCCGGTCAGGGTGACTATCTTCTACTATCCGGTATAGGATTTTCTCGCTCCGTCCGACATAGCCCACTTTCTCTTTCTTTTCTCATTAACATGATCATAACCGTTGGTAGGGCGTCCCCTACTGGTGCACCACACGGATTGCCATGTGACCGTGCTCATTTCTTTTCTTTTCACAACGATAGCCAAAAATATGCTTTCAATAACAAGTATGTTCATCAAAATATAACTATTACCATAAATCATTGGTAATCATGCTATGAACATAACCATTTCAAATATCACTTTATAAAATATTTCCATGTCAGAATTTTACACTTAAGATGGTAAGAAGTTCATACAATGGCAATGGCTATGGCATATACTAGTCATTTATAAGATTCATCTTCTTTTTTAAATATTAATTTTATTTCTTTATTTTCTTGATGTAGGTTTTCATCATATCTAACATTTCCTTACTAATCAGAGGATAACTCCTTCAATCAAACTCTGCTGTAGGTGATCTTGGTGTCAATTTCAAGATAAAACAATTATCTAAAACTATTATGTTGAACATTGTAGAGAAATATTAAGAAATAAAGGTGATATTACTCCCTAAATGTACAGGTTATTTCTTCTCGGATAGGTTCTGACCTCTACCTACTAATCGGACCATATCTACCTCATATGGACTTCAAATTGAGTGATTCTAGTGGTTACAAATCCGTGACACATATATCCATAATTCTTATAGTAACCATTTATTTTAATTCCATACAGATAATTCTCAGAAATTAAAATACAGAAGCTATCCTAACATATTCTTCCCTGATGAACCATTTTCTGACCTTTGACTACTAATCAGATCATATCTACCTTATATGGACTCCGAATTGAATGATTCTAGTGGCTAAAAATCCGTGACACACATAGCTATAATTATTATGTTAACCATTTATTTCAATTCCATATAGATAATTCCCAGAAATTAAAATACAGAAGCTATCCTAACATATTCTTCCTTGATGAGCCATTTTCTGACCTTTGACTACTAATCAGATCAGATCTACCTCATATGGACTCAAAATTGAATTATTCCAGTGGCTAAAAATCTGTGACACACATAGCTATAATTCTTATGTTAACCATTTATTTGAATTCCATATAGATAATTCCCAGAAATTAAAATACATAAGCTATCCTAACATATTCTTCCTTGATGAACCATTTTCTGACCTTTGACTACTAATTGGACCATATCTACCTCATATGGACTCCAAATTGAATGATTCTAGTGGCTAAAAATCGGTGCCACATATATCTTTAATTCTTATGTTAACTATTTATTTTAATTCCCTATATATAATTCTCAGAAATTAAAACACAGGAGCTATCTTAACATATTCTTCCCTGATGAACCATTTTCTGACCTTTGATTACTAATCGAACCATATCTACCTCATATGGACTCCAAATTGAATGATTCCAGTGGCTAACAATCCGTGACACATATATCTTTAATTCCTATGTTAACCATTTATTTTAATTCCCTATAGATAATTACCAAAAATTAAAACACAGAAGCTAAAAATTTTGCCACCCATAGCCATACCTATGAAGAACTTTCTATACCAGTCTAAGTATTCAAACATACATCACATGCAAGATCAATATGTAACATGATATAGCAACATCATGACCAATCATCAAAGTTCTAAGATCAAAATCTCATATAAATATTATAAGTTTCAAAAGTTTTCTTCAAAAAGAAATATTGTTAAACTTACCTAAGAATCTCCCTAGCTTACTTAGTGAATTGGTTTTCTTGTTTCCTCTTGAAAGAAGTAGCAAGATTCCTCCCTTCCCTTAGCTTTTCTAGCAGCTTAGGTAAGAGAAGGAGGGTGAATTTTTGAACCTCAAGGATGAAGAAGAAAAATGGATTCAAGTGGAGATTAATGTAATTGACCTTGAGTACTTAGCCTTCTAAACTTCTCCTTCTTCTTCCTTCCTTTCATCTCCTCTGTTTCTCTCCTTTCCTCACTCTACCTTGCTTTTATTTCTCTCTCTTCCTCACTTAGACAAAATTAAAATGTTGTAGGGGTGAGTTTTGCTTAAATAGACCATCTAATAATACAACTTTCATGATCCTGGGTCTACCTTATCACAATTAGGATACACTTTGTTGAAATTTTGGCAAACAAACAACTTATGTTCTTGTCTTCCTCTTCCTTAGTCAAGATATGCATAGCAAAAGGATATTTGTATTTTGAAAATTATGATGATATGTTCTTAAGATAAGGGACATGTTCCCTTTGATTTAGGGATTTATTTCCATTTTCTTTTGTCTTAAACAAGTATGATAGGTTTGCCTTTTTAGATGGCAAATTTCTAGCCCTTGAATCTCCATTATTTGGTTGATATTATTTGTGTGCGATAGGAATTTTTTGTCCTAATGCCATGTATTATCATACCACTTGCTAAAATTATGAGTGTAGGATATAGATGTTTTTGTCCTAAAGCCTTGTATTATCATGCCACTTGCCAAAATGATGAATGTAGAATCACACCACTTGCTAAATTTTTGTCTTAAGGCCATGTAACCTAATCTTTATTATTATTACATTATTATATCATCACCTAATTTATTTTATTTTATTTTTCCTCTTGAATTTGGGCTTATTCCTACCCATTTTCTTTACTTTGGATAAAATTCTACCTTTCTTGGAGGGCTTGGTCACATTTTCATAATTTTTGGGCTATTGGTCCAATTACTATATTCTAGTCCAAGTCTGTTTTATTTCTTGCTCAGGTTATCCAATGTGCTTGCTATAAACTTATGTAAAGTGGAAAAACTCTATATGAAGTGTCCATAGGTAAAAGCCCAATGTATGGTTAAAAATTTTAAACTTAGTAACTCTAGTTCTTGAATTAGGAAAAATTACCCTAATATAATGTTCTTGAAAATTTAAGGCCTTTACTTGTTTCTAAAAATTTATCTTCCTTATCCAGGAATTTTGCATCTCTTTAGTATGTTCTTTCTAATTTTTTCTTATTAGGTTTTCCCTCTTTATTTGTTCTTTTAATGTTAGAAACATTTTCTATGCATATACATAAGGTGAAGAATTTCTAAGGATTATATTTCCTTAGATATCTAAAATATTGTCTAATAAATTTTATTTCCTTAATTATCAATAAAAGAAACGAAATTAGGGATGTTACATTTCTCTCTCCCAAAAAGAAATTTTGTCTTCAAAATTTTAGAAATTACCTAATAAGAACAATTGCGGATATTTCTTCCTCTTGACTTCTTCCAGCTCCCAAGTTGCTTCTTCTAGAGTCAAACCTTCCCATAACACCTTAACAAGGGGAATGGTTTTATTTCTCAGTAGCTTTACGTCAGTGTCCAATATGGATGCAGGTACTAGCTGGTATGTCATATTCTCCTTTATTTGGATTGGTTCATCCTATATTACATGTGATGAATCTGGAAGATACTTCTGCAGCTGTGATACGTGGAAAACATTATGCAGGTTGGATAAATTAGGTGGGAGAGCAACTTGTTATGTTGATGTCCCTACTTTATTCAGAATTTGATAGGGTCCCAAAAATTGCGGACTTAGCTTTCTTGTTTTGAGAGACCTACCAACTCCAGTAGTCGGGGAAAGTTTCAGAAATACATGGTCTCCTTACTCAAACTCTAGAGGTCTATGTCTCTTATCGTAGTAACTCTTTTGCCGACTATGAGCTGTAAGTATTTTTTTTTGTATCATCCTGATTTGTTCAGTGGTTTGTTGAACTAGATCAGGACCCAACAAGTTCTTTTCTCCTAGCTTAAACCAACATAGTGGAGATCGGCACTTTCTACCGTATAAAGCTTCATAGGGGGACATCTTAATACTAGAATCATAGCTATTATTATAAGCAAACTCTACTAAACGTAGGTACTTTTCCCATCCTTTACCTTGCTCTATCACACAGGCCCTCAACATATCTTCTAAGGTTTGAATGGTGCGTTCTGTCTGCTTATCAGTCTGAGGATGGTAGGCAGTACTGAACCGCAACTGAGTACTAAAAGCTTCCTACAACGCCTTCCAAAACCTCGATGTGAACCTCGGATCTCTATCAGAAACGATATTTAAGGGAATTCCATGTAGTCTAACTATTTTCTGGACGTACAATTGGGCTAACTTATCTAGTTAATAGTTAATTTTGATGGGCAAAAAGTGAGTAGATTTGGTTAATCTGTCAATTATTACCCAGATAGAGTCATGTCCCACTGAAGTCTTAGGTAATCCCACAACAAAGTCCATTGAGATACTGTCTCATTTCCATTTAGGGATCTCAAGAGGTTGTAGAAATCCCGCTGGCTTTTGATGCTCCACCTTCAACTTTTGACAAATGAGACATTTCACCACAACCGCAGCAGTGTCCTTTTTCATCCCTGGCCACCAATACATCCTTTTTAAATCCTGGTACATTTTAGTGCATCGAGGATGGACTGTGTATTTACTTTGATGCTCTCTCTGTAGGATCTTAGTCCTCAACTCTCGTTCTTGAAGGACACAAATCCTTCCCTGATATATGATTGCTCCATCTTTCATGACAGAAAAATTACCTTGTTCTTTATGATCCTGTAAGTATTGGTCGTGAGCTTGAGCCTCTTTGATCTGGGCTCTAAGGTCACACCCTATACTTAAACCATTAATCACTAGATTCTTTGGAGTAAGAGTAGTGGCTAGCTTCAAATTTCGAAACTCCTCTAGCATCTGCATCTCATATACCATCATCTGACCCATGTGCAGAGATTTTCGTCTCAAGGCATCTGTTACAACATTCGCCTTTCTAGGATGATACTTTATCTCAAACTTGTAGTCATTGAGCAATTCTACCCATCTTCGTTGCCTCATATTTAATCCTTCTGATCAAAGAGGTATTTAAGACTCTTATGATCACAATATAATTCAAAGGTTGCCCCATACAAATAGTGTCGCAAAATCTTTAAGGCAAACACCACTGCCGCTAATTCAAGATCATGGGTTGGATAGTTTCCTTCGTGGGGTCTCAGTTGCCTAGAGGCGTAAGCAACTACTCTCTTATCTTGCATCAGCACACATCCTAGCCCTTTCTTTGAAGCTTCACTATACACTTCAAAATGCCCTGTGGGGTCTGGAATAATTAAAACAGGAGGAGTGGTCAGTCTTCTCTTCAGCTCTTGAAAACTAGCTTCACATTGATTAGTTCATTTGAAAGGACTTCCCTTCCTGGTCAATTTAGTTAATGGAAAGGCTATACGAGAGAAGCTTTGTATAAACCTTCTGTAGTATCCTGCCAATCCTAGGAAACTTCTGATTTTCGTAACAGTCTTTGGTCTCTCCCACTTAATCACTGCTTCCGTCTTGCTAGGATCTACGGCTACCCCTCTATTAGAGATGACATGTCTGAGAAACTTCACCTCTGACAGCCAAAATTCACACTTCTCCAATTTGGCATATAAATTTTTCTTTTTCAGAACTTGTAGCACGATTGGAGATGTTTTTCATGTTCTTTCTCACTCTTAGAATATATCAAGATGTCATCAATGAACACTACAACAAATTGATCTAGGTAAGGTCAAAAAATGCGATTCATGTAATCCATGAAAGTTGCAGGTGCATTCGTCAACCCGAAGGGCATTACGAGAAACTCATAGTGCCCATACCTAGTCCTAAAGGCAGTTTTTGGTACGTCCTCCTCCTTGATCCTAATATGATGATATCCTGACCTCAAGTCAATTTTAGAAAAGATGGAGGCTCCCTTCAATTGATCCAATAAGTCATCTATCCTATGGAGAGGGTACTTATTTTTTATAGTAACCTTATTCAGTTGTCTGTAATCAATGCATAGTCTCAAGCTCCCGTCTTTCTTCTTAACAAATAATACAGGAGCTCCCCAAGGTGATACACTCAGTCTAATGAATTACTTGTCTAATAGCTCCTCCAACTATTTCTTGAGTTCTTGTAGTTCCTTCGAGGCCATTTGATATGGTGCAATAGAGATAGGCCCTGTCCCAAGTAGAAGATCAATAGAGAACTCTATCTCTCTCTGGGGAGGTAAGCCTGGAATATCTGATGGAAATACTTCAGGAAACTCGTTGGCTATTGGGATTTCATAAAGCTTCGATTCGACTTCTAAGTTTGATAAATACAAGAGAATGTATCCAAGTACTCCATTCTTCAACTCCCTGTTAACTTGATTGGCATTTAGCATCAATAACTGGACCTCCGCTTTCGGAGTAGGAGGTAGAAATTCAACGGTCTTGTTACAACAATTCAACAAGACTCAATTTCTAGACATCCAGTCTAACCCTAGAATGACCTCAATACGTCTTAAAGGTAAACAGACGAGGTCTACAGAAAAAATTTTCTCTTGGATGGGGACTTGACAGTCTTTACATACAGAGGAAGTTAATACCCGTTCCCCTGTAGGGGTTACTACGGATAGTTCATAGGGAGTTTCAGAAATAGGAAACTGAATCTTCCTAATACATTCTTCCGATATAAATGAATGACTAGCACCAGAGTCAAATAACACCATAAGAGCAAATCCATAGATATAGCATGTACCTTGAATCATTTTAGAAGATTGAGCTGCCTCTTGGCCGCTCAGGGTGAAAACCCTTCCTTTCACCTGAGGCCTCTGTCATGGCTGCTTCCCCACATTCTATGGGCAGTTCCTTGCAAAATGTCCCTTCTGTCCGCAATTGAAGCAGACATCTTGTCCTATGTAGCATGACCGGTTACCATGCATGCGTCCGCACTTAGCGCACTTGACTAGGGCGAGGTATTGTTGAAAAGGTCTAGGACCTGCAGTCAATGGCCTCTTACCAGCTCCATATCCACTTCTTCTCACGTTCTTTCTAGGGTTGGGAAAATTTTTCTTCCTCTTCCATAGATTTCGGCTTTGCTTCTCATCTTCCACTTCCCTTAAACTCTTTTCCAGGAGTCTGCATTTATTTATCAGAGGTACAAACTCCCTAATCTCCATAGCTATAACAACATTCTTTATCTCTGGGTTTAGTCCTGCTTCAAACTTAACCGCCTTCCATGCTTCATCTGGGTTATATCGCAGATAAGAGGAGAACTTAGACAGCTCCTTGAACCTTGCAATATACTGGTCCACAGTCATGCTGCCTTGCCTGAGTTGGAGAAATTCAATCTCTTTCTCTGCCCGTACAGTACTTGGAAAGTACTTTTCAAAAAAAATGTCCTTGAACACTTGCCAGGTGATCTGTCTTCCCTGATGAGCTAAAAGTTCTCTGGTTCCACGCCACCAGTATTCTGCTTCATCCTTTAACATATATGTAGCAAAAATAATTTGTTGCTCTTCAGTACAACCCATTACTTCAAAGATTTTCTCTAATTCCCTTATCCACCTTTCGGCTACCGTTGGGTTATAGCCATCTTGGAAACAAGGAGGTCTAGTCCTCAGGAACTCAGATATGCCATTATCTTTTCCAGCCATCCAGTTGTTAGCACCATTCTCAACATTTGTGTTATTAGCATTCTGGAGATATTGTAAAATTTGGTTGGTGGTCATGACTTGGTCTCGAATTGCCGTGGCCCAGTTGTGCAGGGTTTCCTTTACATTGGTTGCTGGATTCCTCCTTGGTGGTGCCATTTCCTACTGTCGCAAAACAAAGTTATGCTGCTATTGAGGTGATCAAGCCCAATAGTTAGTTCAAAAATATTTAATAGCAGTCATAACACCCCCTCGGCATATAGATAGGAAACACTAGTAATTTCTTACCTATATGAATCATTGATCCCCTACACAGCACAACCACAACATACTCAAGACACTATAAGATCGATTCAGATAACCATCCATCCACTAGCCATCTAGGATCGACCTGCTCTGATACCAATTATGTAACAACTCCATTTATGTAAATGTAACAATTTTTTTTTTATATTTGTAAAATTCCATGAAGTTATTACTACTTTAATTCTAACAACTTAACTCGTAATAATAATCACTTTAACAAAGTATAATTGTTATTAACAGTGAAACAATACTAAGTTTCCATATGTAACAACCTCTTTTTTTTCCTTTATTATTATACAATATTGAGTTCACATACATGTCATTAATCAAAACAAACGTTTAACATATCAAATACAGATATTTACATCTTGTTTATTTTGGTTGACCAATTCCGGAGATACAGGTGCGGGTGGTTGCACCTTCACCGGGATCTGAGCCAACTCGACCACAAACAACTTATTTGATTCTGAAATCTGCCCAACATAAAGTAACTCGATCCAATGTGCACTAAAAGCCAGAGCCTTAGCAACAAAAGCTGCATAATTAATTTTCTGAACATGATATGGAAATATAGTGAGAATTAAATCCCAGTAAGTTCAACAATAAATTATCATCAGTAAAGCTCATCACGTCATGTTCAGCTGTATAAACTACAGAAAATATCTTTGGTCACATGAATGCATTATATCTATGCACATAAGAATCATACTGTAATGATATGTATGACAGGATTAACTATTTTCAAAATATCATATGATGGCCATCAACTTATTCTCATTTCAAGCTACCCCGGTCAGGGTGAGTATCCTCTACTCTCCGGTACGGGCTTTTCTCGCTCCGTCCGACATGGCCCACTTTCTCTTTCTTTTCTCATTATCATGATCATAACCGTTGGTAGGGCGTCCCCTACTGGTGCACCACACGGATTGCCATGTGACCGTGCTTATTTCTTTTCTTTTCACAATGATAGCCAAAAATATGCTTTCAATAACAAGTATGTTCATCAAAATATAAGTATTACCATAAATCATTGGTAATCATGCCATGAACATAACCATTTCAAATATCACTTTATAAAATATTTCCATGTCAAAATTTCACACTTAAGATGGTAAGAAGTTCATACAATGGCAATGGTTATGGCTATACTAGTCATTTATTAAGATTCATCTTCTTTTTTAAATACTAATTTTATTCCTTTATTTTTCTTGATGCAGGTTTTCATCCTATCTAACCTTCTCTTACTAATCAGAGCATAACTCCCTCAATTTAACTATGATGTAGGTGATCTTAGTGTCAATTTCAAGATAAAAAAATTATCTAAAACTATTATGTTGAACATTGTAGCGAAAAATTAAGAAACGAAGGTGATATTACTCCCTCAAAGTACAGGATAGTTCCTCTCGGATAGGTTCTGACCTTTACTGACTAATTAGACCATATCTCCCAAATTGGAACTCCAAATTGAGTTATTCCAGTTGGTAAAAATCCATGAGCCATATATATATAATTGTTATGTTGGCGCGCTATTTTAATTCCCTACATAATATTCCCAGAAATTCAAAAACTAAAGCATTAATAACATACTCTTCCCTGAATAAACATTTTCTGACCTCTGCTAACTAATCGGATCATATCTACCTCATATGAACTCCAAATTGTATAATTCCAGTGGGTATATTTCCATGAGACATAGATATATAACTTTCTTGTTAACCATTTATTTTAATTCCATACAGATAATTCCCAGAAATTAAAATACTACAGCTGTCCTAACATAATCTTCCCTGATGAACCATTTTCTGACCTTGGCTTACTAATCGGACCATATCTACCACATGTGGACTCCAAATTGAATGATTCCAGTGGCTAAAAATCCGTGACACACATATCTTTAATTCTTATGTTAACCATTTATTTTAATTCCCTACCAATAATTCCCAGAAATTAAATTACCGAAGCTATCCTAACATATTCTTCCCTGATGATTCATTTTCTGACCTTTGACTACTAATCAGACCATAGCTACCTTATATGGACTCCAAATGGAATGATTCCAGTGGGTAAAAATCCGCGACACATATATCTTTAATTCTTATGTTAACCATTTATTTTAATTCCTTATAGATTGTTCCCAGAAATTAAAATACCGAAGCTTAAAATTCTGTCAACCATAGCCATACCCATGCAGAACTATCTACACCAACCTAAGTATTCAAACATACATCATATGCAAGATCAATATGTAACATGATATAGCAACATCCATGACCAATCATCAAAGTTCTAAGATCAAAATCTCATATAAATATTATGAGTTTCAAAGATTTTCTTCAAAAAGAAATATTGTTAAACTTACCTGGAGCACTTAGTCTCCTAGACTTCTCCTTCCTCTTTCTTCCTTTCTTCCTCTCCTTTCCTCACACTACCTTGCTTCTATTTTTGCTCTCCCTCACTTGGACGAAATTATAATGTTTTAAGGGTGGGTTTTCTTATATAGACCACCAAATAATTTACCTTTCATGATCATGGGTCTACCTTATCACAATTAGGATACACTTTGTTGAATTTTTGGAAAACAAACAACTTATGTTCTTGTCTTCCTCTTCCTTAGTCAAGATATGCATAGAAAAAGGAGATTTGTATTTTGAAAATTATGATGATATGTTCTTAAGATATGGGGCAAGATCCCTTTGATTTAGGGATTCATTTCCTTTTTCTTTTGTCTTAATCAAGTATGATAGATTTGCCTTTTTAAGTGGCAAATTTCTAGCCCTTGAATTTTCCTTACTTAACTAAAATTATTTGTGTAGGATAATGATGTTTTGTCATAATGCTATGTATTATTACCCACTTGCTAAAGTTATGAATGTAGGATATAGATGTTTTTGTCCTAAAGCCTTGTATTATTATGCCACTTGCCAAAATGATGAATGTAGAATCACACCACTTGTTAAATTTTTGTCTTAATGCCATGTCACTTAATCTTGATTACACTAATGTTTCATCACTTTAATTTTATTTTTATTTTTATTTTTCCTCTTGGGTTTGGGCTCATTCTTGCCCATTTTCCTTACTTTGGTTAAAATTCTTCCTTTCATAATGGGCTTGGTCACATTTTCATGATTTTTGGGCTATTGGTCCAATTTCTATATCCTAGTCCAAGTCTATGTTTTATTTCTTCCTTGGCCTATCCTATTGGCTTGCTAAAAATTCATGTGAAGTAGAAAAACTCTATATGAAGTGTCTATAGGTTAAAGCCCAATTACGGGTGGAGATACTAAACTCAGTAACTTTTGCTCTTAAATTAAGAAAGATTACCCTAATCCGATCTTCTTGAAATTTTAAGACCTCTACTTACTTCACAAAAATTTATCTTTCTTTACCTAAGAATTTCACCTTTCTTTAACATGTTTATTTCTAATATTTCCTCTTAGGTTTTCTTTCTTTACCTATTCCATTAATATTAGAACATTTCTATGCATATATGTAAGGTGAAGAATTTCTAAGGAAAATATCTAAAAATTACGGGATGTTACATTTTTCCCCCCTTTAAGAAATTCGGTCCCCGAATTTCAATCCATCCTACCAGATGTAGAGAATGAAATTAAGGCATTATTCAGAGTTACCAAGCTTATTACCTAAATAATTAGAGATATCTTTTCTGTATGACATCTTTACTTTTTAATATGTCTATCACTTGAGTGATTTTGCCATATAACTTAACCATAAGGATTTCTTTCAATCATAAGTTCTTCCATTGATATCCTCTAGCCCGTATGAATATATCTATGGGTCGATATTAGAAAACACACATATAAAGGAACATATACACCTTCATATTGTGTAACTATCTTTTCTTATTCCAAACTTATATCAAGTCAAAATTGTTTTTTTTTTATATCAACATCATCCCCTGAATATCATCATCTTAATCTATCATCTATTTTTATCCTTAAATCCTTTAATCAATATGTTAAACATACATAGCAATAAATCCTTCAAACCTTTAATAACGTTTATGTACCATTGACACATGTCTAATAATTCCAACTTACCTCATCACAGTAATTCTATACAAGCTTATTAACACCATTAAACTCATTGTCAAAAATTTCAATTATTTCTTCTATCATATCCAAAAGCACCTCATTCTAGCTTATGCCAATCCCATTTAATTCACCCAATCATTTGAAGAAGATTTGTGTTTTTTTTTTCCTAACAATTACTCATACATGAATTCTCAATTCCAACATAATTCACATCCTAGATACTAGACTCAATTTAGCATGATATAATCCTTTAACATAAATATCATGATAACCTACATTATTTCCGGACATGGTTCTCAGAATATTCTCTATATTTCCAAATTAAGAGTTCAAAGACTAACTTAAATCCTACTTCCTATATTTTATTCCTCGAGAACTTCAACACCACTAATTCTCTTGATTACATTCGTCAAAACACCATAAGACCATCATCCGTCCATTATTTTCAAACCTTTCATTATTTTAACCTATTAACAACTTAGACACCATAACAACCAAGTTTCAAAGGAAGAAATTATCTTTAATTGTAATGAGGGAAAATAACCTTGCATTTAATGCCAACCGTTAATGAGTGAAACAGACGAAAAGCATAATAGAGAATGGTTCCAAAAGCGAAAGTCAAAAGTTTTGACAAAGCATTGAAAAATATTAAAATCGGTGGCCGCAATTCTTGAAAATCTGTAAACAAAATCTATCTATGATTTCAACAAAAATCGGTGGCCGCAAATTTTGAATATATGTGTTAGAATCTACTTTAAATCTATTGGTATTCGGTGGAAAGATATCACATGGAAAAAGAAACATTTCTGAGCTTATAAAAGTCTGTGAAAATCAAAGAATATGTAGTTAACTGGTAGGATGCAGTTGATTGCTTCAAAATAGATGTAATTAATCAACTATAAATTAACCAGTCCAAATTAAAATTTCTCAAAATAGCTAGTTGACTTAATAATACTGATAGTCGACTGGCGAAAACATTGAGAATACAAAATAAATCATTTGATTGCATTTTTTATTTTTTTATTTTTACTTTTTTTTTTTTTTTGACGGCTATCACCTAGAACTTTTCTACAAGAATCAAAACATCAATGCTTCATCAAAGACAACAAGATAAAGACAGATTTCTGGTGATATCTTATCTTATACTCTTTATGTGCTTAATATGGGTCACAGTCATACTACTGTACATATACATGCTTGCCGTCATTTTTGAAATTTTTTATTTTATTTTTTTATTTACCTTTAATTTAGTTGATATCCACCAATCACTCACATAGTTGTTCTAATAATACCCGGCCTATTCGCATAGCTATTATAAATATGCCTTTCTCTGAGTTCTATAAATACTTACATTAGTATCTTTGTCTATTCTCAAAGTTAAGGTGATAGAAATTATGGAGGGAACAGCATTCCGTCAGTTTCGAAATATCTGTGTCTTTTGTGGTTCCAGTCCTGGAAAAGATGAGGAGTATGTTAAAGCAGCACAAAATCTGGGTATGGTGCTGGCTAGGAGAAAAATTCATTTAGTGTATGGTGGAGGTAACTGTGGGTTAATGGGGTGTGTGGCTACAGCTGCACATGCAGGGGGATGCCAAGTTCTAGGTATTATTCCTACAGCTCTAGCTACATCCAGCAATATAGGGAAGACAATTGGGGAAGAATATAGGGTAGTTTCCATGCATGAACGCATGGCTAGAATGATGAGCAATGCTGACGCCTTCATTGCCTTACCAGGTGGTTTTGGTACTTTAGAGGAGATTTTCCAAATAGTCTCTTGGGCACAACTAAATATGCATCACAAACCGATAGGTTTGTTAAATGTTAATCACTTCTTTGATGGTTTGTTATCTTTTCTAGATCAAGCTGTGGAACAGAGGTTTATCTCACACTCAGCACGACAAATTCTCATCTCAGCTTCAAATGTTGAGGAGTTGATTGATGCTTTACAAGCCTATGTTCATGTACCTGATCTAACTATTACTCCAGTAGAATGGACGGCAGATAACCGCAGGAAGCGTAAATTGGATTTGGATCTTCATCTTTAAATGTAGTAAAACGTAGCTATTATTGTACTACTTTTACTTTCTTAGACTCTACTTGTATACCATATTCACCAACCATACTCCTTTAGAGTTGGTAAAACTATCTTTGAATGTTGCTTATGATCCTCTGAACTTTTGAAATATTCTAGTATATCAACCATATATATAATAACAAATTGTTCTAAGGATGACCTAATTACTATTCATTAAATTTATGAATGCAGCTAAAGGTTTGTCAATTAAATGCATCACCAAGAACTCATAATGCCCATAATAAGTCCTACATCCTCTTCTCTTATCCTTAATTAATGTTACTCATATCCCAAATCTATTTGTGGAAAAATATTGAACACCTTATAACTGGTCAAACAGGTAATCTATACGAGCTAATGGGTTTCTATTCTACATTGTTACCTTATTCAACTGTCTACAATCTATGCATAGTCATAGTGATCCATCTTTCTTTTTCACAAATAGAACTAGAGCACTCCAAATAAAAGTACTAGGGCATTTAAATCCCTTGTCTAACAAGTCTTGTAAATTTTTTTTTTTCCAGTAACTAGAATAATTCTTTTCTGATGTGGAAATACTGCAACCACGGAGCATACTAAGATTTTTCAAATAAAACCGGCACTTTCAAAACTTCTTGGAAATTTTATATGAGTACTAGGGTAAATTCCATGTTAAAATTCCACACTAATATCTCGGTAACTGGATAGTAATTGTAGTCTATAAACAGCGCACCAGAAAAGTTCCCAGGAAAGAGAGGTGGGTCACTAATGGACACGCTTAAGTACCAAGTCTTTCCTTGCCAGAGCTTTCCTTAGACATGCACTTTTCACAAATCACAATTTTTTTTTTAAATTCAATCGATATCATTCTATATAGGGATATAGATACTAGTTGGGTTCTAAGGAGTAAATCAATACCAAATTCTCGAATTGCTGTGGCAAGGTTGTGCAAGATTTTCTCCGCATTGTTTGCCGGATTCCGCCTTGGTGGTGCCATTTCCTACTGTGGAAAAAATAAATTTATGCTACTATTGAGGTGATCAAGCCCAATAGTTAGTTTCAAAACAATATTTAACAGCAGTCATAACACCACCTCGGCATATAGATAAGAAACACTAGTAATTTCTTACCTATATGAGTCACTGATTCCCTACACAGCACAACCACAACATACTCAAGACACTATAAGATCGATTCAGATAACCATCCACCCACTGGCCATCTAGGATCGACCTCCTCTGATACCAATTATGTAACAACCTCTTTTTTTTCCTTTATTATTATACAATATTGAGTTCACATACATGTCATTAATCAAAACAAACGTTTAACATATCAAATACAGATATTTACATCTTGTTTATTTTGGTTGACCAATTCCGGAGATACAGGTGCGGGTGGTTGCACCTTCACCGGGATCTGAGCCAACTCGACCACAAACAACTTATTTGATTCTGAAATCTGCCCAACATAAAGTAACTCGATCCAATGTGCACTAAAAGCCAGAGCCTTAGCAACAAAAGCTGCATAATTAATTTTCTGAACATGATATGGAAATATAGTGAGAATTAAATCCCAGTAAGTTCAACAATAAATTATCATCAGTAAAGCTCATCACGTCATGTTCAGCTGTATAAACTACAGAAAATATCTTTGGTCACATGAATGCATTATATCTATGCACATAAGAATCATACTGTAATGATATGTATGACAGGATTAACTATTTTCAAAATATCATATGATGGCCATCAACTTATTCTCATTTCAAGCTACCCCGGTCAGGGTGAGTATCCTCTACTCTCCGGTACGGGCTTTTCTCGCTCCGTCCGACATGGCCCACTTTCTCTTTCTTTTCTCATTATCATGATCATAACCGTTGGTAGGGCGTCCCCTACTGGTGCACCACACGGATTGCCATGTGACCGTGCTTATTTCTTTTCTTTTCACAATGATAGCCAAAAATATGCTTTCAATAACAAGTATGTTCATCAAAATATAAGTATTACCATAAATCATTGGTAATCATGCCATGAACATAACCATTTCAAATATCACTTTATAAAATATTTCCATGTCAAAATTTCACACTTAAGATGGTAAGAAGTTCATACAATGGCAATGGTTATGGCTATACTAGTCATTTATTAAGATTCATCTTCTTTTTTAAATACTAATTTTATTCCTTTATTTTTCTTGATGCAGGTTTTCATCCTATCTAACCTTCTCTTACTAATCAGAGCATAACTCCCTCAATTTAACTATGATGTAGGTGATCTTAGTGTCAATTTCAAGATAAAAAAATTATCTAAAACTATTATGTTGAACATTGTAGCGAAAAATTAAGAAACGAAGGTGATATTACTCCCTCAAAGTACAGGATAGTTCCTCTCGGATAGGTTCTGACCTTTACTGACTAATTAGACCATATCTCCCAAATTGGAACTCCAAATTGAGTTATTCCAGTTGGTAAAAATCCATGAGCCATATATATATAATTGTTATGTTGGCGCGCTATTTTAATTCCCTACATAATATTCCCAGAAATTCAAAAACTAAAGCATTAATAACATACTCTTCCCTGAATAAACATTTTCTGACCTCTGCTAACTAATCGGATCATATCTACCTCATATGAACTCCAAATTGTATAATTCCAGTGGGTATATTTCCATGAGACATAGATATATAACTTTCTTGTTAACCATTTATTTTAATTCCATACAGATAATTCCCAGAAATTAAAATACTACAGCTGTCCTAACATAATCTTCCCTGATGAACCATTTTCTGACCTTGGCTTACTAATCGGACCATATCTACCACATGTGGACTCCAAATTGAATGATTCCAGTGGCTAAAAATCCGTGACACACATATCTTTAATTCTTATGTTAACCATTTATTTTAATTCCCTACCAATAATTCCCAGAAATTAAATTACCGAAGCTATCCTAACATATTCTTCCCTGATGATTCATTTTCTGACCTTTGACTACTAATCAGACCATAGCTACCTTATATGGACTCCAAATGGAATGATTCCAGTGGGTAAAAATCCGCGACACATATATCTTTAATTCTTATGTTAACCATTTATTTTAATTCCTTATAGATTGTTCCCAGAAATTAAAATACCGAAGCTTAAAATTCTGTCAACCATAGCCATACCCATGCAGAACTATCTACACCAACCTAAGTATTCAAACATACATCATATGCAAGATCAATATGTAACATGATATAGCAACATCCATGACCAATCATCAAAGTTCTAAGATCAAAATCTCATATAAATATTATGAGTTTCAAAGATTTTCTTCAAAAAGAAATATTGTTAAACTTACCTGGAGCACTTAGTCTCCTAGACTTCTCCTTCCTCTTTCTTCCTTTCTTCCTCTCCTTTCCTCACACTACCTTGCTTCTATTTTTGCTCTCCCTCACTTGGACGAAATTATAATGTTTTAAGGGTGGGTTTTCTTATATAGACCACCAAATAATTTACCTTTCATGATCATGGGTCTACCTTATCACAATTAGGATACACTTTGTTGAATTTTTGGAAAACAAACAACTTATGTTCTTGTCTTCCTCTTCCTTAGTCAAGATATGCATAGAAAAAGGAGATTTGTATTTTGAAAATTATGATGATATGTTCTTAAGATATGGGGCAAGATCCCTTTGATTTAGGGATTCATTTCCTTTTTCTTTTGTCTTAATCAAGTATGATAGATTTGCCTTTTTAAGTGGCAAATTTCTAGCCCTTGAATTTTCCTTACTTAACTAAAATTATTTGTGTAGGATAATGATGTTTTGTCATAATGCTATGTATTATTACCCACTTGCTAAAGTTATGAATGTAGGATATAGATGTTTTTGTCCTAAAGCCTTGTATTATTATGCCACTTGCCAAAATGATGAATGTAGAATCACACCACTTGTTAAATTTTTGTCTTAATGCCATGTCACTTAATCTTGATTACACTAATGTTTCATCACTTTAATTTTATTTTTATTTTTATTTTTCCTCTTGGGTTTGGGCTCATTCTTGCCCATTTTCCTTACTTTGGTTAAAATTCTTCCTTTCATAATGGGCTTGGTCACATTTTCATGATTTTTGGGCTATTGGTCCAATTTCTATATCCTAGTCCAAGTCTATGTTTTATTTCTTCCTTGGCCTATCCTATTGGCTTGCTAAAAATTCATGTGAAGTAGAAAAACTCTATATGAAGTGTCTATAGGTTAAAGCCCAATTACGGGTGGAGATACTAAACTCAGTAACTTTTGCTCTTAAATTAAGAAAGATTACCCTAATCCGATCTTCTTGAAATTTTAAGACCTCTACTTACTTCACAAAAATTTATCTTTCTTTACCTAAGAATTTCACCTTTCTTTAACATGTTTATTTCTAATATTTCCTCTTAGGTTTTCTTTCTTTACCTATTCCATTAATATTAGAACATTTCTATGCATATATGTAAGGTGAAGAATTTCTAAGGAAAATATCTAAAAATTACGGGATGTTACACCATACACACTATTATTTTACAAACTACACACCATTATTTTACAAACATTTGTACAAAGATACATATTAGTTCTAATCATCTATCTCGAATACTTCCGGGGACACTGGTGCGGGTGGCACATCCACCGAAATCTCAGTCACATCTACGACATATACATTTGAAATAACTGGAAGTTGCCCAAGGTAGGGCACCTCGATCCAACGTATAGAAATAATAAGTGTCATAGAGAAAATCTGCATATTTATTCTTCTGAACATGATATGGAAATATAGTGAGAACTAAATCCCAGTAAGTTCAACAATAAATTATAATTTACCATCAATACAGTTCATCAGGTCATGTTCAGCTGTATAAACTACAAAAAATATCTTTAGTCATATGAATGCATTATATTTATGCACATAAGAATCATAATGATATGTATGACAGGATTAACAATTTTTAGAATATCATATGATGGCCATTAACTTATTCTCATTTCAAGCTACCCCGGTCAGAGTGACTATCTTCTACTGTCCGGTACGGGCTTTTCTCGCTCCGTCCGACATGGGCCACTTTCTCTTTCTTTTCTCATTAACATGATCATAACCGTTGGTAGGGCGTCCCCTACTGGTGCCCCACACGTATTACCATGTGACCGTGCTCTTTTCTTTTCTTTTCACAATGATAGCCAAAACTATGTTTTCAATAACAAGTATGTTCATCAAAATATAACCATTACCATAAATCATTGGTAATCATGCCATGAACATAACCATTTCAAATATCACTTTATAAAATATTTCCATGTCAAAATTTTACACTTAAGATGGTAAGAAATTCATACAATGGCAATGGCTATGGCATATACTAGCCATTTATAAGATTCATCTTCTTTTTTAAATATTAATTTTATTTCTTTATTTTCTTGATGCAGGTTTTCATCATATCTAACCTTCACTTACTAATCAGAGCATAACTCCCTCAATTGAACTCCACTGTAGGTGATCTTGGTGTCAATTTCAAGATAACACAATTAGCTAAAACTATTATGTTGAACATTGCAACGAAATATTAAGAAATAAAGGTGATATTACTCCCTAAATATACAGGTTATTTCTTCTCAGATAGGTTCTGACCTCTACCTACTAACCGGACCATATCTACCTCATATGGACTCCAAATTGAGTTATTCCAGTGGCTAAAAATCCACGACACACATATCTATAATTATTATGTTAACCATGTATTTTAATTCTATACATATGATTCCCAGAAATTAAAATACAGAATCTATCCTAACATATTCTTCCCTGATGAACTATTTTCTGACCTTTGACTACTAATCGGACCATATCTACTTTATATGGACTCTAACTTGAATGATTCCAGTGGCTAAAAATCATTGACACACATAGCTATAATTCTTATGTTAACCATTTATTTTAGTTCCGTACAGATAATTCCCAAAAATGAAAATACAGAAGCTATCCTAACATATTCTTCCCTGATGAACCATTTTCTGACATTTGACAACTAATCGAGCCATATCTACCTCATATGGACTCCAAATTGAATAATTCCAATGGCTAAATATTCGTAACACACATAACTATAATTCATATGTTAACCATTTATTTGAATTCCATATAGATAATTCCCTAAAATTAAAATACAGAAGCTATCCTAACATATTCTTCCCTAATGAACCATTTTCTGACCTTTGACTACTAATTAGAACATATCTACCTCATATGGACCTCAAATTGAATGATTCCAGTGGCTAAAAATCCGTGACACATATATTTTTAATTCTTATGTTAACCATTTATTTTAATTCCCTATAGATAATTCCCCGAAATTAAAACACAAAAGCTATCCTAACATATTCATCACCTAATTTATTTTATTTTATTTTTCCTCTCAGATTTGGGCTTATTCCTACCCATTATGAGCTTATTCCTACCCATTTTCTTTGCTTTGGATAAAATTCTACCTTTCTTGGAGGGCTTGGTCACATTTTGATAATTTTTGGGGTATTGGTCCAATTACTATATTCTAGTCCAAGTCTATGTTTTATTTCTTGCTTAGGTTATCCAATGGGCTTGCTAGAAACTTATGTGAAGTGGAAAAACTCTATATGAAGTGTCCATAGGTAAAAGCCCAATGTAAGGGTAAAGATTTAAAATTAGTAATTCTAGTTCTTGAATTAGGATAAATTACCCTAATCTAATGTTCTTGAAAATTTAAGACATTTACTTGTTTCTAAAAATTTATCTTCCTTATCCAGGAATTTTGCATCTCTTTAGTATGTTCTTTCTAATTTTTTCCTATTAGGTTTTCCCTCTTTATTTTTTCTTTTAATGTTAGAAACATTTTCTATGCATATATATAAGGTGAAGAATTTCTAAGGATTACATTTCCTTAGATATCTAAAATATTGTTTAATAAACTTTATTTCCTTAATTATCAATAAAAGAAACGAAATTAGGGATGTTACATAATCCTTAGAAATTCTTCACCTTACGTGTATGCATAGAAATGTTCTAACATTAATGGAATAGGTAAAGAGAGAAAACTTAAGAGGAAAGATTAGAAAGAACATACTAAAGAGATGCAAAATTCCTGGATAAGGAAGATAAATTTTTAGAAACAAGTAACCTTTACTTGTTTCTAAAAATTTATCTTCCTTATCCAGGAATTTTGCATCTCTTTAGTATGCTCTTTCTAATTTTTTCCTATTAGGTTTTCCCTCTTTATTTGTTCTTTTAATGTTAGAAACATTGTCTATGCATATACATAAGGTGAAAAATTTCTAAGGATTACATTTCCTTAGATATCTAAAATATTGTCTAATAAACTTTATTTCCTTAATTATCAATAAAAGAAACGAAATTAGGGATGTTACATAATCCTTAGAAATTCTTCACCTTACGTGTATGCATAGAAATGTTCTAACATTAATGGAATAGGTAAAGAGAGAAAACCTAAGAGGAAAAATTAGAAATAAATATACTAAAGAAAGGTGAAATTCTTCTGTAAGGAAGATAAATTTTTGTGAAGTAAGTAAAGGTATTAAAATTTCAAGAGGATTGGATTAGGGTAATTTTTCCTAATTTAAGAGTTAAAGTTATTAAGTTTAGTATCTCCAACCATGAATTAGGCTTTCACCTATGGACACTTCATATAGAGTTTTTCTACTTCACATGAATTTTTAGCAAGCCAATAGGATAGTTCAAGGAAGAAAGAATAGACTTCGACTAGGATATAGAAATTGGACCGGTAGCCCAAAAATCATGAAAATGTGACTAAGCCCATTATAAAAGGTAGAATTTTAACCAAAGTAAAGAAAATGGGCAAGAATGAGCCCAAACCCAAGAGGAAAAATAAAAATAAAAATAAAATAAAGTGTTGAAATAATAGTGTAATCAAGATTAGTTGACATGGCATTAAGACAAAAATTTAGCAAGTGGTGTGATAACCTACATTCATAATTTTAGCAAGTGGTATGATACATTAAGACAAAACATCTATATCCTACACTCCTAATTTTAGCAAGTGGGTAATAATACATAGCATTATCACAAAACATCCTTATCCTACACAAATAATTTTAGCTAAGCAAGGAAGATTCAAGGGTTGAAAAGTTGCCACCTATAAAGGCAAACCTATCGTAATTGATTAAGACAAAAGAAAAAGGAAGTGAATCCCTAAATCAAAGGGACCTTGTGCCTTATCTTAAGAACATATTAACATAATTTTCAAAATACAAATCTCCTTTTCCTATGCATATCTTGACTAATGAAGAGGAAGACAAGAACATGAGTTGTTTGTTTTCCAAAAAATTCAATCAAGTGCATCCTAATTGTGATAAGGTAGACTCACGATTATAAAAGGTAAATTATTTGATAATCTATATAAGCAAAACCCACCCTTACAACATTAGAGTTTTTGTCCAAGTGAGGGAGAGGAAAAATAGAAGTAAGATAGAGTGAGGCAAGGAGAGGAATAAAGGAAGAAAGAGGAAGGAGAAGTCTGGTGGACTAAGTGCTCAAGGTAAGTTTAACAATATTTCTTTTTGAAGAAAAGTTTTGAAACTTGTAATATTTATATGAGATTTTGATCTTAGAACTTTGATAATTGGTCATGGATGTTGCTATATCATGTTACATATTATGTATGTTTGAATACTTAGGTTGGTGTAGATAGTTCTGCAGAGGTATGGCTATGGGTGTCAAACTTTTAAGCTTTTATTTTTAACATTTTGGAAAGAATCGGTAAGGAATTAAAACAAATGGTTAACCTGAAAAATGTAGATCTATGTCTCACGGATTTGTAGCCACTGAAAGAACTCAATTTGGATTCCATATGAGGTAGATATGGTCCAATTAGTATGCAATGGTCAGAAATTGGTTAATCAGGAAAGAATATTTTTGGATAGCTTCTGTGTTTTAATTTTTGGGAACATTTTGTAGGGAATTAAAATAAATGGTTAACATAATAATTATAGATATATGTGTTATGGAATTTTATCCACTAGAATCACTCAATTTGGAGTCCGTATGAGGCAGATATGGCTCGATTAGTATGTAGTGGTCAGAAATTGGTTAATCAGGGAAGAATATTTTAGGATAACTTCTGTGTTTTAATTTTTGGGAACATTCTATAGGGAATTAAAATAAATGCTTAACATAGGAATTATAGATATATGTGTCATGGAAGTTTAGCCATTATAATCACTCAATTTGGAGTCCGTATGAGGCAGATATGATCCGATTAATATGCAGTGGTCAGAAATTGGTTAATCAGGGAAGAATATTTTAGGATAGCTTCGGTGTTTTGATTTTTGGAAACATTATGTGGGGAATTAAAATAAATAATTAACATAAAATTTATTGCTATATGTTTCACAGAGTTTTAGCCATTGGAATCACTTAATTTAGAATTCGTATCAGGGAGATATGGATAGATTAGTAGGTAGAGGTCAGAATCTACCCAAGAATAAATAACCTGTACATTGTGGGAGTAATATCACCTTGATTTATTAATATTTCGCTAAACCATTCAACATAATAGTTTTAGATAATTGTTTTATCTTTAAATTGACACCAACATCATCTACATGGAAGTTAAATTTAGGGAGTTATGCTATGATTAGTATGAGAAGGTCAGATACGATGAAAACCTACATCAAGAAAATAAAGAAATAAAGTTAATATTTAAAATTAATATTTGATGAACATACTTGTTATTGAAAGCATATTTTTAGCTATTATTGTGAAAAGAAAAGAAATGAGCACGGTCACATGGTAATCCGTGTGGTTCATCAGTAGGGGACGCCCTACCAACGGTTATGATTATGCTAATGAGAAAAGAAAGAGAAAGTGTGCCATGTCGGACGTAGCGAGAAAAGACCGTACCAAAGAGTAGAAAATAGCCACCTTGACCGAGGTAGCTTTATATGAGAATAAATTGATAGTCATCATATGATATTCTGAAAATAGTTAATCCTGCCATACATGTCATTATTGTACGATTCTCATGTGCATAAATATATTGCATTCATGTGACCAAAGATATTTGCTGTAGTTTATACAGATGAACATGACATGATGAGCTATATTGATGATGATTTATTGTTGAACTTACTGGAATTTAATTCTCACTATATTTCCTTGTCATGTTCAAAAAATTAGTTATGCATATTTTTCTATGGCTCTGGCTTTTAGTGCACGTTGGATCGAGTTACTTTATGTTGGGCAGATCCCAGAATCAAATAAAATGTTTATGGTCGAGTTGACTTAGATCTCGGTGAAGGTGCAACCAACCGCACCTGTATCTCCGGAATTGGTCAACCAGAATAAATAAGATGTAGATATTTATGTGTTTGATATGTGGTACGTACATTTTGATTAATGACGTGTATGTGAACTCTATATTGTATAATATTAAATAAATAAAAAAGTTGTTACACATCAAGTTCTAAAGATCAAAGGGGTTAGACCCTGCAAAGGTAAGAAATCTCTCCCTTGGTTTAGACCCCTTGTTATTACTAATGTGGTTGCTTGTCAGGCAATAGAACTTCAAGGCTTGAATCAATACCAGATATTTCAAATTAAAGTAGACATCAAGGATCTACCTTAAATGAGATATGGAGCTTTGAGTCGAGCCAAATGACATTAAACAAAGGTGTTTATTGGAAGGCAACCTAACATAGCAATTCCAAAAAGAGAGGTGAAAATAAAAAATATTCACAGTCCATTAATGCAACACTTTCATCCCGTCTCAAACAAATTCAGGGACGTTAACCTAACTTAAATCTCTTCATATATCCTTCCTTATTCTTATCTTTCTTTTACATTGTGGACAATGTAAAGTTTGAGTGTGGAGGTAGAAGTATATTTGCTTGAACAATTGTGACCCTATTTTGAGTATCAATTTTTTTATTTTCATTATCAATGCACATTTATTGCGTTTAGTAAGTTGAGTGATTGTGTGAGTGTTTCAATTTATATTTTGTGTTGTTAGGCACAAACAAAAGCCAATGATATGATGATCAAATTTTTTTAAGCTCTTGAAACATGTAGAAAATTCATGGTTGTGCGCAATTTAAACCAATTTATAATTTTTTTTACTTTAGAATTCTGAAACATTTTTACACAATAAATTTAGGCATTTAATTTGTCTTCTACTTAAAGAAAGTTTATATACTTCAAAAATTTTTTAGGATCTCAATAGGATTCTAGAACTTATTAGAATGCAACCTGAGGTGAAATCCTAATCTAATACTATTAATTAAGAGATGATTTAGGCATTATTTCATAAATTGAGCCTTTCTAGCCTCACCTAAGTAATGAAATATGTAACGACTGGTTTATATATATATAGTGAATGATAACGAATTCTAAGCAGCGAACTATACACATTTATATAAGCAGCTAATATTCCATTATCATAATATTCGAACTACATCAAAGTTTAATATTTATACATCAGTGATACTGAGTCACATAACTACATCAACTTAACATGAACCCTATACCGCACATTTTCCCTAGGTGTAAAGGGTGGAGGAGGTGGTGCTGGCATCAGGATCTATACAAGGCATCGCCTTCCATTGGATCTTCTATGATCAAGTGCATGGAAGCAGCTAGCGTATCGTTTTCTCTTATCAAACATAACACCAACAATGATGAGAACGGATGTTCCCAATAGGTTTAACATTAAAAGCATCATATGGTAAATAAGGAAAACACAATGTTATGTCCAACTGTATAAACTACAGAAAACATTTTCTCTTTGTATATGATAAAATAAATAATGTATAGCATGCTTTCATATTCAACAGACAGGTTATGCATCAATATCAAGCATGTATAATAACCAGGTTATACTTCAATAATAAGCTTGTATATCTATCTCTGCAGCACTTTCATGTAGGGTGACTGATCGTCTGCAGCCACATCACAACACTCAGTGACTAATCGTCTATAGCCACATCTCCACACTCAGTGACTAATCGTCTGTAGCCACATCTCAACCATATACATTAACATGATGTAACCGTGTATACATCAAACAACTCACCTTTATCATCATGCTTGCCATCCACAATCACTATGTAATAACCCCTTTTATCGTCATATAATAATGTACACATCATATTCTTTAATCATCATGACCATCACAATATGATGCATTAACCAAGCACATCACTAATATTATGCATAATATCATCACTGCATCATTTAACAAATATGCATTAATACACTTACCAATAATGCATACCTTATATCATGTAATGCTCATGCATTAATATACTAGCATAGTCATCAAATCAACATGCATTTCATCCATACATTGCACGTCTAGCTCATATGCAATTCACCTACATATATCTCATCAATACATAGCAAATTCACTTCCATAGGTCTCATTAATATTTATTTTTATCCATACATTAAACATAGATCTCATCAATATGCAATATGGGACTTAATTCCTCATAATAAAAGGATGGAATTCACACTATAATGCATCATTAAAAATGTATTTATTTGTACTTTATTTCCCCTTAACATCATCCATTCATTGGAGTTCATTTAAAGCCTTCAACATGCAAAATAGAGCAAATCCAGCCTCTAGCACGGCTTGGCCATGTCACCAAGCACAGACGTGCTTCAAGCTGTGTAAACTGTGCTAAAAAAAATTACAAAACAGCCCGAAGCACGGTATGGCCGTGCTTTGGGTTTTCCCCTGCACTCCAGAATTCCATCCAGCCTAACCTACCTTTATTAAAAAGAACATAAATATCTCATTTTAACTCTGATTACAATTCTTATGGTGTCTTTGGAAAGCTAAGACAATTATCTACAACTTTTATGTTTACCACTTTAATAGATTTAAAACAAAAATAGGTTAAAATGGTGTACAAATACAGCATCATGACTCTGTGCGTTAGATCCGACCTTTCTTCACTCATAAAGGGATATCTCTCTAATTTCGAATCTGATCAAGGTAATTCTAGAGGAATTAGAAAGCTAAGAAACATGGATACAACTCACATGATAGACATATTTTTAGATTCGATACAAATCATAACCCAGAGAACAAACCATTCAGACCATCGATTTTCACCATTTTCAATCCAATTTCAACAAACACATGTATGATCTATGCATCCAACTCTCACTTTTCAGGGCCAAACAAAAATATACATCATGAATCATCAAAAAGGGATATATCAAACACTTATAAATCATTCAAGATACATTAAATTCCATGGAAAAGTGAATAATGTTAAACCTACCAAACCAGAGATTCTTTCTATCTTTGGATTTCCTCCTCTTGATCAATTCTCCTTCTTCCTTTTCTCTTGGATCTTCACCTTGTGCCTTTCTCTCTCTTCTTTTCCTTCCTCTATGTCTCTCAGTCTCTCTCCCTTCTCCCCTTTTCCTTGGCCGTCACCTCCCTCTCCTTTCACCTTTTGGCCTACTTCTTCTCCAAGCCAAGACTTGGTCAAGTCAAGGTTTCCTCTCCAAGTCAAGACTTTGCCAAGTCAAGGCTTCCTCTCTAAGCCATTCCTCTCCCCTTCTCTCCATTGGGTTAGTTGACTCACTCTTGAGTCAAGCAAAGATAAGATATTTTATTTAGCCTTCCTCAACAAGCCATCATTCCCCTATCTCAAGACCTTACTTTATCCAACTATTACACTATTGCCATCCCATCACAATTGAACTATGCCATTACATAAGGCTTTGTTTGGTTGTAGTAAAATTCCACCAAATGCTTTAATTCCACTTTATCCTTTTTCTATGGTTTCATTGATGTTCCATTTCATTTTCTTTTATTCCTTTCACCATGAGAATTATTTTTCACATTAAAATTTGGGATGTTACAAAATACCCTTAGTTCCTCTATTTTGAGCTTAATGAACTTTTTATTCTATATCAACAAATGAACCAAAAGCTAAATTTTGTATAAATATCTTTATTTTTGACATTATTCACTCACTTAATGATTATATTTGGCTAAATATTTGTTTTGTAGAGCTTTAATGACCAAAGAGTGGAAGGGTGAAGCAAGGAAAGAAAAGAATAATGCAAAGGAAAAAGAAGAAAAATCCAAAAAGGATAAAAGCAAATGTTGTGGGTGAAAGAAAAGAAATAGAAAACCAAGGAAAAGGATGAATTAAATTCAATTGAAGTAAGAAAATGAGTGTGGGGGAAATCTCCATAAACCTGAAAAAGCTCAAGAAATAAGATTTAATCATGTGGTGCTAGGTGATTGAGCCTAAATTTGCATCCATTATCATACCTTATTCTCTGGCCACATTACAAGATAAATAAAGCCTTATTGATTCTAAAGGTAGTTTTAGCCTACATTAGTGGAGAGTAGCATGAAGTATAAGCCTATGAAAATCCTAAACTAATTAGAGATTCATACCCTATTAACTTTAAGTTATTATAGTTATTACATGCTTGTCTCATGCTTATTATTTTGAAAATTAGTTGATTTAGTAATAATTCTCTCTAAATAGATGTGGTTTTGTATTTCTTGAGTATAAGAGCATCTAATGAATTAAATATGAATTTCTGAATGCTTTGCATAAAAATGATGCACAAAACTAGAATATACTGTGTATATCAGCCTATTGATATTTTATTGCATGAATGGGGCTAAATATTGTATTGTTTGCTACAAGAAGGATGAGGCACATGGCTGCTTCTGTAAGGTCTGTTTCCACTACTCAATGTGGAGAGAGGAAAGGACGTTGGTAAGAGTGTAAGCTAAAAGAAAAACTTGCAAGAAGGATGCCACCTCACCTAGATTGCAACCCTAGAATATAAAGGGAAAGGAGCAGAATAGAAAAGAGGGACAAAAAAGAGACATGCAAAAAATCAGAGTGGCTACTACCTCCTGGAAAAATGCACAGAAAAGAGAATAGTCATTATTCCATTGGGAGATTTCAAATAGAGAAAGAAGACATTAATGGCTGGTCCAAAAGAGGAAGGAACTGCATGGAAGAAATAAGAGAGAGCAGATAAATGTGGACAAGAAAAGGGAACCTTCCATAGAATTTCTTTACTTGCTTATTGTCATTTTCTGCTTCTACTATATTTTCTTCTTTGTGGTTATGACTGTTCCTAGTATTCACACGTGTAAATAACATGGATATGGTGTTGGGCTAAGTCTCCGGCTAGGATTGCAGAAGAGTTGATATGAAATTTAAGCACATTTGAAGTTATTGATTTATTTTGCTTTTGTAAATGCTCTTGATGTTTATACTATATTCACAACTCTTAATTTCTACCATCATTTGATCACCAATCGTAGGATACAGAAATTGACATTTAATCTGGGAAGATTAATGGAAGTTGGACTGAGTTTGAATGTTATGGGTTTAGCTAAATCTCTGGTTTATGCTAAGCTGTAACTATTATAGGAATATATAGTTGTCCAATATAACCCAATAGTTTTAGAGCATTAAATGAAATTCTTGAGGTCAGATTTGTATAGGAATGTATAAAACTAAACCTTAAGTATAACTGGAAATGGTAGTTCTAGAAGGAATCCATTCAGGATAAAAAAAAACTAGTTACTGGAGTGTTTTTCGTAGCAAAGTCAGAGCAACAATTGGTGCAAGAACTAATATCAATTCTGAAGCAATCCTAGTTGTTCTTATCACCATATTTTTTTTTGTTAACCTAGTGCTGTTGCAAGTAATCATTTCAGTATTCCTTATTTAGCTCATTTCCTTAATTTGTAATTGAATCTAATTTCTTAAGCACCAACAAAGTTTTTCCCTATAATTACTAGTTAAAGTCTACAACAGATTTTGGTTAACAATTCCTTGTGGGACGATACTCTCTCGTCATTTTATTACTTGTCTATGATACGTGCACTTGCATGTTTATATTGCATATATTAATTTTAAGCAGCACACCCAAAATTTTGGGATATATAAACTCATCTGGGTAAAAGGAAATTTATTGATCCAAAAACACACACACATTCAGGATTCATGAGAATAAATTAAAAGGTTGCATTTGGGTTAATCTTGTGTATGGTTATGATCTTTCAAAAAATTTCTTGAGCATATTTTCATATTATGAGACAAAATTTTGGTAAGCCTAACACTGATTACAAATATTGATTTTTTGATTGTCTTTCAAGATTATTTTGCTTGAGGACAAACAAAAGGTTGAGTGTAGGGGTAATTGATGTGTTTATAATTAAGCATGATTTTAATACCTTTAAGCTTACTTTTTGTTTGATTTAAGTAGAATATAAATAGGAATTAATTGAGTTTCTTGTTTTATGTTTTAGGAAGAATAAAGAGGAAAAGAAGCGGAATATAGAGAGAAAATCATGAAAAATGTTGATTTCTGACCCTTGGTTAGTGATTGAGGGACATCACACTCATTTAAACTTCAATTAAAGTGATTCTAGTGGCTATGAAAAGAAGAGACATAGAGTTATAACTTTTGTGTTTGGCACTTTCGCAAATTTTTGAATTTTCTGTGCGCTGTCACGCTTAGAGAGCACCACGATGCTGCATCATCAAGGATTTGGAGCTGTACGGTGCTTGCCGCTACATCAAAATGATGAAGTCACAATTTTTAGGTCTTTTAGCTCCAATTGATGTCCGATGGGCTGGGAATTGACCTAGAAATAGTTCTACTTCAATGGGGAGATGCTAATCTATAAAATGGGGAAGAAAGCAAGCATTAGAGATTAATCAAGCTCTTAATTACCTTATTCAATTATTCTATAGATTTTTTTATGGCCCTGCATGGTTGGTTTACTTTTAGTTGGTAAAGGAAGATTGAAACCTCACGAGATCTTTATGTATTGTGATATTTGGATTCAATTTGATTAGTTCAATCTTAATTGGTTATTGATTATTCATCTACTATTCTCTTCTTAATTATTATTCATATGATTACTAGGAGGCCTACCAGGATATTTTCTATCTTAATCTACTACTGAATTATGTTTTGAACATAGTTTTCATTACTGTATTCATGAGGCACAGAGGTTTAAGGACTTTTTTCATAAGGCAAATAGGTTTAAGGATTTTGGATTATAAATCATTGAACTTATGATGAATAATTAACTAAATTAGATATAGCCAATGTGTCTATATTTGTTTAGCTCTATCAGTTTCTCTAGTTCTTCAAGCGATTAATAGGTTAGACTTTACCAATGTGTTAAAGGATTGCTTATTAATTAGGGTTTAATTAAGGCGATTGTCATCAATTACTAGACTTAAGGAAGTACAGGGTTAAAATCCCAATGATATATATTCATATTAAGATTGATTATGTTGCCAATGATCAATGCAATCCCTTGACAATGGATATTAATCGAAGCCAACATTTTTATTATTAATAACTATCTTTTAATTACTTTCATTCTAGTTTACATTGATTTATTTTGGATTATCAATCCCCCTTTTTCTCAATCACATAAGGTAATTCTAGTCTTTATGGGATCGACCTTTACTCCCACGACTATAGTTAGTTGAGAGGTAAGGAATTAATTTGGTTGTAACTATGATAGTATGCACTAAATTTTGCACCTTTATTTGAGACGTAATTCCAATCCCTAGCAATGGCGCCTTTGTTTGGTGTCGTTGGCTCAACTCAAAACCCCTTATGTCATTCATGGAGGATCCTTGATGTCTACTTTAATTTAAAATTTATTGGACTGATTCAATTCTTGAAGTTCTACTACATGACAAGCAATCACATTAGTAATAACAAGGGGTCCTAACCAAGGGAGAGATTTCTTTCCTTTGCGGGGTCTAACCCCCTTGATCTCTAAAACTTGATGCAACTCTACAGTTGGGTCTATGTCTTTAAGGTTTGTAATTTTTTTTGTAATGGCATTTCTTTTTTCCTAATGAATATGCTTCAATGCCTCTTCTTTTTTAGCAGCTAAATTCTTGGCAACTATGATAGGTGGTGCATCCCCAACTTCCAAGTATTTCAAGTAATTGGGAAGATGTGACAGATTTGATCCAAGATCCTGTAAAATAGAATGTGCACTTGTTTCATTAGAATTTGGTATTGAGGTAAGGCAATCTTTACCTGTTTGCTACACTTTTAGAGCTTCCTCATTATTCTCCTACAAGTAGGCACTCAAGGCTAGTTTCTCAACCCTTTTCTCTGAAGGCTCAACACCCTGCACTACATAATATACCATATTAATAGCATAAGTAGTAAGATCTTTCATAGCACTACAATTACTGAACTTCATAATTTTTCCTTCAAATTCCATTGTCAGTATGCCACTATGAACATCTATTATGGCCTTGGATGTTTTTAAGAATGGTCTCCCAAAAAAATTGGAGTGGTTTGATCATTACACTCTATATTAAGTACATAAAAATCAGCAGGGAAAATCAGGTCACCAACTTGTAGTAAAACATCCTCAACCACACAGTCAGGAAGGGTATTAGATTTGTCAGCCAATTGAACTATAACACTAGTTTCTTTCGAAGGTCCTAGTGCTAACAATGCATAAGCAGAGTATGACATGACATTAATAGATGCTCCTAAATCTAGCATGGCCTTCTTAAATGTAGTGTTTCCTATAGAGCAAGGAATAGAAAACATACCTGTCCTTGAATTTTGTAGGGAGTTTTCTCTAAATAATTGCAGAAACATGCTCACCTACTTTTACTTTCTCATATCCTTTCAACTTCTACTTCCTTTGTTGGTTGTGTAATTCTCTTAAGAAATTGGCATAGCAAGGTTCTTGATTGATTACATCTAAAGGATGAAGATTCACCTCACACTTTCTAAAGGTATTATATAATTCAAAAGTTTTCTCAGTCATCCTATTTTCTTTCAGAGCTTTAGGGAAGGGAGTTGCAGGTTTATATTCAAATAAAGTTGTAAACTTACTTTCTAGATGCTTACCTTTCATAGTAGCATTATTTTTTTCTTCCTCTTGCTCAATCGATGTATGTACCTCTTGCATTGGGATCTCAACTTCTTTATAACCTTGTAGCATGATGGCATTTACATTTTCCCTTGGGTTTACCATAGTTTTAGAGGGTAACTTACCTAAATTTTGAGCATATAATCGGCTAATTATGGTTGCTAATTATCCCATTTGATTTTCCAAGCATTGAATACTAGCTCTTGTCTCTTGCTAAAATTGCTGAGTGTTATGTGCAAGAGATTTAACAATATCTTCTAAAGAAACACTTACTTGGGAATCCTAAGATGTATTCTGTATAAAGATAATAGGCTTGTTGATTATGCTAAAAATTTTGTTCTACTGGCCTATTTTGTGTATTCCCATACCTAAAATTGGGATGATCCTTCCATCCAAGATTATATGTATTAACATAAGGATCATACCTCTTTGGTTAGTATGGGAAACCTCCTACAACATTAGCTTGTTCTGTGGATTTCTTTTGAAGTGTAGGGCACATATCAATTGGGTGCCACATTGCGAAACTTATTCCATAGATTTTTACTTGTTACAGTGTTCCTATAGCAATTTGGCATACAAAAGAGGTAAATTCAGATATTTGTTGTTGAAGATTAGAAGTACCTACCTTATGGGCATGTTTAATAGGAGGATTATGCTTAATGCCAAATTGTTGGGAGTTAGCAGCCATATTTGATATCAAGATTCTAGCTGCTTTAGGAGTCTTGTCGACTAGTGCTCCTCCACTAGTTACATCTATCATGCTCCTGTCTCCCTACAAAAGAGCTTCATGAAAATATTGGATTAGTCACTGCTCACTAATTTGATGATATGGGTAGTTTGCACAAAGCTTTTTAAACCTTTCCCAATACTCATAAATTATCTCTCCATATAACTTCCTAATGCTGCATATTTCTTTTCTTATTTTTACGGCTTTAGATGCAGGGAAATAACATTCTAGAACTAACTTGTTTATCTCATTCCAAGTAGTGATAGTGCTAGATGGTAAATAATACCGCCAATCTTTGGTTGCATCTCTTAAGGAGAAAGGAAAAGCCCAGAGTTTAATCTGTTCTTTTGTTACTCCAGGTTGCTTCATATTAGTACACAGAACATGGAATTCTGTCAAGTGTTTATGTGTGTCTTCACCAACGAGACCATGAAAATTGGGTAAGAGATGAATCAGTCCAGATTTTAATTCAAAATTAATGTTTTCATCAAGGTTGGGAAAAGTAATGCATAAAGGTTGATGGCGTATATTTGGAGTTGTAAGCTTTTTAGAGTGGGGTGCTTGGCCATGATTACTTCATCCTTCTCCTGATGAATGTCCTATTGAAGTTCTTTTTTATGCTTATGAATAGATTTTCCAATATTTGGATTGAATTGTAAATCTTGAGAATTTGCAGAATGAGTCACAGGCATAAATCAAAATAAAAATCACAAAAAGGTAATAGATATGTCCCCAGCCATGGCTCCAAAATTTGGGGCGTACTGTCATAGGTACACCAAAATTAATACCTTACCTCTCAATTAACCTATAGTAGTGGGAGTAAGGGTCGATCCCACAGAGACTAGAATTTTCTTATGTGATTGAGAAAATAGAGGATTTATAATTGTAAATAAATCAAAGTAAACAAGAATAAAAGTCATTAAGAGAGAGTTATTAATAATAAAGATGTTAGCTTTTATTGATATACACCATCAAAGGATTGCATTGTAATTGAAAACATAATCAATCTTAATATGAATATATATCATTGGGATTTAAACCATATTCCTCCTTAAGTCTAGTAATTGATAACAATCGCCTCAATTAAACCCTAATTAATAAGCAATCTTTTAACACATCGGTAAATTCTAACCTATTGATTGTATGAAGAACTAGGTAAACTGATATAGCTAAAAAATATAGACATATAGGCTATATCTAATTTAGTAAATTATTCATCATAGGTTCAATGATTTATAATCCAAAATCTTTAAAACTATTTGCCTTATGAATACAGTAATAAAAACTTTTTTCAAAACATAATTCAGCAGTATATTAAGACAAACAATATACTAGTAAGCCTTCTAGCAATCATATGAATAATCATTAAGAAGAGAAAACCAGATGAACAATCAATACAAAATTAATATAGAACTAATCAAATCAAATCCAAATCACACAATGCATGAAGATCCCATGAAGTTTTAATCTTCCTCTTCCAACTAAGATTAATTTAGCTGCGTAGGGACAAAAGAAAATCTAAAAAAGAATTCAATAAGGTAATTAAGAGCTTAATTTATCTTTCCTGCTTCCTTTCTTCTCTTTTTTATAGATTGGCTACTCTTCATTGAAGTAGAACAATTTCTAGGTGAAAACCTAACCCATCAGACTTTAATTGGAGCTAAAAAGACCTGAAAATCATAATTTCAGCATTTTGGTGCAACGGCGAGCATCGCGGTGCTACAGAAATAGATTGACGGGGTGCCACGGCACTTTGGAAATTCCTGCATAAGGCACCACAGTGCATTGTGTCCAACACCACGGCTCTCGGTCTGTCGGCTACTTAGGCGCCACAGTGCTTTGGGTTTTGGGAAACTCAGTGCCAATTGTAATTAAATCAAAGTAAACAAGAATAAAAGTTATTAATAATAAAGATGTTAGCTTTTATTGATATACACCATCAAGGGATTGCATTGTTATTGACAATATAATCAATCTTAATATAAATATCTATCATTGGGATTTAAACCCTATTCTTCCTTAAGTCTAGTAATTGATGACAGTCGCCTAAATTAAAACTTAATTAATAAGCAATCTTTTAACACATCGGTAAATTCTAACCTACTAATTGCATGAAGAACTAGAGAAACTGATAGAGTTAAAAAATATAGACACATCGTGACCAAGTAATACAATGATAAGTGAGTATCATCCCATGAGGAAGTGTAACCAGAAATTACTATAGAAGTTCTGACCCGAGAATTGCTATAGCAAAAATTGTTGATCCCTCCAAGATAGATTGGATTCAAGCTCAAGTAAGACTAGAACAAAACAAAGTACTCTAAAATGGAAATTTAAGGCATGCTAAGGTAATAGAAAATCAAATAATAAAGTCAACTAAGGTTGTTTCAGGATTGCTATGAAGTCCTACACTCATTTTGCTCTAGCTTTTACTGTAGCGATTGCTCCAGTACGCAGTTTTACTTTTTGAATGGGTTCTTTCCAGAATACCACTCCCTGCCCTTCTTGGGTTCAGTTTCATACATTCCTATATAAATCCAACCCCAAGAACTACACTTGGCGCCCTGAACTATTCGGTTACATGGGACAACCATATATTCCTATATTGGTCATGCATTGGTTTCTTCACCAACCCATAACATTCAAAAATCATTCTAGCATCCATTTACGCTTCCATGTTAAATGTTAGCTTCAACCTTATACTATTAAGGGTCATTTAACAGTAGAAATTTAAGAATTGAAAAACAGTTTGAATGTCAAGAGAAATGTTATAACAATATCATTCATTTATTAAAAATGTTCTAAGAGTTCACAACAACCCATCTACAACCCTAGCTGAAGGCTTAGCCCAACGTCCTATCTAAAAAAATTACAAGTTTTTCAATCAGAACAGACATGATGCAAGGAAGAGATACGATAACCACAAATAGTAAAAAAAAAAGCGAAGACACAGAAGGGAAAAAGAGAGTTCTAGAGAAGGATTCTCTTCTTTCCCATGTAGTGGTTCTTCTTGTTTAATTCAATGGAATAATATCTCCCATTTTATGCATTCCTGCCAGAGGTTCGGTCTGCTCTGGGTGCTCTCCCTCCGTTTGTAACATCCCATAATTTTTATTTTTAAATAATAATGTTTTGTTATAAAAAAAATTTTATTTTTTAAAAAAAGATTATGTTATGCTAAAAAGAAGTCTATTTTTGATTAAAATAATTATTGTTTTGCTTGAAATAATTATATTGGTCTTTAATGAATTTTGTTGTATTTTTAGAAATATTCTTTCTTTTATTATGTATAAAGATATTTATTTTATGATTTTTTTTATTAAGAATTTTATCAAGAAAAGTCATGATTTAAGAGTTTAACTAAAGGTTTACGAGAATGTAATTTTTTAGAAATTGTTAGTATATTTTAGGATGAAAAACGGAATTTATATGAATTTATATAAAAGAAAATCATATTATTCACTTATTAAATAATAATAATAATTATTTTAAAAAATAAATAAAAATAAATAAAAAGGGAAGAAGGGAAGCAGGAGACGGAGGCAAATTTTGGAGAAAAATTTGAGAAGAGTGAATAGTGAGTAAATAGTAAATGAATAGTAACCTTCAACTTTTTCTCTAGATCTAGAGTGCCTATTGGCTTCCTATCTTAAAACTGAAGGTGCTACTGGATTCAGGACGAATAATACTACAGTTTTGACTAATCAATTTTTCAAATAAGCCGTTGAATTGTCGTAGATCTGAAGTAGAAAATCTCAGAAAAAGGTAAATTCTGAAACTCTTACTTAGAGACCTCCAATTGTAATTCTGACACCGTAGATGGATTCAGGAGTTAGTTAAACCTTAGGATATGAAATTTTTCATCTATCTGACAATTTTTTATTCGTCGTGAATAGTGATTTTCAACGGGTGTATAGTGTTTTTCGGCTGTGAATAGTGACTAAGCTCCCGAAGTCATTTTCTAAGTCTTTGAATCCTCCGGACACGTTTTTGAGGTCTAATTAGTCAAATTCGGATTGTAAAAGTACATTTTAGGACTGTCCAACCAGGAGCCCTACCCTATGAGTAGATAACTCTTTCTATGACTTGCCCCATGCTCTTCTTGAACTATAAATGTATTATTGTTTCTGTTTATAAATTATTTATACTATTATAAGTTTATGAAATGTGTTAAAATATCTATTATACTTACGAACTGGCACATAGTTCAAGAAGAGTATGGTTTTAGAAATGAATTTTGGAACTCATTGAATATGTGGTTCTAAATGTATTTATCATTATTTGATAAAGTGAATATTATGTGCACGATGTATTGATTTGTAAAGCTATATACTTGTGAAAATGATGCATGTCATATTATAAATGAGATTAAATGGCAAGCATAAAGCTCATGGCGAGTTGCTTGATAATTTTACATGTATTTATATGTATTGATGAATATCGGCTGGTTGTATGGCTTATGACGGTACCGAATAGGGGACACCCTATTAGCATGAGTGAGCCGGGGGAGGGCCGCTTCAAACGGGTGACAGTGGTAATCTGAGGAGGTAGGAAGGTGATGTACTCACATTCCCTGATCACTTATTGTGACTAGGGTCGAGGTCACTATGCGTATAGCAAATGCGTTATATTTTCATTGCATTGACCAGATTGCCAAGTGAGGCAGGTGCATTAAAAGTGATGATTTTATCTCCAAATTTTAATATTTTACTATAGCTTATACAGCTGAGCATAACAACATTTGTTTAATAATCATACCGTGCGGCATATGGTTTTGGATATTTGAATATCCTTTGATTTGAGAATATTTGAAATACGGGTCTTATATGAATGTACTTCTGAATTGTATTTTTTATGTGACATATTTTAAAACATAAGTACATCCATATGCTGACCTAAGAGGTCATAGGAGGAATTATTTGCTCACAGAGTTGTCAAACTCACTACACGATATTTCCACATTTTTCATATAAGAATATCAGAGTTTGATTCGGCAGATAGGTGATATATTCTCTGGGTGAGTCTACATTGCTTCCAAGACTCACGGTCTTTGAATTATACTGCATTTGTATTCTAGAGTGCTCTGAACGCTATAGGAAGGATCCCCGTTTCTGCTGTACTCTGATGTTTATAGACTTGGTCTGTATATTGTGTATACATAAGAGATCTTATATGGATTTGTTCCTATGATAAAGAATTGAATTATGTATCTTTCTGGGAAATATCTGATTGCAAAAATAATAATAAAAAAATGTTTATTTTACGTAACATAAATTGGGGGCATTACACCTTTTCTCTCTCTACCCATGTGTATTTCACTTTTCTCCTCCCAGGCTTTTATAGACTAGCATTGTGGTTCCAGTGAGGTGGCTCATTTCCAGCTTTCTTTTCCTTTTCAGCTTGCACCTTTGCCAGTGCCTTTTTCCTCCACATTCAGTAGTGGAGACAATCTCTGCATCTCTGCGTCTTTGCTTCTGTTGTGTCTCTACTGTGACAGCTGAGTGCTCCTCCTTCCACACTGGGTAGTGGAGGTTATGCATGCTACAATAGCCATGTATCAATTCCACCTACACTGTATCACATAAGAAACAGTTTCCAATCATGTGCACCATACCAATAGAGAAGAAACACCCAGCATGACTAAATTTACCACTTTCTTTTTCATGAATGCACACTAAGTTTTACAATAAGTATGGTGGATGATCTTATATTCAGGAGATACAAAACACACTATTAAACCAGGGAGCATTAATACTAAAGAACCACAATGTAGAGTAATAACCCCGAGAAAAGCATGAAATAGTTCTAATGAATTAGAGTTATCAAATCCCCCCAAATTTAGAGTCTTCATTGTCCTCAAGCAAATCGCTCTACCCACTAAAAGGTTCTACCTAAGCTTCAGCCCCCTTATCTGATTAGCTCCATGCAGCACTACTATTGGCTCTTAACTCTCCAAATTGTTTTCAAATAAGAACTGTCACATGTCCCTTCACATCAAACCTTAACTGAAACTTCCTTTGTGAATGTGTGTGCCTTATGGTTAGTCCTTTAAGAATCACTTAAGTCAAGATCAGTCATTGTCATGTGATTTCATATGCTAATATATCATGTCTCTCTACTAAAGCAGGATGGCAACACATCCAAGGCACAAAACTACAATAACTAGAGCATTTAAGAGGGTGCATCAACTTATTTCTTTTTTTTTCTTCCCTCCCTCTCCCTCTCTCTCTCTCTCTCTTCTTTATAGGTCATTGGTGCCTTTTGACGCGAATGACAACATTTGTGATGAAGGCACCCAGTTACTTAACACCATCACCTTCATACTTTTGTGTCATTATTTTACATAAAAGTATACATGGGGCTCATGCATACCCCTGGTTACTAAGGGATAGCAGAGGCATTGGAGTGGCAACTATTTTCTCTCTTCTTCTTTTTTATAACATAAACCCATCCCCCAAACTTAAGCCTTTCTACAAATGAGCTTATGCCTCCTATTGTCATTCAGTAAATTATTTTAAAAGACTCTCAACAATAACTCTAAAATCCTAGGACCACTTCTTGAAAAATTATCAAGTTTCTCTTACTAAAGATTGACCATAGCCTAATCCTCATAGGGGAGGGTTCCAGTTGAATCAGTTAGCATGCAGAATTCCTAATTTCATCAGTCATTTTCTAGCTTTTCCTCATGGAGCTTCCTCGAACCAATAACAGGCCACGAAACAGAACATGACATATGTAACAACTACATTTAAGTATCAAATTTTTTTTAAATACCATGAAGTTATTACCTTGTTACAACTTAACTTAATATAACATTTATTTAATTTATACAATACAGAGTTCACATACATGTCATTAATCAAAACATACGTACAACATATGAAACACATAAAAATCTACATCTTATTTATTCTGATTGACCAATTCCGGAGATACAGGTGCGGGTGGTTGCACCTTCACCGAGATCTAAGCCAACTTGACCACAAACATTTTATTTGCTTATGGAATCTGCCCAACATAAAGTACTCGATCCAACATGCACTAAAAGCCAGAGCTATAAAAAAATCTGCATAACTAATTTTCTGAACATGATATGGAAATATAGTGAGAATTAAATCCCAGTAAGTTCAACAATAAATCATCATCAATATAGCTCATCACATCATGTTCAGCTGTATAAACTACAGAAAATATCTTTGGTCACATGAATGCGTTATATTTATGCACATAAGAATCATATAGTAATAATATGTATGACAGGAGTAACTATTTTTAGAATATCATATGATGGCCAACAACTTATTCTCATTTCAAGCTACCCCGGTCAGGGTGAGTATCCTCTACTCTCCGGTATGGGCTTTTCTCGCTCTGTCCGACATGGCACACTTTCTCTTTCTTTTCTCATAATCATAATCATAACCGTTGGTAGGGCGTCCCCTACTGGTACACCACATGGATTTACATGTGACCGTGCTCATTTCTTTTCTTTTCACAATGATAGCCAAAAATATGCTTTCAATAACAAGTATGTTCATCAAAATATAACTATTACCATAAATCATTGGTAATCATGCCATGAACATAACCATTTCAAATAACACTTTATAAAATATTTCCATGTCAGAATTTTACACTTAAGATAGTAAGAAGTTCATACAATGGCAATGGCTATGGCATATACTAGTCATTTATAAGATTCATCTTCTTTTTTAAATATTAATTTTATTTCTTTATTTTCTTGATGTAGGTTTTCATCATATCTAACCTTCTCTTACTAAATAGAGCATAACTCCCTCAATTGAACTCTGATGTAGGTGATCTTAGTGTCAATTTCAAGATAAAACAATTATCTAAAACTATTATGTTGAACATTGTAGCAAAATATTAAGAAATCAAGGTGATATTACTCCCTAAATGTATATGTTATTTCTTCTCGGATAGGTTCTGACCTCTACCTGCAAATCAGACCATATCTACCTTATATGGACTCCAACTTGAGTAATTCCAGTGGCTAAAAATCCATAAAACACATATCTATAATTCTTATGTTAACCATTTATTTTAATGCCATACATATAATTCCCAGAAATTAAAATACAGAAGCGGTCCTAACATATTCTTCCCTGATGAACCATTTTCTGACCTTTGACTACTAATTGACTCATATCTTCCTCATATGGACTCCAAATTGAATGATTCCAGTGGCTAAAAATCCATGACACACATAGCTATAATTCTTATGTTAACTATTTATTTTAATTCCATACAGATAATTCCCAGAAATTAAAATATAGAAGCTATCCTAACATATTCTTCCCTAATCCAACTTATGGCTAGCGTTGGGTCATAGCCAACTTGGAAACAAGGTGGTCTAGTCCTCAGGAACTCGGATATGCCATTATCTTTTCTAGCCATCCGGTTGTTAGCACCATTCTCACCATTTGGGTTATTAGCATCCTGGAGATATTGTAAAATTTGGTTGGTGGTCATGACTTGGTCTCGAATTGTCGTGGCCAGGTTGTGCAGGGTTTCCTCTGCATTGGTTGCTGGATTCCTCCTTGGTGGTGCCATTTCCTACTATGGCAAAAAAAAATTTATGCTGCTATTGAGGTGATCAAGCCCAATAGTTAGTTTAAAAATATTTAATAGCAGTCATAACACCACCTCGGCATATAGATAGGAAACACTAGTAATTTCTTACCTATATGAATCACTGATCCCCTACACAGCACAACTACAACATACTCAAGACACTATAAGATTGATTCAGATAACTGTCCACCAACTGGCCATTTAGGATCGACCTGCTTTGATACCAATTATGTAACAACTCCATTTAAGTATTAATTATTTTTTTAAATACCATGAAGTTATTACCTTCTTACAACTTAACTCAATATAACATTTATTTAATTTATACAATACAGAGTTCACATACATGTCATTAATCAAAACATACGTACAACATATCAAACACATAAAAATCTACATCTTATTTATTCTGGTTGACCAATTATGGAGATACAGGTGCGAGTGGTTGCAACTTCACCGGGATCTAAGCCAACTCGACCACAAACATTTTATTTGCTTCTGGAATCTGCCCAACATAAAGTACTCGATCCAACGTGCACTAAAAGCCAGAGCTATAGAAAAATCTGCATAACTAATTTTCTGAACATGATATGGAAATATAGTGAGAATTAAATCCCAGTAAGTTCAATAATAAATCATCATCAATATAGCTCATCATATCATGTTCAGCTATATAAACTACAGAAAATATCTTTGGTCACATGAATGCATTATATCTATGCACATAAGAATCATACAGTAATAATACGTATGACAGGAGTAACTATTTTTAGAATATCATATGATGGCCAACAACTTATTCTCATTTCAAGCTACCCCGATCAGGGTGAGTATCCTCTACTCTCCGGTACGGGCTTTTCTCGCTCCGTTCGACATGGCACACTTTCTCTTTCTTTTCTCATAATCATAATCATAACCGTTGGTAGGGCGTCCCCTTCTGGTGCACCACACAGATTGCCATTTGACCGTGCTCATTTTTTTTCTTTTCACATTGATAGCCAAAAATATGCTTTCAATAACAAGTATGTTCATCAAAATATAACTATTTCCATAAATCATTGGTAATCATGCCATGAACAAAATCATTTCAAATAACACTTTATAAAATATTTCCATGTCAGAATTTTACACTTAAGATGGTAAGAAGTTCATACAATGGCAATGGCTATGGCATATACTAGTCATTTATAAGATTTGTCTTCTTTTTTAAATATTAATTTTATTTCTTCATTTTCTTGATGTAGGTTTTCATCATATCTAACCTTCTCTTACTAATCAGAGCATATCTCCCTCAATTGAACTCCTATTTAGGTGATCTTAGTGTCAATTTCAAGATAAAACAATTATCTAAAACTATTATGTTGAAAATTGTAGCGAAATATTAAGAAATCAAGGTCATATTACTCCCTAAATGTACAGGTTATTTCTTCTCGGATAGGTTCTGACCTCTACCTACTAATCGGACCATATCTACCTCATATGGACTCCAACTTGAGTAATCCCAGTGGCTAAAACTCCATGACACACATATCTATAATTCTTATGTTAACCATTTATTTTAATTCCATACATATAATTCCTAAAAATTAAAATACATAAGCTGTCCTAACATATTCTTCCCTGATGAACCATTTTCTGAACTTTGACTACTAATCAGCTAATATCTTCCTCATATCGACTCCAAATTGAATGATTCTAGTGGCTAAACATCCCTGAGACACATAGCTATAATTCTTATGTTAACCATTTATTTTAATTCCATACAAATAATTTCCAGAAATTAAAATACATAAGCTATCCTAACATATTCTTCCCTGATGAACCATTTTCTGACCTTTGACTACTAATCAGCTCATATCTTCCTCATATGGACTCCACATTGAATGCTTCCAGTGGTTAAAAATCCATGACACACATATCTATAATTCTTATGTTAACCATTTATTTTAATTCCATACAGATAATTCCCAGAAATTAAAATACAGAAGTTATTCTAACATATTCTTCCCTGATGAACCATTTTATGACCTTTGACTACTAATCAGCTCATATCTTCTTCATATGGACTCCAAATTGAATGATTCGAGTGGCTAAAATCCACGACATACATAGCTATAATTCTTATGTTAACCATTTATTTTAATTCCTTATAGATGGGTCCCAAAAATTAAAACACCGAAGCTTAAAATTCTGCCACCCATAGCCATACCCATGTAGAACTATCTACACCAACCTAAGTATTCAAACATACATCACATGCAATATCAATATGTAACATGATATAGCAACATCATGACCAATCATAAAAGTTCTAAGATCAAAATCTCATATAAATATTATAAGTTTCAAAATTTTTCTTCAAAAAGAAATATTGTTAAATTTACCTGGAGCACTTAGTCCCATAGACTTCTCCTTGCTCTTTCTTCCTTTCTTCCTCTCCTTTCCTCACTCTACCTTGCTTCTATTTTTCCTCTCCCTCACTTGGACAAAATTATAATGTTGTAAGGGTGGGTTTTCTTATATAGACCACCAAATAATTCACCTTTCTTGATCATGGGTCTACCTTATCACAATTAGGATACACTTTGTTGAATTTTTGGAAAACAAACAACTTATGTTCTTGTCTTCCTCTTCCTTAGTCAAGATATGCATAGGAAAATGAGATTTGTATTTTGAAAATTATGATGATATGTTCTTAAGATAAGGGACAAGATCCCTTTGATTTAGGGATTCTTTTCCATTTTCTTTTGTCTGAAACAAGTATGATAGGTTTGCCTTTTTAGGTGGCAAATTTCTAGCCCTTGAATCTCCATATTTGGTTGATACTATTTGTGTGGGATAGGAATGTTTTGTCCTAATGCCATGTATTATCATACCACTTGCTAGAATTATGAGTGTAGGATATAGATGTTTTTGTCCTAAAGCCTTGTATTATCATGCCACTTGCCAAAATTATCAATGTAGAATCACACCACTTGCTAAATTTTTGTCTTAATGCCATGTAACCTAATCTTTATTATTAAATTATTATATCATCACCTAATTTATCTTATTTTATTTTTCCTTTTAGATTTGGGCTTATTCTACCCATTTTCTTTGCTTTGGATAAAATTCTACCTTTCTTGGAGGGCTTGGTCACATTTTCATAATTTTAGGGCTATTGGTCCAATTATAGGGCGCTTTATGTTTTCTCGCCTCCCTTTTTTTTTACCAGGCCTTAAGTGTTGGGCTCCATCTTTTTTTCTCTTTTTGTTTAGGCATCTGGGTGCCCTTCTCTTTTGTTTCTTTAGCCTAGCTTTTTCCTTCTTTTTTTTAGCCCTGCGTCCCAGTTCCATCTTTATGCCAAGGGAAGACTCCTTGCTTCAGCGGTAGGCGCTCTTGCTATAGCATTTGTTGTGGCAAATTGTTAAAAACCCGAATTTCACTCTGATGCTTCCATAGGCCTGAGAAGTTAACACAGATGATATCAAAAAAAGAATTCAAGCTACCTGACAACTGTAAAATAAAATGAAAATGTATAAAAACATGGGTTGCCTCCTATAAGTGCTTGTTTTATAGTCAACAGCCTAATTACTTACCTTTTTATCCGTCTTGTAATTAGATTGAGGTGTGTTGGCGTTCCACATCACCTCCCAAATAGTGCTTAATCCTTTGTCCATTAACCTTGAATGTTCTCCTTGATTTTTCCTCTTATAATTCAATGGCTCCAAATGGAAAAACCTTGTTAATGCGAAAAGGCCCAGACTAGCGTGATTTTAGCTTTCTAAGGAACAAGGTCAGCCTATAATTGAACAGCAATACTTTTTATCCTACTTTAAAGTACATGGCTGTATTTTCTTGTCATGCCACTGCTTTGTCTTCTCCTTGTATAGTTGAGCATTCTCATAAGCCTGGCTGTGAAATTCATCCAACTCACTCAACTGTAGCATCCTTTTCTCACCAGCAACCTCCAAATTCAGGTTTAAATTCTTGACTGCCCAATATGCTCGATGCTCTAGCTCCACTGGCAAATGACACGCTTTGCCAAATACTAACTTGTATGGAGACATCCCAAAATGTGTTTTATAGGCTATTCGATAAGCCCACAATGCATCATCCAATCTTGAGGACCAATCTTTTCTGGTTGGGCCAACAGCTTTTTCAAGGATCCTCTTTATCTATCTGTTTGAGATTTTAGCCTGCCCATTGGTTTGGGGATAGCATGGTGTTGCCACATTGTCTTTAACTCCATACATAGCCAGCAATGCCCCAAACTGCCTGTTGCAAAAGTGAGTTCCTCCATCACTGATGATGGCTCTAGGAGTTCTAAATCTTATGAAAATGTTCTTTTTAAGGAACCTAGTCACCACCTTTGCATGATTAGTTTGAGAAGCACTTGCTTTTACCCATTTTGAAACATAATCAACAACCAACAATATATTTTGATTGCTAAAACTTGAAAGGAATGACCTTATAAAATCAATTCCCCATACATCAAATAATTCTACTTCCAAACTGTTATTTAGAGGCATTTCATGTCTTTTGGATATATTCCCTACTCTTTGGCACCTATCGCATCACAACACAAAAGAGTGGGAGTCTTTGAATAAAGAAGGCCATTAGAACCCTGCCTGCAAAACTTTGTTTGCAGTCCTAATCCCTCCAAAATGGCCTCCATAAGTGGAGGCATGGCATTGCTGCATGACAGGCTCCATTTCTTCCTTTGGAATGCATCTCCTAATCATCTGATCAGCACACTGCTTGAAGAGATATAGTTCATCCCAATGGTAAGAATTTACGTCATGCAGGAATTTCTTTTTTTGCTGTGAAGTTAAATCTGGTGTGAGCAATCCACTCACTAAGTAATTCACATAATCGATATACCATGGCATACCAACTTAGGACATGAGAAAAAGTTGCTCATCCGAGAATTTCTCATTGACTTCCTCTACAATGTCTTTGTTTTATTCAAGTCTAGAAAGATGGTCAGCTACTTGGTTCTCAGTTCTCCTTCTATCTCTGATTTCTAGATCAAATTCTTGCAGCAGGAGTACCCATCGAATGAGCCTAAGCTTTGAATCCTACTTTTTGACTAGGTGCTTAATGGTAAAGTGGTCAGTATACACAATCACTTTTGTGCCCACTAAGTAGGATCTAAACTTTTCAAAAGCAAACACCACAGTCATCAACTCCTTTTCTGTTACAGTGTAGTTGAGTTGGGCTCCTTGTAGTATCTTACTAGTGTAGTATATGGAGTAAAACACCTTATTCCTACACTGCCCGAGAACAGCTTCCTCGAATGGTGAACCCCAATCAGGTGCCACAATAACAAGTGCTGTACTTAGTTTCTCCTTCAGATCATAGAAAGCTTTCATACAATCTTCGTCGAAGCAGAATGCTTTATCCTTCTCGAGTAGATTGCATAGGGGTTTAGCAATCTTGGAAAAATCCTTTAGAAATCTTCTGTAAAATCTTGCATGCCCAAGAAAACTTCTAATGCCTTTAACTGAAGTGGAAGGAGGCAACTTCTCGATGATCTCCACCTTGGCCTTGTCTACCTCAAGCTCTTCTTGAAAAACTTTATGTCCCAGCACAATTCCTTCTTTCACCATGAATTAGCACTTCTCCCAATTTAATACAAGATTTGTCTCCTCACACCTTTAAAGAACTTTAGCTAGATTTCGCAAGCCCAAGTCAAAAGAGTTTTCAAAAATTGAAAACTCATCTATAAAGATTTCCACAAATTTCTCTATCATTTTGGTGAAATTTGCCATCATACATCATTGAAAAGTAGATGGAGCATTGCATAACCCAAATGGCTTTCTCCGAAATGCAAAAGTGCCATATGGGCATGTGAATGTGATCTTGTGCTAGTCCTTGGGTGCTATAGCAATCTGATTGTACCTTGAATACCTATCCAGAAAGTAGTAGTACTCTCTCCCAGCAAGCCTATCCAACATTTAGTCAATTAATAGCAAGGGGAAATGGTCCTTTCTGGTGCTCTTGTTCAGCTTCCTGTAGTCCATGCAAATTCTCCAACAAGTCACAACCTTGGTTAGGATGAGCTCATTGTTTTCATTCTTGACCACAGTCATGCCCCCTTTTTTAGGGACACATTGGATTGGACTAACCTAAGAGTTGTCTGATATAAGGTAAATAATTCCAGCATCTAACCATTTTATGATTTCCTTCTCCATCACCTCCTTCATTGTCGGATTGAACCTTCTTTAAGCTTCAATGGACCCTTTTTCATTGTTTTCTAATAGAATCTTATGCATACAAAATGAGGGACTAATACCTTTAATATCAGCAATAGTCCACCTAATAGCTCTTTTGAACTTCTTCAATATCATGACTAATTGCCCCTCTTGCTCCTTTATCAAAAATGTTGAAATGATCATTGGTAGAGTGGCTGCATCACCTAAGTATGCATATTTCAGATGTACAGGTAATGGCTTAAGTTCCAAGGTTAGTGGTTCATCTTCTGATGCCTTTGGTAGCTTCAATTCTAGCAGGGGCATATCCAATGGTTTAACCATCAATCTTTGCTTTTCAGTGCCATGTTTTGCGTCTATCCAAGCCCATTCTTCCTCATCTTCTCTTTCTGAATCTGAGCTATCCTTCCACACCACTTGTAATGGGTCCCTATGGCACTTTTCAAATAGCTCAGATACTAAGGTATCTATCACATAGATAATTGAGCATTCTTCCACCTCGCTTGGGAACTTCATGGACTGAAACACATTAAATGTAATTTGCTCATCTTGTACTCTCAATGTCAACTCCTCTTTTTGCACATCAATTATAGTTCGGCCAGTGGCTAGGAATGGCCTGCCCAGAATGATTGGTACCTTTGCATTTGCTTCATAATCCAACACTATGAAATCCATTGGAAAAATAAATTTATCCACCTTGACCAAGACATCCTCGATTTTTCCTTCTAGATATGTTATAGATATGTCCTCTAATTGCAATGAAATTGTGGTACGCTTGGCTTCTCCAATCCCCAGGTTCTTGAAGATTGACATAGGAACGAGGTTAATGCTTGCACCCAAATCACAGAGGGCCTTGCCAAAGTACTGGTTTCCAATGGAGCATGGAATAGTGAAACTGCTTGGATCCTTGAGCTTGGGTGGTAGTTTATTTTGCAGCACAACACTGCATTCTCTCGTTAGAGCCACAGCTTCAAATTCCCTAAATGTTATTTTCTTAGTTAAAATGTCCTTCATGAATTTAACATAGTTAGCCATTTGCTCCAATGCTTCCACCAAGGGAATGTTAATGTGTAGCTACTTGAGGACATCTAGAAACCTTCTAAAGTAGTGGTCGTCCTACTATTTTTGGAATCTTTGCGGGAATGGTGGGGGTGGTTTGGCTTGCTGCACCTTTTGCTGTGGCAACGCGATAGCATTGGGTTACTGCACTTTTTGTTGTGGCAAAGCTACAGCATTTTATCCAGAGTTTCCCTCTTCTTTACTTGTCTCCTTAACTTACCCTTGTTTATTTTCTTCTTCCTCCAAGGGTGCAGTAGGATCTGTTCACTCCTATCTCTTAGCTTGGGATGATTCCACTACTTTTCTACTCTTGAGAGCTATGGCTTTGTAGTGCACCTTCCTATCTCTCCTAGGACTTCAGTATTGCTTGGGAGTGTCCCTAGAGGTCTATTTTTTAATTCATTGGCTAGCTGCCCAACTTGGTTCTCTAGATTCCTTAATGATGCAACTTGACTTTGGATCACAACATTATTTCTTGCAATGTATTCCTTAAGTAAGGACTCCAAAGAATTTGGAATCTCATTAGGTTGATGCTTTGGCTACTAAAATCCTGGGGGAGTTTGTGGTCTTGGTGGAGTATAATTACTTCCTTGGCCAACACCATAGCTACTCCAAGAAAAGTTAGGATGCTGTCTCCAACCCGAGTTATACGTATTTGAATAAAGGTTGTTGTTGTGATTCATGTTTCCCACGTAGCACACTGACTTTGGATTTGAAGGACAACTTTCAAACAAATGAGGCCCATTGCATAGAATGCAAGATACTCCAATTTCCTGAGCTGTATTAGCTCCTTGAGGGCAATTCAGCTACTGGTTTTTTAAAATATTTACTAATAAAGCTATTTGGGCTGTGAGAGAAGGCACTTCGCTCACTTCATGCATACCTACAGGCTTTTTTCTAATTGAGACTCTGTCCATAGGCCATTGATAATTGTTACTCACCATCCTTTCAAATAACTCATAAGCTTCATTGTATGTCTTGGACAAAAGTGCCATATTAGCTGCTATATCCACTATGGTTCTGGTTTACGCATTTAGACCATAATAGAAGGTATCTACCCGTATGCAGTACGGGATCCCATGATGATGGCATCTCCGTAACAACTCCTTGAACCTCTCCCAGGTGTTATACAGTAACTTTCTGTCTAGTTGCTAGAAGGATGTGATGTCATTTATCAACCTTGCATTCTTGGTAGGTGGGAAGTATTTCAGCAAGAACTTTTCTGCTAAATCGTTCTAGTTGGTGATAGAATTAGGTGGCAGAGAATTTAGCCAAGCTCTTACTCGATCTCTTAAGGAATAGGGGAACAATTTGAGCTTTAAAACTTCATATGTCACCCCCATTCATCTTTGATACATCTGTGACTTCCATAAACACCCTTAGGTGAAGGTGAGGGTCCTCTTTGGGCATTCTACTAAATTGCCCAGTAGTTTGTAGCATCTGAAACATCACTGGCTTGAGCTCAAAATGAAGAGTTTCAATTTCTGGCCTTACTATTCTTGGGTTCAACCCATTTAGATTTGGTTGAATATAAGCATTCAAGACTCTATCTCGGTCATCCATTTTGTCTGCTCCCCTCTGGTTGGCCATTTCTGCTACTTGATGAAGTCTCAACAGTTCTTTCCTTCTTCTTAGAAAAGTCCTCTTTATTTCAGGATCAAGTGGTAGTAGCTCCCTATCTGACTTGCTCATGCACTGATTTCACCAGCCCAAAACAACACCAGGATGCTTTAGGAATTAAAGTCCTTCACACAATCAAAATCTACTAGTAATTTTTTTAGTTTTCACTTCCCTGGCAACGGTGCCAAAAACTTATTGGTTGCAAAGTATATATACAATGTCCATACGCAAGTGCAGGTATCATGACCATGTAATATAGTAATAAGTAAGTATCGTCCCACGAGGAAGTGTAACCAGAAATTACTATAGATGTTTTGACCCGAGAATTGCTATAGCAAAAATTGTTGATCACTCCAAGATAGATTGGATTTAAGCTCAAGTAAGACTATAACAAAACAAAGTACTCTAAAAATGGAAATTTAAAGCATGCTAGGGTAATAGAAAATCAAATAATAAAGTCAACTAGGGTTGCTTCAGGATTGTTATGAACTCCTACACTCATTTTGCTCTAGCTTTTGTTGTAGCAATTGCTCTAGTACCCAGTTTTACTTTCTGAATGGGTTCTTTCCAGACTACCACTCCCTGCCCTTCTTGGGTTTAGTTTCATACATTCCTATATAAATCCAACCCCAAGAACTACACTTGATGCCCTAAACTATTGGGTTATATAGGTCAACCATATATTCATATATTGGTTGTGCATTGGTTTCTTTACCAACCCATAACATTCAAAAATCATTCTAGCTTATATCTAACCTTCCAAGTTAAATGTCAGCTTCAACCTTCTACTATTAAGGGTCATTTAACAGTAGAAATTTAAGAAATGTAAAAATAGTTTGAATGTCAAGAGCAATGCTATAACAATATCATTCATTTATTGAAAATGTGCTAAGAGTTCACAACAACCCATCTACAACCTTAGTTAGAGGCTTAGCCCAGCATCCTATCTAAACCAATTAGAACTATTTGAATCAGAATACACATGATGCAAGGAAGTGATAATGTAACCACACAAAAAAGCAAAGACACAAAAGGGAAGAAGAGAGTTCTAGAGAAGGATTCTCTTTTTCCTTATCTAACAACTCCTCTTGCTTGATTCAATGGAATAATATCTCCCATTCTACACATTCCTGCCAAAGGTTCAGTCTGCTCTAGGTGCTCTCCCTCCTTTTCTCTCTCGACCTGTGTGTATTTCACTTATCTCCTCTAAGCCTTTTTTAAACTAGTACTGTGGTCCTGGTAAGGTGGCTCATTTTCAGCTTTCTTTTCCTTTTTGGCCTACACCTCTGCCAGCACCTTTTTCCTCCACATTCAGTAGTGGAGACAATCTCTATACCTTTGCGTCTCTGCTTCTACTGCGTCTCTGCTATGACAGCTGAGTGCTCCTCCTTCCACGCTGAGTAGTGGAGGCTACGCATGCTATAATAGCCATGTATCAATTTCACCTACACCATATCACATAAGAAACAATTTCCAATTATGTGCACCATACCAATAGAGAAGAAACACCCAACATGACTCAGTTTACCACCTTCTTTTTCATGAATGCACACGCATGGTGGATGCTCTTTTATTTAGGAGATACAAAACAAACTAGTAAACCATGGAGTATTAATACTAATGAACCACAATGTAGAGTAATAACCCCAAGAAAAGCATGAAATAGTTCTAATGAATTAGAGTTATCAATAATCTATCTTAATATGAATATCTATCATTGGGATTTAAACCCTATTCCTCCTTAAGTCTAGTAATTGATGACAATCACCTTAATTAAACCCTAATTAATAAGCAATCTTTTAACACATCAGTAAATTCTAACCTATTAATTGCATGAAGAACTAGAGAAACTGATAGTGCTAAAAAATATAGACACATTGGCTATATCTATTTTAGTCAATTATTCATCATAGGTTCAATGATTTATAATCCAAAATCTTTAAAACTATTTGCCTTATGAATATAGTAATGAAAACTTTGTTCAAAACATAATTCAGCAGTATGTTGAGACAAACAATATACTAGTAGGCCTTCTAGCAATCATATGCATAATCATTAAAAAGAGAAAACTAGATGAACAATCAATTCAAAATTAAGATTGAACTAATAAAATTAAATCCAAATCTCACAATTCATGAAGATCCCTTAAGGTTTCTAAGTATATCCAATGATTCTATCAAAGCAAGCAATAGTTCTTATGGCAATGATTAGGGACTTGAGGCATTGAGATATGTGGTTAAGGGTGATTGAGTAACACTAAGATAATGGAATCTAGTGTTTAGAGATGCTCTTTGAGGAGATTGTTAATCGATTTGATGTGCTAACCCTGAACATGAGTAAGAAGAAGGGTAACGATAGGCCACATTCAAAAGTAAATGTTGCTTATAGACAACCTTCCAATAGACCAATTTTTACATATTGTAGGTAGTAGATCTACATAGATGACTCTAACTTGTGGACAAATTTTTCTCAAGTGGAAGGGTCTAGCATTAAACTGTTTAGGAATTAAGGTTGTTTAGGATTTTTTTTTTGTATTTTTTTGTTGGCATTAGGAGCTTTGCTATTTTATTTTCCTAGGCTACTAGGAGTCTTTAATATTTTAATGTTTGCTGGGGTAATCAGGAATCATTATTTTTAAATATATCCTAGTGTATTTAGAGAGTCCTAAAGTGTTAATGAGTTTTATTTAACGTAGTATAAATATGTTATTTGTTATTCATTTGGATAATTTTTAGTTAGTGAATAAATTTTGAGAATAATTTACTTTTACTCTTTGGAGTGTGTTTGTCTTTTATGCATATTCGATGCATCAGGACAAGCTTTTCTCAATTGGAAGGGTTTGACGCAAAGTTGTTTAGGATTTTTGTTTATTTTTTTGTAGTTTCCTGTTCAGATTAAGAGCTTTGTTAATTTATTTTAGAGAAAAATTCTCTTCCATCTCTTATATTTTATTATTATTACAAGGGCCTTCTCTTTATTTTCAAAATATACATAAACCTCCCAAGAAACCAAAAGATGTACTACAACTAAACCGATTTAAAACATTCCATTAGTTATATTGTTATTTTACTGTCTACTTATATCTTGTTTACCAAAATATCTTCATATAATGTTATGTTAATATATTTTTATTTCTTTCCATTAAAAAAAGGCAACTGACATTTGATAACGATTTTGCATTTTTTTATTTATATTGAAAACAATGTTATTGCTTGGTTGGTTTTAAATATATCCCAATTACTTTCAACAGTTTAACAATATAAACATTACTATTAATAAACAATAAATGGTGTATCTATTTGGAGAAAAAGTATAAACAACCATGCCATTTTATATTTTATGTGATGATAATTGAACTAAGGACACAAAGAATACTTCCAAGAAAATTTGGAACTAAAAATTATTTTTCTAAATTTCTCAAATATTTTGGAAGAAACAATTCATGAAATATTCATACATTGTCTAAAAATTATAAAACTTTGTAGGGACGTAGTGTAACAACTCTATTTTTAAAAAATATATATTTGTAAAGTCCCATAAAGTCATTACCTCTTTACTTCTAACTACTTAACTCATAATAACATTCAATTAATTTAACCAAGCATAATAAAGGTTTAAGGTCTACCAATAACATTGATACAATTCTGAGTTCACATACACATCATTAATCAAACTGTCCATACAAAAGTTAAACACATAAATATCTACATCTTATTCATCCTTGTTGACCAATTCTGGAGATATAGGTGCGGGTGGTTACACCTTCAACGAAATCTTAGCTAACGTGACCATAAACACCTTATTAATTACTGGGATCAACCCAAAATAGAGTAACTCGATCCAACGTGCACTAGAAGTCAGAGCCATAGAGAAATTATGCATAACTAGTTTTCTGAACATGATATGGAAATATAGTGAGGATTAAATTCCAATATGTTCAACAATAAATCATAATTATCATCAATATTGTTCATCACATCATGATCATCTATATAAACTACAACAAATATCTTAAGTCACATGAATGTACTTTATCTATGAACATGAAAATCCTGTAGTAATGACATGTATGGCATGAATAATTATTTTTAGAATATCATATGATGTCTATCAACTTATTTTTATATCAAGTTAGCTCGATCAGGGTGAGTACTTTCTACTCTCTGGTATGGACTTTTTCGCTCTGTCTGACATGTCACACTTTCTCTTTCTTTTCTCTTTATCATAATTATAGCTATGAGTAGGGTGTTCCATACTGGTGCACCCCACAGAACACCATGTAATTGTACTCGTCTCTTTTCTTTTCTTTTCTTTTCTTTTCACATTAATAGCCAAAAATATGATTTCAATAACAAGTATGTTTATTATACTCACATGCCATAATTTAGCTTTAAAGTATAATCATTACCAAAAGTCATTGGTAAAATGAAATCATGCCATGAATATAATCATTTTCAAATATCACTTTATAAAATATTTTAATGTCAAAATTAGACACTTAAGATGGTAAGGAGTTCATTCAATGGCAATGGCTAGGGCAAACACTAGTCATTTATTATTTTCATTTATAAGATTCTTCTTCTTTCTTAAATATTATTTTTATCTCTCACTAATTAGAGCATAACTTCCTCATTTTAACTCTGATTCAAGTGATCTTGGTGTCCATTTAAATCTAATAGAATCCTTTAAAACTCTTATGTTGAATATTTTAGTGAAATCGTAAGGAATCATGGTGTTATTACTCCCTCAAATTCAATTGTATTTCTTCTCGGGTAGGTTCTGACTTCTACTTACTAATTTGACCATATCTCCCTCCTATGGACTCTAAATTGAGTGATTCTAGTGGTTAAAAATTCTTGCGTCATATATCTATATTTTTCATGTTAATCATTTCTTTTAATTCCTTACAAATGTTTCTCATAAATTTAAACACAGGAGCTCACCTAACAAATTCTTCCCTAGTTAACTAGTTTCTGATAATTGCTTACTAACATGACCATATCTCCCTCATGTGGATTCCAAATTGAATGATTCTAGTGGCTAACAATTTTTGAGACATATATCTATATTTTTCATATGAACCATTTCTTTTAATTCCTGACATATATTTCCCATAAATTCAAACACATTAGCTTAACATATTCTTCCCTGGTTAACAATTTTTTGACCACTTCTTACTAATCAAACCTTATCTCCCTCATTTGAACTCCAAATTGGGGGATTTCATTGGCTAAACATTTGTGAGACATATATATACATTTTTCATGTTAACCATTTCTTTTAATTCCTAACCAATTCTTCCTAGAATCTCAAAAGTATAAGCTTATCTAGTTACTCTGAAATCCAGTTTTCTACCAAATCATTCCTAAGGTTTCAGTTCATTCTTTTATTACGTCCTCTTCCATTTTATTCCTAATTTAAATCTAACCATAAGATTACTCATTTCAACACATTAATTAGATTCCTTACACTTAATTTAACATATTCCATCATTTACTTCTTAAGAAAACAGAAATCAAATCATGTATTATTAAGGGTGTTTCCCACTAGAAATTTCTCATGGTCTTCTTTTAAGTGTTTAAGGTCATACTTATTTTATCAATATAATCATATTCTATCAATTTTTCACCGCATTCAAATATACATAATAGCAACATAAAAGACCTAAAATTTTGCTAACCATAGCCATATATATGCAGAACTTTTCAAACCAACCGAAGTATTCAAAATATCCATCACATGTAAGATCAAAATGTAACATGATATAGCAACATTCATGGTGTAATGCCCTAAATTTTCTATTAATTACCTTCACAAAATAGAATGTTGAGAAGGGTTAAAAAGGATTGAATGTAGTATTTATAAAGAAATAATTATGAATATTAAATAAGGAAATTCTCATTTTTAAAGGAAAGAACTAAGGACAGAATAATAATTTCTTCACTTGTAAGACCAAAAATGGGCAAAAATAATAAGGATAAGGAACCATGAAGAGAGTTGCACAAAAATTCATTGGAGCATACCTCAAGAGGAGATTAAACACTTGGCAAAATTTTAACTCACCAAACAAGGCCTTAACTAATGGTATGGTTCAATTATAATGGCATGGCATTCTCGTAATATTTGGAGAAAGCAAGGGCCTTGGTTAGATGGAGGGAAGCTTCTTGGGGAAGCTTTAATATTTTAATCCTTTTCCCCTTGACTCGGTGAAGAAGTCACCAGCCACCAAAGAGAAGAAAACTAGCCACGACAAGAGAAAAAGGAGAAAAAGAAAAGGAAAGAAAAGAAGGAGGAGAAGAGAGAGAAAGATGAAAGGGAAGGTGGAAAAGGTAAGTTTATCTTCCCTAACCTTGTGTTTGTCCATAAGCTTTCATGGAAATATTATGGTGGGGAAAAATGTTGTAGCTTGGTGGTGGAAGAATAGTGAAAGAAATCTAACCAAAGCTAGGGAGAGAAAGAGCTTATTGGTGCAACAATGTAAGATCAACACCATACTTATGAGCTTTCTTGATTAAAAGGCTTGGTGTGTGTCTTATATGGATTAATGGAACCATGATGGTAGGATAGATGAGAACATTGATGATGCATTTATGTTGTTGATGGCTGACTTTTATATATGTGCATAATGTGGTAATTTGTGAGAAATTTGTTGTAGTTAGATTTAGAGTTTAATTCATGATTTTTGAAGGATATGTGTTATGGATAATTTGGATCTTATATGCCTAAAATGTTGGATTGGATATTTTCTTGTTTGATCGTTGGTTTAAGGAGAAAAAGTGGATTTTTTTTAGTTTTGCAACCAGAGAATGGTCATGCTTGGTGGCATGGCCACGCCGTGCTTTGGGCTAGTTTTGGTTTTGGATGCAGAACACGGGTGGAGCATGTCCGTGCTTAGTGGCATGGCCATGCCATGTTTGGTGTTGGTTTTTGGAAACATGGGCTTTGTTGTGGGGAGCATAGGGAGGGAGCACAAGCATGAAGCACTAACGTGCTTGAGGGCACGGCTTGGCTGTGCTTCGTATTGTCTTGCTAATTTTATTGTTTTCTTGTTTCCTTTTTCAATCTTAACTAAGAACTAATGTTTATGAGATTATAATTGAGTTCCATGAGCCATATATCAAAGTAAAGTTTAGTGTTTACTTGCTTGTGAAATATCTTTTTGGAATTAATTATAAATGTATGAAGGAATGGTAGATAAATGCTATGCTTAAATGCCATAAATTACCATTATGTGTAACCAAAAAGGGTTAAATAATATATGTATGCTTTGGAAGATGAAAATACATGAATACCTTATCTCATATTACATTATGGGTCATTATAGCATGCATGAGAGCAAATGTTGATCATGCTCATGATGATTAATAACGTGTGTATTTTGTTGAGGCATGTGGCTAAAAAAATATGTAAAAGAGATGTGCTAGTCAAGAGGACCCTCTCTGAAGCAAGGTAGCCTGGCAACAGGTGTCACCTTACTATGTTGAGGTGATTGACAGTCAGAATGATCCTTTCTGAAGTAGGATGGCCTGACAATAGGTGTCGCCTTGCTATATTTAGGAGATTGACAATTCTAGGATGACCTTGACTGACCAAAGTGGCCCAATGACATGCGACACCTTGTGAACGTAAGGCGACTGAAGGGTTGTGGCTGTGATACGGTACTGGTATAGGGGATGCCCTATAAACTAGAGTGGTCCATGTGGGAAGGACTACTCCGACCAAGGAACCTAGTGGTGGGTGAGTAACTATAGGTGGTAAGGGCTCACACCCTATGAGGTTAGAAAATTGAAAATTATCAGATGATGAGCCACTGTGAGCAATATACAGGTACCTTATTAATACATGGTTTGTTATGTTTACATGATATTGATGTATAACCTGTATAAAGACTATATGTCCATACTGTACCTTCATTGTATAAAAGAGAAATTGTTTTTTTGTAATTTATACAGCTGAACATAACATGTGAGTTTTCTATTATGTTTCTAATTGTTGGATGTTGATCTTGGTGGGATTTTATATCTCATTATACTATGGTGTTATGTTTAGATCATCAGCATGTCGTTCGTGATTTTGACCATCCTACTTGAGTTGCAAACTATGGATATCCCCTACTTGGGATAGTTTGAACCTACTTGTTATCAACATAGTGGAAGTACCTTCACCCGGGCCGCCTTCTTCACCAGCAGTTCTCTGAGGGTGATGGCTACGAGGGCAATCGGATAGTAGTTATGTATATACTATTGTTGTAAATGGGCTAACCCTATTATTTTGGTGTAACAACACAATACTTCGGCTTTTGAGTGTATGCTTAGTACCTAGGGTTACACGTGTATATACTACTAATCCCTTATGTGATGTAGACTCATGTGTATATATTTATATAGATAAGATGCATATCTTTTTGGATGGTTGTCTATCTGTTGTGTTAATCACCATAAAAAAAATTAGTCGTTACACATAGCCAATCATCAAAGTAGCAAATATTATAAATTTCATCAAAGTTATAAGATCAAAATCTCATATAAATGTTACAAATTTCAAACCTTTTCTTCAAAAAGAGATATTGTTAAACCTACCTAAAGATCTCCCTAGCTTACTTAGTGAATTCTTTTTCTTGTTTCCTCTTAAAGGAAGTGGCAAGATTTCTCCCTTCCCTTAACTTTTCCAACTGCTTGAATAAGAGAGGAAGGATGAGTTTTGAACCCCAATGATGAAGAGAAAAGATGGATTCAAGTGGAGATTAAGCTAACTTACTTTGAGTACTAGTCATCTAGACTTCTCCTTCTTCTTCCTTCCTCTCTTCACCTCTCTTTCTCTCCTTTCCTCACTCTACCTTACTTCTATTTTTTCCTCTCCCTCACTTGGACAAAATTCTAATGTTATAAGAGTGGTTCTTTCTTAAATAAATTATCAAGTGGTCCTTCTCTCATAATTATGGGTCTACCTTATCATAATTAGTATGCACTTGGTTGCTTTTTAGAGGAAGACAAATCATATAATTGTCTTCCTCTCCCTTAGTCAAGATATGCATAGAAAATTGAGGATTTGTTAATTGAAAATTATGATAAAATGTTTTCAAGAAAAGGGGCAATTTCCCCTTAATTTAGGGATTCATTTCCTTTTTCTTTTGTCTCGGTCAAGTATGATAGATTTACCTTTTTAAGTGGCAAATTTCCAGCCATTAAGTCTCCCTTGGTTGGCTAAAATTATTTGTGTTGGATAGGGATGATTTATCTTAATGTCATGTATTATTACGTACTATATCATCACATGGCTGAAATTATGAGTGTAGGATATAGATGTTTTGTCCTAATGCCATGTATTATTACCTATTATTTCATCACATGTCTTGTTGAAATTATGAGTGTAGGATATAGATGTTTTGTTTTAATCCCATGTGACCTAATTTTGATTATTATTACACTATGATTTCCCCACATGATTCTTATTTTTTCTTCTTGGATTTGGGCTCATTCTTACCCATTTCCTTTTCTTTGGCTAAAATTCTACCTTTCATGAAAGGCTTGGTCACATTTTTCAAGATTTTTGGGCTATCGGTCCAACTTCTATATCCTAGTCTAAGTCTACGTTATATCTCTTGCTTGGGCTATCCAATTAGCTTGCTAGAAACTCATGTAAAGTGGAAAAACTCTATGAAGTGTCCATAGGTGAAGGCCCAATGTATGGGTGGAGATGTTAAACTTAGGAACTCTAGTTCTTGAATTAGTTAAAATTACCCTAATCCAATCTTCTTAAAATTTTAAGACATTTACTTACTTCCAAAAATATATCTTCCTTATCCAAGAATTTTGCCTCGCTTTAGGATATTATTTCTAATTTTTTATATTATGTTTTCCCTCTTTACATATTCCCTTATTGTTAAAAACATTTTCTATGCATACACATAAGGCGAAGAATTTCTAAGGCTTATATTTTCTTAGATAGCTAAACTTTGTTTAATAAGTTTTATTTCCTTAATTAAATATTTATGTACCTTTATTAATAAAAGAAACAAAATTAGGGATGTTACACAAAGCTTTAGTTTTCTCTCCCCCCTTCCTTGGCCAAAATATGCTCTTCAAAATGGGGGTGGAATTGCTTAAAAACATGTGACTAATTGACTATTCTTCTTTGGTCAATCACCTTACTTGTGGGACACTCAATTATCATTGTTGATCATTATGGCTTACTTCATCATGTGAGCTTTCTTCCTTCCTTTGATTTCGATTTCTTCTCCCTTTTTATAAGCTTGGCCAAAACACACATACACAATGGGGTGAGATATTTTGCCTCCAAAACTATGTGATCATTTACCTTACTTGTTGGGTGCTAAAATAGATATGTCATCATAGCTCATCATTAGGGTTTTCTTTTCTATCATGTGAGGCTCTACTCTTGCCTAAATTTTGGCTTCCCTTCACTCCTTCCTTCTTGGCCGAAAGGCTTAGTTGTTGTTGTTGTTGATATGTGACTAAACATTTTGGCCAAATCTTTACCGAATTTTTCTCCATGATGTGTCCTTTAATTATTCATCCATGTGGCTCACTCTGTATTAGTGTGAGTTGGCAAAGTTAGATGAGATGTCCATGAGGTGGCTAGTCTATGTGGAAGTCAAATAATGAAATATTGGGTAAGATGGTACGCTTAGAAGAATTAGTTCTCAAATTAAGATAATTCCCTTACTTTATATTCTTGAATTTTCAAAGTGTACTCACTGTTTCTTATTCTATTTTTTCTTGCCTCAAAGTTTCACCCCTTTATTAAGCAAATATCTCTAAATTTTGCTTCTCACAAATCTTTCTTTTCTTTTCCTAACCCTATACGAAAATCTCTAGGCTTACACATTTAATTTTTTAATGTTCATATTTTATTAGATATCTCTCTAAAAGCTTCTTAATCAATTTTTCCTCTTATACCTTTTAATAAGTAAAATTTGGGATGTTACACTACTTGGACAAGGCTCATCCATTCACTATTAGAAATAGGATAAATGTTTCTTGCGTTTAATAGTTTGAACACCTCTTTCTTTACTACTTCTTTCATATTTTCTTTCAACCTTCTTTGGTGTTCTCTAGAGGGTTTTACGTAACATCCATAATTTTACTTTATTTTATTAATAAAGGTACATAAATAGTTAATTAAGGAAATAAAATCTATTAAAAAAATTTTGATATCTAAGAAAATATAAACCTTAGAAATTCTTCACCATATGTGTATGTATAGAAAATGTTTCTAACATTAAGGGAATAAGTAAAGAAAGAAAATATAATAGGAAAAATTAGAAATAACATACTAAAGAGAGGCAAAATTCTTGGGTAAGGAAGATAAATTTTCTAGAAATAAGTGAAGGTCTTAAAATTTCAAGATAGGATTAGGGTAATTTTTCCTAATTTAAGAGCTAGAGTTCCTAAGTTTAACATCTCCACCCATACATTGGGCTTTCACCTATGGATAATTCATATAGAGTTTTTACACTTCACATGAATTTCTAGCAAGCCAATTGCATAACCTAAAAAAGAAATAAAATATAGAACTAGACTAGGATATAAAAGTTGGACCAGTAGCCCAAAAATTATAAAAATGTGACCAAGCCCTCCATGAAAGGTAGAATTTCAGCGAAAGCAAAGGAAATGGGTAAGAATGAGCCCAAATCCAAGAGGAAAAAATAAGAACCATGTGAGGAAATAGTAGTGTAATAATAATCAAGATTAGGTCACATGGCATTAGGAAAAAACATCTATATCCTACATTCATAATTTTAACAAGTAGGTAATAATATAAGGAATTAAGACAAAACATCTATATCCTACATTCATAATTTCAGCCCTTAGTGATGCATGATTTGATTTTGTTTCTCTTTTGAAATGGATGATGGAATAAGTTAAATTAAGTAAGAAATATAATTAAATGTAGAGATGAGTAATTCTATGGTTAGGTGGAAATTTGGAACAAAAATGAAAGATGAATTAATAAAAGGATGAACTAGAATTTTAGGAAAGGTTAGGCTAAGAAAACTAGATTTTGGAGTAATAAGGGAAGCTTCTACTTTTGAAATTCTGGAAAGAATCGATTATGAATTAAAAGAAATGGTTAACATGAAAAATGTAGATATATATCTCACATATTTTTATCCACTGGAATCACCTAATTTAAAGTTCAAATGAGGGAGATACAATCCGATTACAAAGCAGAGGTCAAAAAATGGTTAACCAGGGAAGAATTTGTTAGGTAAGATTCTGTGTTTGAATTTATGGGAAAAATCTATAAGGAACTAAAGTAAATAGTTAAAATGAATATATATATATGTCTCAAGAATTTTTAGCTACTGGAATCATTCAATTTGGAATCCATATTAGGAAGATATGGTCAGATTAATAAGTAGTGGTCAGAAACTAGCTAACCAGGGAAGAATTTGTTAAGTATTCTTCTGTGTTTGAATTTTTGGACAAAATCTGTAGGGAATGAAAGGAAATTGTTAACATAATAAATATAGATATATGTTTAACATATCTATAAACTCTAAAATCACTAAATGTGGAGTCCATATGAGGGAGATATGGCTAATTAATGAGTAGACGTCAGAATTAGTTTAAAATCCAAGGAGGTAAATGTAAATGTTTTTGTTTTCGATTTTTTGGGAATAATTCATAAGGAATTTGAATAAATTATAAACATAAAAATTGTAAATAATTGTCTTAGATTTTCATAGGCTTTGGAATCACCTCAATTGGAGTTTTTATAAGAGAAATCTGGTTGAATAAGTGAGGAAAGGTCACAAAACATGGCTAGGCCATGTTCTGGGTTGCTTCAGTATGGGTTGGCCGTGTTTAGGGCTGTTTTTGAGTATGTTTAAAGTATTTTCCAAGTATGGCCATGTCTTAGAACATGACCAGGCCGTGTTGGGAGTTGGAAAAGCTTCTTTTTAACATTTTTCTACCCTAAATGAACCCCATTAACTATAGGGTAATAATAGAAACCAAATTAGAGAAGAATGCCTTATAAAATATGTGAAAACATGTGTTGGAAATGATATAAGTAAGCGGAAAGTAACTAGAGGCCAAGCATAAAGCAAATAAAAAGATGAAAATAAAAAGAAGAAAAATCTTATAAATTGAAATAATAAATACAAGTGTATGCCCTAGCCATTGCCATTGCATGAACTCTTTACCATCTTAAGTGTGTAATTTTAACATGGAAATATTTTATAAAGTGATATTCGAAAATGATTATGTTCATGGCAAGATTGTATTTTACCATTGATTTTTGGTAATGATTATGCTTTGATGATAAATTATGGCATGTGAGTATAATGAACAGACTTGTTATTAAAATCATATTTTTTTCTATTAACGAGAAAAGAAAAGAAAATAGATGAGCACAGTCACATGGTTGTCCGTGTTAATGAGAAAAGAAAGAGAAAGTGTGCCATGTCGGACAGAGCGAGAAAAGCCTGTATCGGAGAGTAGAAAGTACTCACCCTGACCAGTGTAGCTTGATATGAAAATAAGTTAATAGCCATCATAGATATTCTAAAGATAGTTATCCATGACATAAATATTATTATTGCATGATTTTCATGTGCATAAATAAAGTGCATTCATATGACCTAAGATATTTGTTGTAACTTATATAGATGAACATGACATAATGATCTATATTAATGATAATTATGATTTATTGTTGAACCTATTAGGATTGAATTCTCACTATATTTCTATATCATGTTCAGAAAATTAATTTTGCAAGTTTTTCTTTGGCTCTGGATCTTAGTGTACATTGGATCGAGTTACTTTATGTTGGGCAGATCCCAAAAATTAATAAGGTGTTTGTGGTCTAGTTGGCTAAGATCCCGCTGAAAGTGCAACCACTAACACCTGTATCTCTGAAATTGGTCAACATGGATGAATAAGATGTAGATATTTATGTGTTTGATTTTTGTACGTATGTTTTGATTAATGATGTGTATGTGAACTCAAAATTGTATCAGTCTTATTGGTAGACCTTAAACCTTGATTATGCTTGGTTAAATTAATTGAATTTTATTATAAGTTAATTAATTAGAAGTAAAGAAGTAATGACTTTATGGGACATTACAAATATGTATATTGAAAAAAATAGAGTTGTTACATTTTATGATCATCATTAAGCAAAATATGAAGCTTGCATACAGATGGACTAATCCCTTTAATATTCTCAATACTATACCCAATTACATTCTTATATTTTTTGACAACCTCAAGTAGCTTACAAGTTTCATCAGCTTCCAATCTAGCACTAACAATCATGGGGTATGTTGAGTTAGAGTCATGAAATTCATACCTCAGATTGGAAGGAAGTGGTTTAAGTTCTACCTTTGGAGTTTTAACTTCCTCTCCAACTACTTTTTTTTACTGATGTAAACTTCTAATTTTTCTACCTTTTCTTATGAAGGGAAAATGGGACTAACATCAAGCATCTTTGCATATGCAGTAGCTTCAACCTGTTCATCACATAGAAAAGAACTCTCCACAGGGCATAGCTCAAGTGGGTTAGTAACATAGAGACTCATTACACTATTAGTCATATTCTATTCGGCTAAGTCAATTATACAACAAGATTCATTTAGAGATGGGTACTTCATTGCAGTTGCTAAATTGAACTCAATTTTCTCATCCCCTACATTCAGGGAAAGCTTTCCATCCTTTACATTAATTATACTTGTAGCTAGGAAAGGTGTAACACCCGAAATTTTATTAATAATATCCACAAAATAGAATAGTAAGAAAGGGTTAAAAACAATTAAATGAGGGAGTTATAGGGAAATAACAAGGAATACTAAATAAGGATCCTATTATTTTTGGGAAGATTTGTTAAGGATGAGATAGTGATTTCCTTGTTTATAGGGCCACAAGTAGATGTTGTTGTTTTAATTAAAACTCGCAAGTGCAGGAATCTATTGGAGTATAGATTTAGTGGTATGCAAGGTCGATCCCACAGAGATTTCCAATTGAGAGAAAATTCTAATATAGATCCGAAATAAATACTTCTAACCTAGTTCCCGATGTCTTGTTTTGTGAGAGGAATATTGAACAAATTACACAAAGAGCTAATATATTGAAATTAAACGAAGATGTATTCAAAGTAAAGAAGCATGCTAAGGTTAGAGGATCCACTCTTGGTATATCGGATAAAAATAAATTTAACTCTTTTATTACTCAATTAGAATCTTTACATGAATAAAGTTCTAATCGGATAATATGTTAATTTAAGCTCAACTTTGTTTATACATGAATTATATTTACCTCTTTTCTAATAATTTAAACATTCTTGTAAAATGGATTCAAGCGTACATTGTGCCAATCACCATATTGTCTACAATAAATCAAGAGTGATTCAAGTATTTATTGTGCCAAAAATTATCTACAATGTATCAAGGTTCACACTTTACAAGATTAAAAATACAAAGATGCAAAAGATAACTTGTAAATGGATTCAAGCATAAATTGTGCCAATCATTATATTTTCTACAATATATCAAAATTCACATTTTACAAGATTACCTTATGCAAAAAATGAAAGGTAGAAAATTAATTAACATAACAAAATAAAATGAAATAGAATAGGTGGCAAAGCCAACCAATAGTAAAATAAAATAAAGTAGGTGGCAAAGCTAACTATGAAAATGATAAGAGATAGGCGGTCTAATAAAACCAGCCAATAACATAACAAGAAATCGGCGGTTTGATAAAACCAGCCATTAAGAAATAATCACGAGAAAAGAAATAAGAAGGTAAATACAATATCAAAGATAAACATTAAGATTAAGAGTTAGATAAATTATTATTCTCATACCAAGAGTTTCACCCTTTCACCTTAGCATTAGGAGATTAGTTCTCCATAATCAAGGCAAGAAAGTGAAATGAAAGATGAACAGATATGATAATATTATGAAAGAAAATGAAAAATACAAGATGTCTAAAGAGAGAATAACATTACAAGTTCGTAGAATTCCAACAAAGCTTTCCCAAGCTCTATCCAAAGCTCTCCAAAAAAACTCCCCAACTCAACCCTCAAGCCTTCTATTTATAGATACAATTAAGTGTGGTTGGTGTGGTAATTATCAAAATTGTTAGGTAGGAAGTTGTGCAAAGTTGACAATTTGAATTCCAACATGTGCACCGAAATTGATCCTTGAATATCGTCTTGAAAACCGCCGAATTTTCTGACTTCATCAACACAAAAGTTGTAGAAAATTTCATTAGCTTTCCGTCAAGCCAAATTTGTGGGCAATTGGATACGTAATGTGTGAGTTATGGTCAAAATACTAGAGCAAAGTCGGGCTGGACTACAGCAGTAGTCAGATTCTCTTCTAGCCCACTTTTGGCCCTTTTAATATCCATATTTTCTGACTGCTTGAACATGAAAGTTGTACCCAATTATGTCAGCTACACACCTACCAAATTGTATACATATTGGATATGTATTTTTGGAGATATGGCCCAAGTACTACAGCAAGGTTAGGCTGGACTGCAACCAGCAAACATATTCTCAACATTGGGTGCTTTGCCTTGAATCTTTATGTTTTAGTTCTTTAGGAAATGTGATCATAAATCAAGAATATATTTGTGCATATATCCATTAGGATGCGTCTCAAGAGACAATATGATAATGCTCCTTACTCAGCCATCCTTAATGAATTTGTTTTATCTGCTTGATTTATAGACATCATTCCCAATGAACCACAATTTAACTATGATTCCTCCAATTAAGTCCATTTTCTACTCTTCTCTCCATCTGTAAGAGAGACACAAAACTAAAGACAAGTAAGGGAGATTTATGCTTAATTATGGAAAAAGATAAGATGAAAATATTTAATTTATGAGTATAAAACTCACTAATCAAATACCCCCAGACTTAATCTTTTGCTTGTCCTCAAGCAAAACACACAAACTTCAAAATTCAAATGATGAGTGAGTGATGAATTGTTTTTGACTTACTAAGCATTCCTCAAGGATCTAAAATGTGCAACCAAGAAAGATATCAGAATTCTAAGGTTATGTAGAACTTTTATTCAAATACAACATATGGTTTACTCTTGAATCCCAAGTGTGTGTGCGTAGTAGTCTTATGACATTGGACTTTTTGCATTCAAATAAATTTATGTAATCAAATATTTAAAACAGATCTCTAGATACATGCATTTGAGACTCCATAAGCTTATTTTTCATGTCACTCTCCACTAATGTAGACTAATCATAACATTTAAGATCATTAGGACTTTCATTAGGCTTGTAATGTATGGCACAAGTTAAAGGTGGATAAAATGATATGAATGAAAGCTCAACTCACTCTTCGACGTACATGATCATTTAAAGCCTCCTAAATACTTTTGATATTATACTATGAATTCTATCTCCAACCTTTTCATCATCCTTACATTTATTTGCTCATACTATTTTTTTTTTGAATATAAACACCCCCAAACTTATTTATTTAGGGAGTATTAACTTTCTTTCTTTCTTTTTTTTCTCTTTTTTTTTCTTTTTTTTTAACTTCTACCATCCACCCTTGAATCATAACTTTTCAAATGATCATGCCTGTGAGTGAAAGGTAAGAGTTAGACATATTTTTATTTAAAGGCTAGATAGAAATATAGGTGTTCAAGAAAGGATAAATATAAGCTCAAAATAGGTTGCTAGGGATATCATCATGTATAGGTTTGTTTGAAAGGCTCAAACAATTCCAAAAATGCCTAATTCATTTCTTAAATGGAGAGTAGTCTAGGATTTCGCCTCAAGTGACAATTGAATAAGTTCTAGAGTCTTATGAGATCAATTAACATATCTAAATCACATAAATCTTGTCTGAATAAACATTCAGTCAAATGTAAAAGATTAAGTGCACTAGATATTAGGATTCTCAAATAAAACATAAGTTACATTAAAGTTCAAGTTCACACATAACACCCAGAACTCATCAATTTTTCAAAGGTTACAAGCATTTTAAAACATTTTCATCATTGGTGCTAGCTTTGCCTAATCCCAAAACATCACTCAAATTTTTTTTTTTTTAAAGATGAAGAAACACAAAATAAACAATAAAGATTAAAAGAGGTATTACCTGGAAGGAGATCTAAGAAAAGATGAACCTGCAACAAACTAAACAGAAAATACAAATTTACTCAAACAAATAAAAGGTATTACAAATGAAGATTTAAGTCCAGTTTGCGCTTTCTGCGGTGTTCTGTTGTCCAACTTATTTGAGCTATAACTGGATCAGGTACATGAACAAATGCTTGTAATGCATCAATCAGCTCGTCAGCATTTGAGGCCAAGATGAGAATCTGACGTGCTAAGTGTGAGATAAACCTTTGTTCTACAGCATGATCAAGAAAAGACAACAAACCATCAAAGAAATTGTTAACATTCAACAAACCTATGGGTTTATGGTGCATGTTCAGTTGTACCCAAGAGACGACTTGAAAAATTTCCTATAGAGTACCAAAACCTCCAGCTAAGACAATGAAGGCGTCAGCGTTGCACATCATTTTAGCAATTCGTTCATGCATGGAGGATACCCTACATTCTTCCCTAATTATTTTTCCTACTATGTTTGATGCAGCTAGAGCTGTAGGAATAATACCAAGAACTTGGCATCCTCCTAGATATGCAGATCCAGACACACTCCCCATTAACCCTCGACAACCTCCACCATACACTAAATGAATCTTTCTCTTGGCTAGTACCATACCCAAAGTTTGTGCTGCTTTTACATATTCTCCATTTTTCCCAGGACTAGAACCACAAAAGACACAAATATTTCGAAAGTGACAAACTGCGGTTCCTTCCATATCTGCACTCACCTTAACTTTGATTATGAAGATGAAGATAATGAGGTGCACATTTATAAGACTCAAATAAGGGCATACTTGTAATAGCTATGTGAATAGGCCGATGGCATAATTTCAATAGCTATAAGAGTAGGCTGGCGAATGTCTGCTAAATCAAAGGTGAAAAATTCAAAAATGACGGCACGCATGCATATGTACAGTAGTTGTGATTGTGGCTCACATCTTCCTCTGGTTTTACTTCCAGTAACGGCTTAAACGCCCTCTATGGGTCGAGGATATGCTTCCCATCCAATTTTCTTATAAATTGGCAAACAGGGTCTTTTAACGTCAGATTCCCAAGACTGTACCGTTTATGTTCTTTTTTGAAATGGGGCCATAAACCGACAATACCGATATACACAGATCCACTAGGATGTGTCTCAAGAGACGTTGGATGAAAGTCATCATCCAATGACTCCTTACTCAAGCCATCCTTAATGAACTTAATTTTGTCTTCCCAATTTACAGACACCCAACCCAAAGAACGACAATGTTTGTTACAAGTTTCACGTCCATATTTGTGACAAACACCCATTCGTTTAGCTCTGCGCTTTTTAGCAAAACTACTTTTTCCTAAACCAGGCATGTAAGAGATGAAATCATTTGCAGACTGACCTGATAACCGTACCTTAGCTTCAATTAGCCAACGAATATCAGCAGGTATTCCCATGATCATCATTAACCTCAATCTTTCAACCCGTGCTTTGTAAATTTTTGTCAATGCATTGGGTGGAAGTGAAGGAAAATGATTTTTCAATTGTGTGAGAATGTCTTCCATTATCAACTCGATTGTTCTTTTCTCTTTTTTTTTTCTTTTTTGAAAAAGCAAAAGCAACAAAGGGAGGGAAAACAATAGAAATTTAAAAGAAGATAACACTAAAGGGAAAAATTAATGCAAGTTAAATAAAGAAAGATCTTACCTAGATAACGTGCACGGTAACGTTTAACAACAGAAGCAGATCAATCCTTGTAGACAGGATCACGCAAAGGTGTCTCCTCTATCTCCGGATTTGGTAATTCAAAAAATGCTTCCAATCTTTGACTATTTACTTTAAACACATCACCGTTCTTGGGATTTTCAATTTTTACTGCACCATGTGGGTAAACAGTATGAACAACAGATGGCAGTGGAACTGACTCAAAAGGTGAGACTTTTTCTTTTTTGGCTTTCCATTTATCAGTATCCATTAGTGGAGTTGTCTCTAACAAAGAGTCTACTTCACGAACCAGATAATCCTCATTTTTATCCTTATCGAAATGAATCAAATATTTTTCTAGATGATCATTACTAAAGGAGTCTAAAAATGAATCATAAATAGCACTTTCAATCAGGTTGACCTCACATAAATCATCCATGTCCATAGGTTGATGAAAGACATTAAAAACATTTAGTTCCACAGTCATATTTCCAAAAGATAAATTCAAAATTCCATTTCGACAATTAATGATTGCATTGGATGTTGCCAGAAATGGTCTACCCAAAATGACTGGAATTTGTGTCTCTATATTTTCAATAGGTTCAGTGTCAAGAACAATGAAATCTACTGGAAAGTAGAATTTATCAACTTTGATGAGCACATCTTCTATGACACCTCTAGGAATTTTGGTGGACCTATCAGCTAACTGAAGGGTCACTGATGTAGGTTTCAGCTTTCCTAACCCAAGTTTCTCATACACAGGGTACGGCAGTAAATTCACACTTGCTCCTAAATCAAGTAAGGCTCTGTTAATCACATGGTCACCTATAATACAAGAAATTATAGGACAACCTGGATCTTTGTACTTGACAGGAGTCTTTTGCTGAATTATAGAACTCACTTGTTCAGTCAAAAATGCCTTTTTTGGAACATTAGTTTTCCTTTTCACCGTACAAAGATCTTTCAAAAATTTTGAGTAAGCGGGTACTTGTTTGATAGCATCAAGAAAAGGGATGTTAATGCTTACTTGCTTAAACACCTCTAAAATGTCACTATATTGAGTACCTTTCTTATTTGATGCAAGTCTTTAAGGGAAAGGAGCTTTGGGGGCATAAGAAATCTGTTTACTTTTCTTTTCACTTGAGTCATTGGTTTGAGACTCATGTTGACTCTGTTCCTCATTTTCTGGCATATGAACATGATTATCAATAACCTTTCCAGATCTAAGGGTTGTCACAGATTTTACTTCTTCCTTAGGATTTGCTAATGATCCTACTTCAAATTGACCCTTAGGATTAGGAATAGGTTGACTGGGGAATTTTCCTTTTTCTCTCTCTCCTACATCATTGGCTAATTGACCCAATTGTGTTTCAAGCTTTGAAATAGCTTAAGTGTGAGATTGCAGGACTTGTTGGGTCGATTGCATGAATTGTTGCAAGGTATCCTCCAAAGAAGGTTTTCTTTATTAAGATACCCCGAAAGGAGGAGCATGTTGAGAAATGTGAGGGTATGAATTGGAAGAGGCAAATTGTTGCCCATTTTGATTCATTGCAGGTTGATTTTGCCTCCATAAAAAATTTGGATGATTCCTCAAATTTGGATGATTCCTCTAATTTGGATTATATGTGGGTGCAAATGGACTATCTGATGATTTTCCATAAGACTAAAGAGAATTAGCTTGCTCAGAAAATGCTTCTTGGTAAGCTGGTATGGATGGACAAAATTGTGCAATGTGAGATGTACTAGAACATAAGCCACATGCCTCTATCCTAGTATTGGTAAAAGGGTTCAGAGTGTGACTTAAAGTTAAAGCTTCTACCTTTCTAGTCAGGCTAGCTAAGGCAATTCTCACATCTGTGTCATCACTCACTTCGTAAATTCCTCCCTTTTTTTGTATTTAAGACTTCTTATCCCTGGGATCTATGCAGTTCCAATGCTGAGAATTTTCAGATAAAGATCCTAAGGATTCCCAAGCTTCCCCCTCATTCAATTGTAAAAATCTCCCACCATGCATGCTTTGGATCATTTGACGGTTTGATGAAGTTAAGCCATCATAGAAATATTTCACCAATCTCCAAGTTTTAAAACCATGATGAGGACATTTCAGAAGATCATTAAATCTTTCCCAACATTCAAAAAATTGTTCACCCTCTTTTTGACAAAAATCAGAAATTTCTCTCCCAAGGGCATCAGTTTTAGACATAGGGAAAAATTTTGCCAGAAACTTATTTACTAATTGGTTCCAACTAGTGATAGTTCCTGTAGGAAGGCAGTTCAACCAGGATTTAGCTTTATCTTTCAATGAAAATGGAAGCATTCTGAGCCTGATTGACTCATCATTAAAATTTTGGAAGCAAAATGTCGAGGAGATTTCAAGAAACTCTTTAATGTGCATGTATGGATCTTCTCTTTCCAAACCATAAAATGATGGTAAAAGTTGGAGTATGGATGGTTTGATTTCAAAATGAGTTGCATTAGTTTGTGGCAAAACTATGCAAGATGGAGTATTGGCTAGGACAGGTGAGAAGTACTCCATAAGAGTTTAATTATGCACAACTTGCTCTTCCATTTTTAATGGTGATCCAGCAGTATCTAATGTCTCTATTGTACAATCAATGGTTGACCCTAAACTTTTCCTAACCAACCGCTTATCTTTATCACGTTTCCAAGCATGCATAAACTAAAAAATGCTTTCTAATTATGAAAAAAAGAATCTAACTACACTACGGCAACAAAATGCAAATACCACAAAAAAATCACAAAATTATACAAACTCTTTTTTTTTCAAAGTATTAGTAATAATGGGTAGTATTTAATCGGTAGACTTCCCAGGAAAATATGGAGGAATCACAATGGTTTCACTTAAAACCCATATTCCTTAGGTACTTTTAGCCTTGTTGACAGAATCCACCAATTTTATACAATCAAATTACTACACGAATTTTAAGAAACAATTCTAAAGAGTTTCTATACATAGAATAAACAAATGTTCTAACTATAACTAGTGGAAGAAAAGTACTTACCTGGATCCAAATAGCTTTTCCGTCGCAATTCCCAGCAACGGCGCCAAAAACTTGTTGTTGTTTTAATTAAAACTCGCAAGTGCACGAATCTATTGGAGTATAGATTTAGTGGTATGCAAGGTCGATCCCACAGAGATTGCCAATTGAGAGAAAATTCTAATATAAATCCGAAATAAATACTTCTAACCTAGTTCCCGATGTCTTGTTTTGTGAGAGGAATATTGAACAAATTACACAAAGAGCTAATATACTGAAATTAAATGAAGATGTATTCAAAGTAAAGAAGTATGCTAAGGTTAGGGGATCCATTCTTGGTATATCGAATAAAAATAAATTTAACTCTTTTATTACTCAATTAGAATCTTTACATGAATAAAGTTCTAATCGGATAATATGTTAATTTAAGCTCAACTTTGTTTATACATGAATTATATTTACCTCTTTTCTAATAATTAAAACATTCTTGTAAAATGGATTCAAGCGTACATTGTGCCAATCACCATATTATCTACAATAAATCAAGAGTGATTCAAGTATTTATTGTGCCAAAAATTGTCTAGAATGTATCAAGATTCACACTTTATAAGATTAAAAATACAAAGATGCAAAAGATAACTTGTAAATGGATTCAAGCATAAATTGTGCCAATCATTATATTGTCTACAATATATCAAAATTCACATTTTACAAGATTAACTTATGCAAAAAATGAAAGGTAGAAAATTAATTAACATAATAAAATAAAATGAAATAGAATAGGTGGCAAAGCCAACCAATAGTAAAATAAAATAAAGTAGGTGGCAAAGCCAACCATGAAAATGATAAGAGATAAGCGGTCTAATAAAACCAGCCAATAACAAAACAAGAAATCGGCGGTATGATAAAACCATCCATTAAGAAATAATCACGAGAAAAGAAATAAGAAGGTAAATACAATATCAAAGATAAACATTAAGATTAAGAGTTAGATAAATTATTATTCTCATAACAAGAGTTTCACCCTTTAACCTTAGCATTAGGAGATTAGTTCTCCATAATCAAGGCAAGAAAGTGAAATGAAAGATGAAGAAACACGATAATATTACGAAAGAAAATGAAAAATACAAGATGTCTAAAGAGAGAATAACATTACAAGTTTGTAGAATTCCAACAAAGCTTGGGCTCTCCAAAGCTCTCAAAAAACTCTCCAAATCACCCCTGAAGCCTTCTATTTATAGATACAATTAAGTGTGGTTGGTGTGGTAATTGTCAAAATTGTTAGGTAGGAAGTTGTACAAAGTTGACAATTTGAATTCCATCATGTGCACCAAAATTGATCCTTGAATATCGTCTTGAAAACCGTCGAATTTTCTAACTTCATCAACACAAAAGTTGTAGAAAATTTCATTAGCTTTCCGTCAAGACAAATTTGTGGGCAATTGGATACGTAATGTGTGAGTTATGGTCAAAATACTATAGCAAAGTCGGGCTGGACTACAGCAGTAGTCAGATTCTCTTCTAGCCCACTTTTGGCCCTTTTAATGTTCGTATTTTCTGACCGCTTGAACATGAAAGTTGTACCCAATTGTGTCAGCTACACACCTACCAAATTGTATACATATTGGATATGTATTTTCGGAGATATGGCCCAAGTACTTTACTAAGGTTGGGCTGGACTACAACCAGCAAACATATTCTCAACATTGGGTGCTTTGCCTTGAATCTTTATGTTTTAGTTCTTTAGGAAATGTGATCATAAATCAAGAATAAATTTGTGCATATATCCATTAGGATGCGTCTCAAGAGACAATATGATAATGCTCCTTACTCAGCCATCCTTAATGAATTTGTTTTATCTGCTTGATTTATAGACATCATTCCCAAAGAACCACAATTTAACTCTAATTCCTCCAATTAAGTCCATTTTCTACTCTTCTCTCCATCTGTAAGAAAGACACAAAACTAAAGACAAGTAAGGGAGATTTATGCTTAATTATGGCAAAAGATAAGATGAAAATATTTAATTTATGAGTATAAAACTCACTAATCAGTAGACAACCACATTATAGAGGAGGAACCATGAAGAAAGTTGCACAAAAATCCATGGAAATAAGGCTCAAGAAGAGATTAAAGTCTTGGTAAGTTTTCCTTTACCCCAAACAAGGCCTTAGCTAACTATATAGGGAGTGGCAATCTTGAAATTCTTAGAGAAAGTGAGGGCAAAGGATAGGCTCATTATTTTATGATTTTTATTTTGACATGGAGGACCAAGTCGCCAATTTTGCTCAGCCAAAGCCAGAAAGACTCACGGCCCAAGGGAGAAGAAAAAAGGGAAGAAAAGAGAAGGAAGAAAAAGGGAAGAAGGAAGAAAAAAGTGAAGAGAGGAAGAAGAGAAGTCCATGGCAAGAAGAAGAAGAGAGAGAAGTGGAAGATCAAGAAGGAGAAAGAGAGAAAGTAGCATAATCAAGAAAGAGGAAGCAAGCTTGTAGGAAGAAGGTAAGATCAACATCCTCCCTCATGAATATTGGTTGGTTCTGAATGGTACGTTTTATATTGAATCTGGAAATATGTTGACATATGAATTGTAGCCCTGTTCCGTAGCTTTTATACGCCTCTTGAATCACCTTAATCGGATTGGAAATTAGAGAGATATGCCCTGATGAGTGCAGATTTAATGTGCTGAGTTCTGATTCCGTTTTCAAGCAACTTTTTCCCCTGATTTTGTTTCTTATTTGTTGAAGTGGTAGAAATAAACATTGTGGGTAATTGTTTTATCTTCCAATAGACACCAAAATCACCTTAATCGGAGTTGAAATGAGTGAGTTATGGTCTTTTTAGTAAGGAAAGGTCTGGCTGGACGAAAATCTGGGCTGTAGGGAAAACTCGAAGCACGGCCGTGCTTGGTGACACGGCCAAGATGTGCTTTGGGCCATTTTGTGATTTTTCAGCATAGTTTACACAGTTTGACCCACGGTTGTGCTTGGTAACATGACTAGGCCGTGCTTAAGGTTGTTTTTGCTCTGTTTTGCATTTTGAAAGCTCTAAATGAACTCCAATGAATGGTTGATGTTAAGGGGAACTAAAATGAATAGATATACCTTTTTAATGATACATTGTAGTGTGAATTCCATCCTTTTATTATGAAAATGCATGAGGACTGATGCATAATTGCCATTTTTGCATATTATAGACTGCTTGTGTGCATGGCTGCAAGTGAGTTATTGATGCGTGTGCTTTTGGGAGGCTATAGAAGCACGTATGTTACTTATGAGGAATAAATGTAACATGTTTCAGGAAAAATATGATTTATGTTATGGATATTTATTGATATGCATATCCTTGTTACGATAAGTGGATAAAGAGAGGTAAAAGACTTAATCTGGTCAAGAGGACCCTCTCTGAAGCAGGGTGGCCTAAAAATAAGTGTCTCCCTTGCTGTATTAAGGTGACTGACAGTCAGAATGATCCTCTCTGAAGCAGGATGGCCTAGCAACGGTTGTCTTCCATGCTATATTGAGGAGATTGACAATTCTAGGTTGACCCTTACCCACTAAGGTGACCGGACGACATGTGGCACCTTCTGAGGTAAGGTGACTGAAGGGTCGTGGCTTGTGATACGGTACCGGGATAGGGGACACCCTATTGCCTAGAGTGGTCAATGTGTGAAGGACCACTCCGACCAATGGCCCTCAAAGGGTGGGTGAGTAGTTGGAGGGGAAGGCTCACGCCATATTGAAGATTCCTATCGATAGAGATTATCGGCCTATGAGCCACTATGAGTGATGATAAGCCACTAAGTGTGGTATGGACCATGGACATTGGCACAGGTATTCTAACAACTCCATTTATGTAACAAATTTTTTTATTTATTTATTTAACATCATGAAGTTATTACCTTAACTTAACTCACAATAACATTTATTTAATTATACAATACTAAGTTTACACTCACATCATTAATACAAACATTTGTACAAGACATACATGTACATATAAGCCCTAATCTTCCACATAGACTATTTCTGGGGCCACTGGTTCGGGTGGTGGCACCTCCGCTGGAATCTCAGTCACTTTAACAACTGATATATCCGCAATAATAGGTATTTGCCCAAGATAGGGCACCTCGATCATACGTATAGCAATAATAAGTCTCATTGAAAACAACCGCATAGCTAATTTTCTAAACATGATATGGAAATATAGTGAGAATTAAATCTCAGTATGTTCAACAATAATTCATTATCAATATAGTTCATCACGTCATGTTCAGCTGTATAAACTACAGAAAATAACTTTAGGTCACATGAATGCACTTTATCATGCACATGAAAATTATACAGTTATGACATGTATGGCATGAATAACTTTTTTTTCGAATTTCATATGATGGCTATCAACTTATTCTTACTTCAAGCTACCCCGGTCAGGGTGAGTATTCTCTACTTTTCGGTACGGGCTTATCTCGCTCCGTCCGACATGGCACACTTTCTCTTTCTTTTCTCATGAATATAATCATAACCGTTGGTAGGGCGTCCCCTACTGGTGCACCACACGGATTGCCATGTGACCGTGCTCATTTCTTTTCTTTTCATATTAATAGTCGAAAATATGATTCCAATAGCAAGTATGTTCATTATATTCTCATGCCATAATGTATCAAAACATAATCATTCTCAAAATTCATTGGTAAACTGAAATTATGCCATGAATATAATCATTTTCTAATTTTCACTTTATAAAATATTTCCATGTCAAAATTCCACACTAATACCTCGGTAACTGGATAGTAATTGTAGTCTGTAAACATCGCACCAGGAAAGTTCCCAGAAAAGAGAGGTGGGTCACTAATGGACACGCTTAAATACCAAGTCTTTCCTTGCCAGAGCTTTCCTTAGACATGCACTTTTCACAAATCACAATTTTTTTTTCCAGTAACTAGAATAATTCTTTTCTGATGTGGAAATACTGCAACCACGGAGCATACTAAGATTTTTCAAATAAAACCGGCACTTTCAAAACTTCTTGGAAATTTATATGAGTACTAGGATAAATTCTATGTTAAAAATTACACACTTAAAATGGTAGTAAGTTCATGCAATGGCAATAGCTAGGGCATACACTAGGCATTTATTATTTTCATTTATAAAATTCCTCTTCTTTCTTGAATATTATTTTCATCTTTTCATTTTCTTTATGTCTAGGCATTTAGTCATTTTATTTCTACTTAAATCATTTCCAACACATGTTCTTACAAATTTTATAAAGCATTTTTCCTCAAATTGATTTCTACTATTACCTTAAAAATTCATCTAGGGTAGAAAAAATATTGAAAATAGGTTTTACTAACTTTTAACACAGCCTTTGCTTACAAATCAGAGTATAACTCTCTCATTTTAACTCCGATTAAGATGATCTTAGTGTCTATGAAAAGCTAACACAATTATCTAAAACTATTATGTTAATCATATCAACAAAATAGTATGATATCGTGGTGTTATTACTCCTTTAAATTTAGTATTATTTCTTCTCGTGTAGGTTCTGACCTTTACTGACTAATTAGACCATATCTCTCCAATTTGAACTCCAAATTGAGTTATTCCTGTTGGTAAAATTCCATGAGCCATATATCTATAATTGGTATGTTGGTACGCTATTTTAATTCCCTACAGAATATTCCCAGAAATTCAAAAACTAAAGCTTTAATAACATACTCTTCCCTGAATAAACATTTTCTGACCTCTGCTTACTAATCGGATCATATATACCTCATATGAACTCCAAATTGAGTTATTCCAGTTGGTAAAATACCATGAGCCATATATCTATAATTGTTATGTTGGCGCGCTATTTTAATTCCTTACAGATACTTCCCAAAAATTAAAATACCGAAGCTATCCTAACATATTTTTCCCTGATGACCCATTTTCTGACCTTTGTCTACTAATTGGCTCATATCTCCCTTATATGGACTCCAAATTGAATGATTCCAGTGCCTAAATATCCATGACACATATATATTTAATTCTTATGTTAACCATTTATTTTAATTCCTTATATATTGTTCCCAGAAATTAAAATTTCGAAGCTATCCTAACATATTTTTCCCTGATGACCCATTTTCTGACCTTTGTCTACTAATCGGCTCATATCTCCCTTATATGGACTCCAAATTGAATGATTCCAGTGCCTACATATCCATGACACATATATATTTAATTCTTATGTTAACCATTTATTTTAATTCCTTATAGATTGTTCCCAGAAATTAAAATACCGACACTTAAAATTCTGCCACCCATAGCCATAACCATGCAGAACTATCTACACTAACCTAAGTATTCAAACATACATCACATGCAAGATCAATAAGTAACATGATATAGCAACATCATGACCAATCATAAAAGTTCTAAGATCAAAATTTCATATAAATATTATAAGTTTCAAAAGTTTTCTTCAAAAAGAAATATTGTTAAACTTACCTGGAGCACTTAGTCCCCTAGACTTCTCCTTCCTCTTTCTTCCTTTCTTCCTCTCCTTTCCTCACTCTACCTTGCTTCTATTTTTTCCTCTCCCTCACTTGGACGAAATTCTAATGTTGTAAGGGTGGGTTTTCTTATATAGACCATCAAATAATTCACCTTTCATGATCATGGGTCTACCTTATCACAATTAAGATACACTTTGTTGAATTTTTTGGAAAACAAACAACTTATGTTCTTGTCTTCCTCTTCCTTAGTCAAGATATGCATAGGAAAAGGAGATTTGTATTTTGAAAATTATGATGATATGTTCTTAAAATAAGGGACAAGGTCCCTTTGATTTAGGGATTCATTTCCATTTTCTTTTGTCTTAAACAAGTATGATAGGTTTGCCTTTTTAGGTGGCAAATTTCTAGCCCTTGAATCTCCATTATTTGGTTTATATTATTTGTGTGGGCTATGAATGTTTTGTCCTAATACCATGTATTATCATACCACTTCCTAAAATTATGAATGTAGGATATAGATGTTTTTGTCCTAAAGCCTTGTATTATCATGCCACTTGCCTAAATGATGAATGTAGAATCACACCACTTGCTAAATTTTTGTCTTAATGCCATGTAACCTAATCTTTATTCTTATTATTATATCATCATCTAATTTATTTTATTTTATTTTTCCTCTTGGATTTGGGCTTATTCCTACCCATTATGGGTTTGTCCTACCCATTTTCTTTGCTTTGGATAAAATTCTTCCTTTCTTGGAGGGCTTGGTCACATTTTCATAATTTTTGGGCTATTGGTGAAATTACTATATCCTAGTCCAAGTCTATGTTTAATTTCTTATTTAGGTTATCCAATGGGCTTGCTAGAAACTTATGTGAAGTGAAAAAACTCTATATGAAGTGTCCATAGGTAAAAGCCCAATGTATGGGTAAAGATTTTAAACTTAGTAACTATAGTTCTTGAATTAGGAAAAATTACCCTAATTCAAAGTTCTTGAAATTTTAAGACCTTTACTTGTTTCTAAAAATTTATCTTCCTTATCCAAGAATTTTGCATCTCTTTAGTATGTTATTTCTAATTTCTTTCCTATTAGATTTTCCTTCTTTATTTGTTCTCTTAATGTTAGAAACATTTTCTATGCATATACATAAGGTGAAGAATTTCTAAGGACTATATTTCCTTAGATATCTAAAATATTGTCTAATAAATTTTATTTCCTTAATAAAATTTTTTATGTACCTTTAAAAAGAAACGAAATTAAGGATGTTACAGGTATTGTACAAATGCATATTTTGTCAACATGCGCGATATTGATGCAGAACCTACAAAAAGGCTAGCATGTACTTTATTGTACCTTTAATGTATAAAAAGAAAAAGAGAAAATGTTTTCTGTAGCTTATACAGCTGGACATAGCATGTGAGTTTTCTATATACTTGTATGTTTTGGATGTTGATCTTGTTGGGATTTTATATCTCACCATGTTTCAATGCTATGTTCAGATCAGTAGAGATGTCCTTCGTTGTGCTGACCCTACTTTTGGAGCTGCAGACGGTTGACGTCCCCTATCTGGGACTGTTCACCATCATTGTGAACTTGATGGTGATTAGTATGATAGAGGTCCCTACTTTTGGCCACCTCCTCCACCAACAGTACCCCAAGGGTGATGGCCAGGGCTGGGCCGTAGGATAGCTTATTACATATGTATGTATATATATATGCTACTGAACTCTGATGTATATAGTTTGGAATGTATGAATGTATGGGTTGTTTAGCTTATGGGCTTATGGTATATCTGATCTCTTGCATTTACAAAAAAAAAAAAAACCAGGTGTTACAAGTTGTTATGAGAGCAGGTCGATCCTAAGTGGCCATGGGGTGGATGGTTACCTGGATCGATCTAAGCATCTTTAATAAGATGTGGATAGATGGAGTAGAGTAGTGGATGGAAATTTTTTAAGGAAAAATTGCTAGCATTTTTCCTAAATATGTATGCTTGATGGTGTCATCACTATTGTATTATAAAGTTTTCTTTAAATACTGTTGAGCTTGATCACCTTAACAGTGATTAATTTTTTTTGTCGCATACAATAGAAAAATGGCATCTTTAAGGAGAAACTCAGTGCCTAGTGCAGAAGTTACTCTACAAGATCTAGCCACTGCTATTCGAGATGAAGGTTCCGCTGTAACATCCCGTAATTTTTAGATATTTTCCTTAGAAATTCTTCACCTTACATATATGCATAGAAATGTTCTAGTATTAATGGAATAGGTAAAGAAAGAAAACCTAAGAGGAAATATTAGAAATAAACATGTTAAAGAAAGGTGAAATTCTTAGGTAAAGAAAGATAAATTTTTGTGAAGTAAGTAAAGGTCTTAAAATTTCAAGAAGATCGGATTAGGGTAATCTTTCTTAATTTAAGAGCAAAAGTTACTGAGTTTAGTATCTCCACCCGTAATTGGGCTTTAACCTATAGACATTTCATATAGAGTTTTTCTACTTCACATGAATTTTTAGCAAGCCAATAGGATAGGCCAAGGAAGAAATAAAACATAGACTTGGACTAGGATATAGAAATTGGACCGATAGCCCAAAAATCATGAAAATGTGACCAAGCCCATTATGAAAGGAAGAATTTTAACCAAAGTAAGGAAAATGGGCAAGAATGAGCCCAAACCCAAGAGGAAAAATAAAAATAAAATTAAAATTAAAGTGATGAAATATTAGTGTAATCAAGATTAAGTGACATGGCATTAAGACAAAAATTTGACAAGTGGTGTGATTCTACATTCATCATTTTGGCAAGTGGCATAATAATACAAGGCTTTAGGACAAAAACATCTATATCCTACATTCATAACTTTAGCAAGTGGGTAATAATACATAGCATTATGACAAAACATCATTATCCTACACAAATAATTTTAGTTAAGTAAGGAAAATTCAAGGGCTAGAAATTTGCCACTTAAAAAGGCAAATCTATCATACTTGATTAAGACAAAAGAAAAAGGAAATGAATCCCTAAATCAAAGGGATCTTGCCCCATATCTTAAGAACATATCATCATAATTTTCAAAATACAAATCTCCTTTTTCTATGCATATCTTGACTAAGGAAGAGGAAGACAAGAACATAAGTTGTTTGTTTTCCAAAAATTCAACAAAGTGTATCCTAATTGTGATAAGGTAGACCCATGATCATGAAAGGTGAATTATTTGGTGGTCTATATAAGAAAACCCACCCTTACAACATTAGAATTTCGTCCAAGTGAGGGAGAGCAAAAATAGAAGCAAGGTAGTGTGAGGAAAGGAGAGGAAGAAAGGAAGAAAGAGGAAGGAGAAGTCTAGGAGACTAAGTGCTCCAGGTAAGTTTAACAATATTTCTTTTTGAAGAAAACCTTTGAAACTCATAATATTTATATGAGATTTTGATCTTAGAACTTTGAGGATTGGTCATGGATGTTGCTATATCATGTTGCATATTGATCTTGCATGTGATGTATGTTTGAATACTTAGGTTGGTGTAGATAGTTCTGCATGGATATGGCTATGGTTGACAGAATTTTAAGCTTCGGTATTTTAATTTCTGGGAACAATCTATAAGGAATTAAAATAAATGGTTAACATAAGAATTAAAGATATATGTGTCACGGATTTTTACCCACTGGAATCATTCCATTTGGAGTCCATATGAGGTAGATATGGTCTGATTAGTAGTCAAAGGTCAGAAAATGAATCATCAGGGAAGAATATGTTAGGATAGCTTCGGTAATTTAATTTCTGGGAATTATTGGTAGGGAATTAAAATAAATGGTTAACATAAGAATTAAAGATATGTGTGTCATGGATTTTTAGCCACTAGAATCATTCAATTTGGAGTCCACATGTGGTAGATATGGTCCGATTAGTAAGCCAAGGCCAGAAAATGGTTCATCAGGGAAGATTATGTTAGGACAGCTTTTCTATTTTAATTTCTGGGAATTATCTGTATGGAATTAAAATAAATGGTTAACATTAAAGTTATATATCTATGTCTCATGGAAATATACCCACTGGAATTATGCAAGTTGGAGTTCATATGAGGTAGATATGATCCGATTAGTAAAAAGAGGTCAGAAAATGTTTATTCAGGGAAGAGTATGTTATTAATGCTTTAGTTTTTGTATTTCTGGGAATGTTCTGTAGGGAATTAAAATAGCGCGCCAACATAACAATTATAGATATATGGCTCATGGATTTTTACCAACTGGAATCACTCAATTTGGAGTTCCAATTTGGGAGATATGGTCTAATTAGTTAGTAAAGGTCAGAACCTATCCGAGAGGAACTATCCTGTACTTTGAGGGAGTAATATCACCTTTGTTTCTTAATTTTTTGTTACAATGTCCAACATAATAGTTTTAGATAATTTTTTTATCTTGAAATGGACACCAAGATCACCTACATCAGAGTTAAATTGTGGGAGTTATGCTCTGATTAGTAAGAGAAGGTTAGATAGGATGAAAACCTGCATTAAGAAAATAAAGAAATAAAATTAGTATTTAAAAAAGAAGCTGAATCTTAATAAATGACTTGTATAGCCATAGCCATTGCCATTGTATGAACTTCTTACCATCTTAAGTGTGAAATTTTGACATGGAAATATTTTATAAAGTGATATTTGAAATGGTTATGTTCATGGCATGATTACCAATGATTTATGGTAATAGTTATATTTTGATAAACATACTTGTTATTGAAAGCATATTTTTGGCTATCATTGTGAAAAGAAAAGAAATGAGCACGGTCACATGGCAATCCGTGTGGTGCACCAGTAGGGGACGCCCTACCAACGGTTATGATCATGATAATGAGAAAAGAAAGAGAAAGTGAGCCATGTCGGACGGAGCGAGAAAAGCCCGTACCGGAGAGTAGAGGATACTCACCCTGACCGGGGTAGCTTGAAATGAGAATAAGTTGATGGCCATCATATGATATTTTGAAAATAGTTAACCATATCATACATATCATTATAGTATGATTCTTATGTGCATAGATATAATGCATTCATGTGACCAAAGATATTTTCTGTAGTTTATACAGCTGAACATGACGTGATGAGCTTTACTGATGATAATTTATTGTTGAACTTACTGGGATTTAATTCTCACTATATTTCCATATCATGTTCAGAAAATTATTTATGCAACTTTTGTTTCTAAGGCTCTGGCTTTTAGTGCACATTGGATCGAGTTACTTTATGTTGGGCAGATTTCAGAATCAAATAAGATGTTTGTGGTCGAGTTGGCTCAGATCCCGGTGAAGGTGCAACCACCCGCACCTGTATCTCCGGAATTGGTCAACCAAAATAAACAAGATGTAAATATCTATGTGTTTGATATGTTATACGTCTGTTTTGATTAATGACATGTATGTGAACTCAATATTGTATAATAATAAAGGAAAAAAAAAGAGGTTGTTACATCCGCCACAAATGAAATATTACGGCACATCCAGAATAATAATAACGCTTGTGGCAAGGTGGGTGAAAACCCAAGGAACGCTGGCATGGATGGGCAGATTTTATGAGAACTCGACTGCCATCTTTCGTTGGAGGGTAAGATCGATGGTGGCAGATAGATGGTTTATCGAAATGGATAAGGTCTTCAGCGTTCTAAAATGTTAGGATGAATAGAAAGTAGATTTTGCAGTATACATGCTGAAAGAAGAAGCAGAGTTTTAATGGAGAGGAGCCAGTGAACTGTTGGCTCATCAAGAGCGACAGGTTACTTGGTCTATTTTCTGGGAAACCTTCTTGGATAAGTACTTTCTGAGAAGTGTCAAAGCTGCAAAAGAGATAGAATTCCTCCAACTCAAACAAGGGAGTCAATCAATCGACAAGTACATTGCCAGATTCAAAGAGTTAGTCGAGTTCTCGTCTTATCTGAGATACAATCCGGATAAAGCTTAGAAGGCAATTAAGTTCGAGGCTGGTTTGAATCCTGATCCGTAATACAATGGTGGCCTTGGAAATCTGTGAATTCATTCTTTTGATTAATAAGTTTTGGTTGTTAGAAAAAAGTTTGAAAGTAGTAGAAGAAGAGAAGGATCGAAGGGCGCCTTGGAAGAGAAAGATAGAATTTTCAGCACCTAATCGTTCTGTCATAGGAAGAAACTCTACTACAGGAAAAAATCCCTTGGCCATCGGAGTTAGGCCTCAAGTGCAAACTTTTGCTGGGAGCGAGTGCGAAAAATGTAGGCGACACCACTGGAATGGACCTTGTTCCCGAAATCCAATTACTTGTTTTCGGTGTGAGCAGAAGGGCCATATAGTTTGTCGTTGTCCCTTGAAGGATCGAAAGAAGATCGAGCCAACTGAGCCAGTCAAAGGGAAACATTTTACCTTGAGTGGAGCTGAAGCGAAACAATCTCCTGATCTAATCTAAGGTACGTGCTATCTTCATGGCTATCCTTTGTCATGCTTTTCGATTCGGGTGCCAGCCATTCTTTCATATCATCTGCTTGTGTGAGAAAGTTGCGGCACTCAGTGTCTGTATTGTTGTACGAACTGATAGTATTGACTTCTATGGGAGGGAAGGTGAGCACCTCTTCAGTCTGTAATGACTGTTTAGTCGAGGTATATAGTAGATCCTTTAACGTGGATCTTATTTGTTTGCCCCTAGAAGATATAGATGTGATTCTGGGAATGGATTAGCTCAGCAGCAACCATATTCTCTTGGATTATTCCAGGAAAACTCTAGTTTTTCTCTTGGAATCTAACGAGAATTTTAAAAGTGGGAATGAACCGATCAATGAATTGCAGAGGGAATCAGGAGCTTTAGATAGTGTTTTTCTATGTAGCCTCAACTGGGAGGTTGAGCAAGAACTAGTCAAGTTTTCGGTAGTTTGGGACTTTCCAAAAGTCTTTCCTTCAAAAATTACTGAATAACCACCCAAGAGAGAAATTGAGTTTTCTATTGATTTGGTACCGGGAGCGACTCCTATTTTTATTACCCTGTATAGGATGGCTCCTGTGGAGTTGAAAGAGCTGAAGAAGCAGATTGAAGACCTTTTGGGGAAGAATATTATTCGACCCAGTATTTCGCCCTGGGGAGCCCAAGTGCTCTTCATAAAGAAGAAAGATGGAAGCTTGCAGTTATGCATTGACTACCGACAGCTTAACAAGTTGACCATCAAGAATAAGTATCCATTACCAAGAATTGATGATTTGTTGGATCAGCTAAAGGGGGCAACTGTTTTCTCTAAAATCGATCTAAGATTAGGTTATCATCATATTCGAGTAAAGGAGGAAGACATCCCTAAAACGGCCTTCAGATCTCGTTATAGGCATTATGAATTCCTAGTTATGCCGTTTGGAGTTACCAATGCTCTTGCGGTCTTCATGGACTACATGAATCGGATCTTCCGATCCTATTTGCATTAGTTTGTAGTAGTCTTCATTGATGATGTCCTCATTCACTCGAGGAGTATGGAGGAGCATGGCTGTCATCTTCGCTTAGTGCTTCAGGTTTTGAAGGAAAAAAAACTCTTTGCTAAATAGGAGAAATGCGAATTCTGGATGTAAGAAGTTAAATTTCTAGGGCACGTAGTGTCAAAGGAGGGAGTGTCCGTAGATCCTATTAAAACAGAAGCTATCCTCAAGTGGAAAAGACCAAAGTCAATGACGGAAATTAGGAGTTTTCTGAGTCGAGCAGGGTATTACAGAAGGTTCATACAAGGTTTTTCACAAATAACATTACCCTTGACCAGATTGACTCAGAAAGGATATGCGATCAAGTGGACGGCGGAGTGTGAGAACAGTTTTCTGGAGCTGAAAACTTAGCTTACTACACCTCCTGTCTTGATTCTCCTGGATCCCTCTGGAGGTTTTGAGGTTTATACTGATGCTTCGAAGAAGGGACTAGGGTGTGTTTTGATGCAAGGTAGGGTAGTAGCCTATGCCTCTATACAGCTAAGGCCACATGAAGAAAATTACCCTACTCATGATCTAGAATTGGCTGCTATAGTATTCGCCTTGAAGATTTGGTGGCATTATCTATATGGTGCGGTGTTTGAAGTGTATAGTGATCATAAAAGTTTGAAGTATCTTTTTTATCGGAAGGAATTGAATACGAGACAAAGGAGATGGATGGAATTCATTGATGATTATAAATTTGAGCTGAAATACCACCCAGGAAAGGCGAATGTAGTAGCGGATGATTTAAAGATTGCCCATAAGGATTAACTACTCGCTGGACAAGCTAGCACAATTGTATGTGAAAGAAATAGTCCGATTGCATGGGATTCCAAGCAGCATTATTTTTTACTGAGATCCTAAATTCACTTCCCGATTCTAGAAAACTTTGTAGGAATCTTTTGGTACAAAATTACAATTTAGTATTGTATATCATCCGCAAACAGATGGTCAAACTGATAGGATGATACAAACGATGGAAGATATGTTGAGAACATGCACCTTAGATCAGGGAAAAGATTGGGATAAGTGGTGGAGTTTGCTTATAACAATAGCTATCATGTGAGTGTTGGGATGGCACCATATGAAGCTCTGTATGGAAGAAAATGTAAATCACCTCTGTGCTGGTATAAAGTAGGTGAGAGAAAGTTGTTGGATCTCGAGTTAGTTCAACATACTACGGAGCAAATACGAATGATACAAGATAGAATGTGAACTTCCCAGAGTCGTCAGAAAAGTTATTATGACCGAAGAAGAAAGCCCTTGTGTTTTCAAGAGGAAGAACATGTGTTTTTGACGATTTTTTTGACCACCGGGATTGGCCGAGCCATGAAAATCAAGAAATTAAGCCCTCGCTACATATCAGATACTCAAGAAAGTTGGCCCCTCGGCATATCAAATATCTCTACCTCTGAGACTATCTAACTTACACAATGTGTTTCATGTCTCCCAACTATGCAAATATTTGTCAAATCCAACACATGTGATTCAAGAAGAAGAAGTAACATTGAAAGAGAACCTGACTTATCAATCGAAACCTGTCACGATCCTAGACCGAAGTACGAAACAACTACATAGTAAATCCGTTACATTGGTAAAAGTGTTATGGAAGGGGCTATCTGAAGAGGAAGCTACTTAGGAAAGAGAGGAAGATATGAGGCACTCTTACCCACAGTTGTTTGGGGACAAGTGAAATTCTTGAATTTTGGGGACAAAATTCCTGTTAAGGGGGGAGAAGTGTAACACCCGAAATTTTATTAATAATATCCACAAAATAGAATAGTAAGAAAGGGTTAAAAAGAGTTAAATGAGGGAGTTATAAGGAAATAACAAGGAATACTAAATAAGGATCCTTTTATTTTTGGGAAGATTTGTTAAGGATGAGATAATGATTTCCTTGTTTATAGGGCCACTAGTAGACAACCACATTAGAGAGGAGGAACCATGAAGAAATTTGCACAAAAATCCATGGAAATAAGGCTCAAGAAGAGATTAAACTCTTGGTAAGTTTTCCTTTACCCCAAACAAGGCCTTAGCTAACTACATAGAGAGTGGCAATTGAAATTCTTATAGAAAGTGAGGGCAAAAGATAGGCTCATTATTTTATGATTTTTCTTTTGACATGGAGGACCAAGTCGCCAATTTTGCTCAGCCAAAGCCAGAAAGACTCACAGCTGAAGGGAGAAGAAAAAAGGGAAGAAAAGAGAAGTAAGAAAAAGGGAAGAAGGAAGAACAAAGGAAAGAGAGGAAGAAGAGAACTCTATGGCAAGAAGAAGAAGAAGGGAGAGAAGTGGAAGATGAAGAAGGAAAAAGAGAGAAAGTAGCAAAATCAAGAAAGAGGAAGCAAGCTTGTGGGAAGAAGGTAAGATCAATATCCTCCCTCACCATTATTAGTTGGTTCTGAATGCTACATTTTATATAGAATCTGGAAATATGTTGAACTTATGAATTGTAACCCTATTTCGTAGCTTTTATACGCCTCTTAAATCACCTAAATTGGATTGGAAATGAGAGAGATATGCCCTGATGAGTGAAGGTAGGTCAGATTTAATGCGCTGAGTTCTGATTTCGTTTTCAAGCAACTTTTTCCCCTGATTATATTTCTTATTTGTTGAAGTGGTAGAAATCAAAGTTGTGGGTAATTATTTTAGCTTACCATAGACACCAAAATCACTTTAACCGGAGTTGAAATGAGTGATTTATGATCTGTTTAGTAAGGAAAGGTCTGGCTGGACGAAAATATGGGCTGTAGGGAAAACCCGAAGCACAGCCGTGCTTGGTGACATGGCCAGGCCGTGCTTCGGACTGTTTTGTGATTTTTCAGCATAGTTTACACAGTTTGACGCACGGGCGTGGTTGGTGACACGGCCAGGCCGTGCTTAAGGCTGTTTTTGCTCTATTTTGCATTTTGAAAGCTCTAAATGAACTCCAATGAATGGTTGATGTTAAGGGGAACTAAAATGCGTAGATATACCTTTTTAATGATACATTGTAGTGTGAATTCCATCCTTTTATTATGAAAATGCATGAGGAATGATGCATGATTGCCATATTTGCATATTATAGACTGCTTGTGTGAATCGCTGCAAGTGAGTCATTGATGCATGTACTTTTCGGAGGCTATAGAAGCACATATGTTATTTATGAGGAATAAATGTAACATGTTTAAAGATAAATATGATTTTTGTTCTGGATATTTATTGATATGCATATCCTTGTTACGATAAGTGGCTAAAGAGAGGTAAAAGACTTAATCTGGTCAAGAGGACCCTATCTGAAGTAGGTTGGCCTAAAAATGGGTGTCTCCCTTGCTGTATTAAGGAGACCGACGGTTAGAATGATCCTCTCTGAAGCAGGATTGCCTGACAATTGGTGTCTTCCTTACTGTATTGAGGAGACTGACAATTCCAGGTTGACCCTTACCCACTAAGGTGACCCGGCGACATGCGGCACCTTCTGAGGTAAGGCGACTGAAGGGTCGTGGCTTGTGATACGATACCGGGATAGGGGATGCCCTATAGCCTAGAGTGGTCAATGTGTGAAGGACCACTTTGACCAATGAACCTCAAATGGTAGGTGAGTAGTTGGAGGGGAAGGCTCACGCCACATTGAGGATTGCAATCGAGAGAGATTATCAGCCTACGAGCCACTATGAGTGATGATGAGCCACTAAGTGTGGTATGGACCATGGACATTGGCACATGTATTGTACAAATGCATATTTTGTCAACATGCATGATATTGATGCATAACCTATAAAAGGCTAGCATGTACTTTATTGTACCTTTAATGTATAAAAAGAAAAAGAGAAAATGTTTTCTGTAGCTTATACAGTTGGACATAACATGTGAGTTTTCTATATACTTGTATGTTTTGGATGTTAATCTTGTTGGGATTTTTTATCTCACTATGTTTCAATGTTATGTTCAGATCAGTAGAGATGTCCTTCGTTGTGTTGACCCTGTTTTTGGAGCTGCAGACGGTTGACGTCCCCTATCTGGGACTGTTCACCATCATTGTGAACTTGATGGTGATCAGTATGATAGAAGTCCCTACTTCTGGCCACCTCCTCCACTAGTAGTGCCCCAGGGGTGATGCCCAGGGCTGGGCCGTAGGATAGCTTATTACATATGTATGTATATATATATACTGCTGAACTCTGACGTATATAGTTTGGAATGTATAAATGTATGGGTTGTTTAGCTTTTGGGCTTATGGTATATCTGATCTCTTGCATTTACAAAAAAAAAACCAGGCTTACAAAAGGCTTTCCAAGAATAATGGGGATTTGGTTATCTTCCTCCATCTCTAGTATCACAAAATATATAGGAAAACTTACCAATTTTTAGAGGAACATTCTATAAAATTCCCACCAGATGCTTGACAGATCGATATAGCAACTATAGAGAAAGATTAGTTGGCTTCAGATCACCCATTTGTTGCTTCTTGCATATAGATAAAGGAAGAAGGCTCACACTTGCTCTAAGGTCACATAGTGATCAGTCGATGTGCATGTATCCAATGGAACAATGGATATAGAATCTTTCAAAATCCTTAAGATTTGGTGGCACCTTATTCTAAATTAATGCACTGCCTTCTTCTTTTAATGCCACTATATCATACTCTTCAAACTTTCTTTTATTTGAGTGGATATCTTTTAAAACTTTAGCATAGGAGGGCATCTAAGAAACACCTTTGAAGAAAATGATATTAATGTGTAGCTTCTTCAGTACATCCAATAATTTTCCATACTACTTCTTTAATTTTTCTTTGGCCAATCTCTGAAGAAAAGGAACTGGTGGCTTGTACGGTTTAGGAGCTAGATATTTAGGCTCTTCTTTCTCTTCTTTTTCCTCCTGGGATTCTTCCTCTTTCATATCATCAGATTTATCTTAGGGTTCTTCTTCTTTTTCCTCCCATCTTTCTTTTGGGTCATCCAAATGCTTACCACTCCTCAAGGTTATGGCTTTACAATGTTCTCTGGGGTTCTCAGGTTAGCTAAAAAGGTTACTATAGTTTTTGTTTGTTGAGTGATAAAGGGGAAATTTGAGTGTTTAATGGTTATATTTTATCCCTTAATTAGTGGTAAACTTGTGATTATTTCCCTACATTTTGTTATGCTTTGCTCTGAATACTGCTTTAGTTTGTTTTATGTTTTTAGGAGAGCAAAAGAGGCCAAGAAGCAAGGGCAAACACTCATGAAAAGTGCCATATGGACTTGGAACAAGATGAGGAGGAAGCAAGAAGGAAACCCACCAAAAAATATGAAGAAATCACTTCGGCAGCCCTCAACATGGCCAGTTCAGGCTTGCTGGCAGGCAACACGGCCAGGCCGTATTCTGTGCAAGAAGCTACAGAAAATCCCAAAAACACGACCGAAGCACAACCGTGCTGCGGGTCTGCGAACACCATATTTTTTAGGGTTTTAGCCGCCCAAACTGATATATATCGAAGGGGATACGCAGCCAAAGGGGGGAGACGCATTGGGCTCATTTTTACTCAGTTTTAAGCTTAGGAAACACCTTAGGATTAGGTTTAGAGTAGGATTAGAGTTTACTTTCATGTTTTTAGCTTAGATTTGACAGCAATTCAGCATTGTATTTCATTCTCCATCCAGGTTTTATCTTTCTATCTCTGCACTCATCTCTATTCCAACTCTTTCTCTTGGTTTGTATTGGATATTGATGATTTACTTAATGATTATGCCTTTGATTTATCTTTCTATCATGCTTGAGTAGATTTTGATCTAGGGTTTTGGTAACCCACTTATAATGTGATGATACATTGAGCTGATTGAGTTAATGGAACCCTAATTGTATTATCTATGGTTAATTAGGATTATCTATTAAGTATTGGTTATATGAGTTGATGAATGTTTGGCCAATATTTATCACGTCTTAGGATATTAATTGATGGACTGAAAGGTGAAGATTGATACTGGAACCTAATAGTTAATTAGGGATATCTTAATCACGAAAGTAGTTTAAGGTTCTCTAGGACTAAATCAATTAGTGGGCACGAGAAAACCGATTAATTGTATTCCATGGTTGGCATAGAACTTAATGGACCTAGGTTGAACTATGAACCACGAAAGTAGGCAATTGGATTAACCTAGGTACGATTAGTAACGATTGAAAGAGGTTGCTAGTTAATTAAGGCTAAACCATCCCCAATAACCAAGATAATTGCAATTAAAGGTATAAATTGGATGTTGAATATATTAAGTGTGGTGAACCGTAACCCTATGTTTATTTAATTGGTTATTTTCATTCGTTTAATTGTGACACTCTCTGATCGAATTACATCGATTTAGATAGCATATTTTGTGAAATTCTAGTAGTTGACACTATTCTCTGTGGGATACGACCCGTACTCGCCGGACTAGCTACAGCTACGCCGTGCGCTTGCGGTAATTAGTAAAACATAGACACATCATGTTTTTGGCGTCGTTGCTGGGGAACAATAGTTAATATTAAACATTTTGTGAAATTGCTAGACTAGATCACTTTCTTTTTATTTTTCTGCACAATTTTCCTTTGCTGATTTTTGCTTCTTCTCTTCCTTCATAGGTGTGTTTCTCTTTTTTGCGAAGAGAACGCAAAATTGTTGCTAAGTTTGACCCAGAAATTGAATACACGCTTCGAAGGATAAGAAGAAGACAGCAGCAAGAGAACTCTACAGCTACTATGGGGGAAAGGGACAACCAGTCACTGAAGGACTTTACTGCCCTGGACACACAAGGCCTAAACCCCAGCATAGTTAGGCCAGTGGTTGAAGCAAATAATTTTCAGCTGAAGCCATCTCTCTTGTAGATGGTTCAGCAGAACCAGTTTAGAGGGTCGTCTACTGAAGACCCTAATCTCCATCTCTCTGTATTTTTGGAGTACTGTGACACCCTTAAGTTGAATGGGGTCTCCTCAGATGCTATCAGGTTAAGGTTATTCCCTTTCTCATTGAAGGACAAGGCCCGTGCAATGTTGCATTCTCTTCCATCAGGGTCTATTACCACTTGACAATAGCTTTCTCAAGCTTTCCTTGCCAAGTACTTCCCACCGAGCAAGACAGCCCATCTGAGGAACCAGATTACTACTTTTGCTCAGAAGGATGGAGAATCTTTATATAAGGCTTGGGAGAGATTCAAAGAACTCCTCAAGGTATGCCCACATCATAAGCTGGAAAAATGGTTGATAGTCCATACATTCTACATTGGACTAATCTACAACACCCGTATGTCTATGGATACTGCAGCTGGAGGGGCCATTATGAATAAAACTGTAGATGAGATATATGAGCTAATTGAAGATATGGCTCAAAATCACTACTCATTGTCTAGTGAAAGGCAGCCAAGGAAACCAGCAAGTATGTATGAAGTAGATATGTTTAATCATCTTACTTCTAAGGTTGATGCATTGTTTCAAAAGTTAGATAAATTGAGCATCAATGCTATTGGTTCTTCTTCATCTTCTACATGTAAGATCTGTGGGTGTGTTGGCCATATGGCCAGTAATTGTCAACTTGGAAATTCTGCACCTCATAATTATGAACATGTGAACTTTGTGAACGATAATCAGAAAAGCAATCCCTATAGCAACAACTACAATCCAGGCTGGAAGAACCACCCAAATCTCTCTTACAAGTTGAATGCAAATTAGCAGCCTCAAAATAACTTTAGAAAACCCCCTGGCTTTCTAAATCATAGGCCATTCAACCCAGCTCCTCAGCCAAATTCAAATTTAAAGGCTCTGATGGAGAATTTCATCTCCACACAGAGTAAGCAGAATGATGAATTCATAGCCCAGAACTATTCCATGAATGAGGCTATAAAAGATTTAGCCTCTAAAGTAGACTACCTTGCTACTCATAGCAAGATGCTAGAAACTTAAATAGCACAGCAAGTAAGTCTATCTAACAGGAATTTTGGCAGACTTCGAGGCCAAACTGAGAACCCTAGAGAGCATTATAATACCGTTACTTTGAGAAGTGGTAAGCAGTTGGTTGAATCTGAGAGAAGTGGGGAGGTAAAGACAAATGAACCTCAGGCCGCATCTGAGAAGAAAAGAGAAGACGAACCAGAAGAAGAGGAAAAGAAGGAAGAAGAGCCAAAATATGTGGCTCCGGAACCATACAAACCACCAATTCCTTTTCCTCAAAGGTTGGTTAAGGCCAAGTTAGAGAAGCAATTTGGGAGATTTATGGATGTGTTGAAGAAGTTGAATATCAATATCCCATTTCTAGAAGCCATCTCCCAAATTCCATCTTATGCAAAGTTCCTGAAAGAGATCCTCTCAAACAAAAGGAAAATTGAAGAGCATGCTGTGGTGGAACTAACAGAGGGATCCAGAGCATTAATACAGAATAAGCTTCCTCAAAAGTTTAAGGATCCCGAAAGCTTCTCCATTCCTTGCTCTATAGGAGATATGAAGATTGATAGAGCCCTATGTGACCTTGGAGCAAGTGTCAGCCTCATGCCTCTTTCAATTTACACAAAGCTTCAAATGGGTGACTTAAAGGCTACCACCCTTTCTCTTCACTTGGCTGACCGATCCATCAAGCATCCGGTAGGTATATTAGAGGATGTTCCTCTAAAGGTAGGTAAATTTTAAATACTGGTTGATTTTGTTATTTTAGAGATGGAGGAAGATGATAAAATTGCCATCATTCTTGGAAGGCCTTTCCTAGCTACAGCTGGTGCAAATATAAATGTAAAAGATGGAAAGCTTTCTTTGAATGTAGGGGATGAAGAAGTAGAGTTTAATTTGAATGATTCTATAAACCCCCCATCTCTAAGTGGATCATGTTGTATGATTGGCTTAAATGAACCTCATGTGAATGATAATGCCATGAATTTTTCTCCTTCTGACCCACTTGAGTTATGCTCTATAGAAAGTTCTTTGGTTTATGTCAAACAGGGGGAGGAAAAACAAGACATTGAGGAGGAAGTGAAAGATACAAAGCTTGAACCCAAACCACCTCCTCAAAGCTTTAATGGAGCAAAGGAAGAATTGAATGAGCCAAAAAGATCTTTGAAGGCTACTAGGAAAAGCCTCATACACCACACTAAGAGGCAATGGATCAAAAAGAGGGTTATCCAAACTCTCTTCAAGGCTCCTTGAGTGGAAAGCATGCCAAAGAGTCGAGCTAATGACTTTAAACAAGCGCTTTGTGGGAGGCAACCCACATTTTAATTTCTAAAGTTTCCTTTGGTTTGTTTTCTAGTTTTTAGTTTAGTTTCTAACTTTAATTTCAGCTGCTTTCTTAGGTTATAGTTTAATGAGTGTTTCCATATGATTTATAAGTCCATTCCCATGTGGCCAAGGTGATATAAAATGTTTAAAACTAAGGGAAATCAAGGAGAGTCAAAAGCTAAGCAAAATTTGAGGATTTTCAATTTCCAGCCAGCAACACGGCTAGGCCGTGTCCTACACCACGCCCATGCTACAAGCACGGGCCAAAATCTGCAAAATTTGGAGAAACCCACGAGAAGCACAGGCAAGCCATGTCCCAGAACACGGCCGTGCTCCAAGTCAAAGTCTGATCACCCGAAAAATTTATGGATTCCAGCCCACAGTGTAACATCCTTTTTTTATTATTATTATACAATATTGAGTTCACATACACGTCATTAATCAAAATGTACATGCAACAATTCAAAGACATAGATATTTACATCTTGTTTATTTTGGTTGACCAATTCCGAAGATACAGATGCGGGTGGTTGCACCTTCACCGGGATCTGTGCCAATTCGCTCACAAACATTTTATTTAGGATCTGTCCATCATAGAATAACTCGATCCAACGTGCACTAAAAGCCAGAGCTATAGAAAATCTGCATAACTAATTTTCTGAACATGATATGGAAATATAGTGAGAATTAAATCCCAGTAAGTTCAACAATAAATCATCATCAATAAAGCTCATCACGTCATGTTCAGCTGTATAAACTACAGAAAATATCTTTGGTCACATGAATGCATTATATCTACGCACATAAGAATCATACTGTAATGATATGTATGACAGGATTAACTATTTTCAAATATCATATGATGGCCATCAACTTATTCTCATTTCAAGCTACCCCCGTCAGGGTGAGTATCCTCTACTCTCTGGTACAGGCTTTTCTTGCTCCCTCCGACATGGCCCACTTTCTCTTTCTTTTCTCATTATCATGATCATAACCATTGGTAGGGCGTCCCCTACTGGTGCACCACACGGATTACCATGTGACCGTGCTCATTTCTTTTCTTTTCACAATGATAGCCAAAAATATGCTTTCAATAACAAGTATGTTCATCAAAATATAACTATTACCAAAAATCATTGGTAATCATGCCATCAACATAACCATTTCAAATATCACTTTATAAAATATTTCCATGTCAAAATTTCACACTTAAGATGGTAAGAAGTTCATACAATGGCAATGGCTATGGCTATACTAGTTATTTATTATTTTCATTTATAAGATTCATCTTCTTTCTTAAATATTAATTTTATTCCTTTATTTTCTTGATGCAGGTTTTCATCACATCTAACCTTCTCTTACTAATCAGACCATAACTCCCTCAATTAAACTCCGATGTAGGTGATCTTGTTTTCCATTTCAAGATGAAACAATTATCTAAAACTATTATGTTGAACAGTTTAGTGAAATATTAAGAAATCAAGTTGAAATTACTCCCTCAAAGTACAGGATAGTTCCTCTCAGATAGGTTCTGACCTTTAGCAATTAATCTTTCCATATCTCCCTCATATGAATTCCAAATTAAGTGATTCCAGTGGACAAAAATCTGTAACACATCTATCTATAATTCATATGTTAACCATTTATTTTAATTCCTTATAGAGTGTTCCCAGAAATTAAACTACCGAAACTATCCTAATATATTCTTCCCTGATGAACCATTTTCTGACCTTTGGTTACTAATCAGACCATATATACCTCATATGGACTCTAAATTGAATGATTCCAGTGGATACAAATCCGTGACACATATATCTTGAATTCTTATGTTAATCATTTATTTTAATTCCCTACAGATAATTTCCAGAAATTAAAATACCGAAGCTATCCTAACATATTCTTCCCTGATGACCCATTTTCTGACCTTTGATTACTAATCGGCTCATATGCGTCATATGGACTCCAAATTGAATGATTCCAGTGGCTAAAAATCCATGACACACATATCTTTAATTCTTATGTTAACTATTTATTTTAGTTCCCTACAGATAATTCCCATAAATTAAAATACCAAAGCTATCCTAACATATTCTTCCCTGATGACCCATTTTCTGACCTTTAGCTACTAATCAGACCATAGCTACCTCATATGGACTCCAAATTGAATGATTCCAGTGGGTAAAAATCCGTGACACATATATCTGTAATTCTTATGTTAACCATGTATTTTAATTTCTTCTAGATTGTTCCCCAAAATTAAAATACCAAAGATTAAAATTCTACCAACCATAGCCATACCCATGCAAAACTATCTACACCAACCTAAGTATTCAAACATACATCACATGCAAGATCAATATGTAACATGATATAGCAACATCCATGACCAATCATCAAAGTTCTAAGATCAAAATCTCATATAAATATTATAAGTTTCCAAAGTTTTCTTCAAAAAGAAATATTGTTAAACTTACCTGAAGCACTTAGTCTCCTAGACTTCTCCTTCCTCTTTCTTCCTCTCCTTTCCTCACTCTACCTTGCTTCTATTTTTCCTCTCCCTCACTTGGACGAAATTGTAATGTTGTAAGGGTGGGTTTTCTTATATAGACCACCAAATAATTCACCTTTCATGATCATGGGTCTACCTTATCACAATTAGGATACACTTTGTTGAATTTTTGGAAAACAAACAACTTATGTTCTTGTCTTCCTCTTCCTTAGTCAAGATATGCATAGGAAAAGGAGATTTGTATTTTGAAAATTATGATAATATGTTCTTAAGATATGGGACAAGTTCCCTTTGATTTAGGGATTCATTTACTTTTTCTTTTGTCTTAATCAATTATGATAGGTTGCCTTTTTAAGTGGAAAATTTCTAGCCCTTCAATCTCCATTATTTGGTTGAAATTATTTATGTGGGATAGAGATGTTTTGTCCTAATGCTATATCTTATCATACCACTTGCTAAAATTATGAGTGTAGGATATAGATGTTTTTGTCCTAAAGCCTTGTATTATTATGCCACTTGCCAAAATGATGAATGTAGAATCACACCACTTGCTAAATTTTTGTCTTAATGCCATGTCACCTAATCTTGATTACACCAATATTTCATCACTTTAATTTTATTTTTCCTCTTGGGTTTGGGCTCATTCTTGCCCATTTTCTTTACTTTGGTTAAAATTCTACCTTTCATAATGGGCTTGGTCACATTTTCATGATTTTTGGGCTACTGGTCCAATTTCTATATCCTAGTCCAAGTCTATGTTTTATTTCTTCCTTGGGCTATCCTATTGGCTTGCTAAAAATTCATGTGAAGTAGAAAAACTCTATATGAAGTGTCCATAGGTTAAAGCCCAATTACGGGTGGAGATACTAAACTTAGTAATTAAGAAAAATTACCCTAATCCGATCTTCTTGAAATTTTAAGACCTTTACTTCACAAAAATTTATCTTTCTTTACCTAAGCATTTCACCTTTCTTTAGCATGTTTATTTCTAATATTTCCTCTTAGGTTTTCTTTCTTTACCTATTCCATTAATATTAGAACATTTCTATGCATATATGTAAGGTGAAGAATTTCTAAGAAAAATATCTAAAAATTACGGGATGTTACACACAGCATGGGTTTCCCGTGCTGATTAACACGGCCCAACCCCTAGCCCGTGCTCCAGGTAAAAAAGAAAGAGGAAAAGTGCCATCTACTATTGGCATCACCATTATAGCTCCCCTCTAGACCGTGGATTGAGCTCCAATTCCAAAATGCTACATTACTTAAATTTGACCTACTTATTGTTGATGAAAGCATGGTACAATTGACACTTCAGCAAGAACCTACCTCTAACTCTTTCAGAAGACCATTAAGCAAGTATGTTACTTCACCCTTCGCTTGTACTTTCATCTATATTGACATTGAGGACAATGTCAAATTTAAGCATGGGGGAGTAGATTTAGGCTTGTGGTTTTCTCTAATTAGTTACTATTGGCTGAATTTCTCATGTTGCATTGCAGAATCTCTTAGTTTACTATTTCAAAGATAGATTGATGTAATATAGGTTGATTTTAACTCATGAACATGTGATGCACAATAGGGTATGAAAGAGGTAATTTAAATTTTAGTCTCTCTCTTCTAGCATTAAACCTCTAATTTTTTGAAAAATATCTCTCCTATTGTGCTTTGAATTGTATGCCTTTATGATTTTTAACACTATGAGAGTGTGAATGCTAGGAGAGGTGAAAAATGAGGGAATTTAACACCCAAAAAGGTTCACTCTGAGTACCCCTTCAAGGCACCAAAAAGGCCCTAGTATGAGTACCTAGCTACCTTTACCCTAGTGAGACGGAGCATAAAATGCACTCATGGCATATTTCTATAAAAAAAATGATGATTAATAAAATAAAAAAAATGATGAGGATAAGAAATAAAAGAAATTAAGTGAGAAAAATAGAAATAAGGGTAAGGAAACATAGGGAGATCTAAAGGATGAGGTAGCCTACTTGAGTGCTTAAAAGTCAATTAAATGCATACATTCAATGGTATCAATAGAAGCAGATATAAAATAGGGAAATTTTGGTTTATTCTTAGAAGAACAAAGACTATCTGATAAATTTCTATTCATATATCTATTGCGTGCACATTGATTGAGTGAAGAATTCCCTGTATTGCATTTATCTGTTATTTGAAATTTATATGCATCATTTTCCTTCCTTTTGATATGACTTGTTATTTGCTTGAGGACAAGCAAAGGTTTAAGCATGGGGTAGTTGATAAAGGGAAAATTTGAGTGTTTAATGGTTATATTTTATCCCCTAATTAGTAGTAAACTTGTGATTATTTTCCCGCATTTTGTTATGCTTTGCTCTGGATACTGCTTTGGTTTGTTTTATGTTTTTAGGAGAGCAAAAGAGGCAAAGAAGAAAGGGCAATCACTCATGAAAAGTGACATATGGACTTGGAACAAGATGAGGAGGAAGCAAGAAGGAAGCCCACAAAAAATCATGAAGAAATCACTTCGGCATCCCCCAACACGGCCAGACCGTGCTTGGTGGCATGCAACACGGCCAGGCTGTGTTCTGTGCAAGAAGCTGTAGAAAATCCCAAAAACCCGCCCAAAGCACGGCCAGGCCGTGTCCAAGGACACGGTCGTGCTGCGGATCTGCAAACACTGTATTTTTTAAGGTTTTGGCCGCCCAAACTGATATATATCAAAGAGGATACGCAGCCAAAGGGGGGAGATGCATTGGGGCTCATTTTTACTCAATTTTAAGCTTAGGAAACACCTTAGGATTAGGTTTAGAGTAGGATTAGAGTTTACTTTCATATTCTTAGGTTAAATTTGACAGCAATTCAGCATTGTATTTCATTCTCCATCCAAGTTTTATCTTTCTATCTCTGCACTCATCTCTATTCCAACTCTTTCCCTTGGTTTGTATTGGATATTGATGATTTACTTAATGATTATGCCTTTGATTTATCTTTCTATCATGCTTGAGTAGATTTTGATCTAGGGTTTTGGTAACCCACTTATGATGTGATGATACATTGAGCTGATTGAGTTAATGGAACCCTAATTGTATTATCTATGGTTAATTAGGATTAGCTATTAAGTATTGGTTATATGAGTTGATGAATGTTTGGCCAATATTTATCACGTCTTAGGATATTAATTGATGGACTGAAAGGTGAAGATTGATACCGGAACCTAATAGTTAATTATGGATATCTTAATCACGAAAGTAGTTTAAGGTTCTCTAGGAATGAATCAATTAGTGGGCACGAGAAAACCGATTAATTGTATTCCATGGTTGGCATAGAACTTAATGGACCTAGGTTAAACTAAGAACCATGATAGTAGGCAATTGGATTAACCTAGGTACGATTAGTAATGCTTGAAAGAGGTTGCTAGTTAATTAAGGCTAAACCATCCCCAAAAACCTAGATAATTGCAATTAAAGGTATAAATTGGATGTTGAATATCATAAGTGTGGTGAACCGTAACCCTAGGTTTGTTTAATTGGTTGTTTTCATTCATTTAATTGTGACACTCTCTGATTGAATTACATCTATTTAGATAGCATATTTTGTGAAATTCTAGTAGTTGACATTGTTCTTTGTGGGATACGACCCGTACTCGCTGGACTAACACCAGCTACGCCGTGCGCTTGCGGTAATTAGTAAAACATAGACACATCATTGAGCTAGCTTGCTGTGCAATTTGTGTCTCAAACATTTTATTATGATTAGCTAGCGAATCAACTTTAGAGGCTAAGTCTTTTATGGCTTCATTCATTGTATAGTTTTGAACTCTAGATTCCTCATTTTTTTTTGGACTAATTCATTATAAAATTTTCCATCAAAGCTACCAGATTAGACTTTGGCAGGAGTGGAGGACTAAAAGGCCTTTGATTCTAGAATCCAGGTGACTGTCTGAAATTGTTTTGAAAAGGCTAGTTGACATTCGATTTGTATGAAAAATTTGGATGGTTCCTCTATCCTGATTATAAATAGTACTAAAAGTATTGTCTCTCTGGTTATTAGAAACAAGTTCATTTGCTCACAATCCTAAAGTGTGGGATTCCCAAGCTGATAATCATTAGCGACATGGCTAACACACAAATATCACAAGTAGATAGCAAAGATGAACCAATAGCACTGACATTCAACTTATCAAACTTTTAGAACAGTGCATCATCCTTAGAAGATAGATGATCAAAATAATCGACTTTCTATTTTCTAATCGATTTTCTTGATGACTACTGCTCACTAAACTAAGAGTAATGGTTCTATCCCATATCTTCAATCAAATCATAGGCCTCATCAATTGTTTTGTTCATTTAGGCTCATCTAGCTGCAGCATCCACAAACATATGATTATTATAAATCAGTCCATTGTAGAAGGTATACACTTTTAACCATTTTTCCAATCCATGGTGTAGGCACAATCTGAGAAGTTCCTTGAATTGTTCCCATACTTCATATAAAGACTCTCCATCTCTCTAGGCAAAGGTAGTAATCTAGTTACACATAAGAGCTATCTTGGTTGGAGGGAAGTACTAGTTAGGAATATGTGTGACAATTATTGCCAAGTAGTGGTCGAACTGGATGGAAGAGAACGTAACCATGCTCTGGCTTTATCCCACAAAGAAAATGGAAACAACCTTAGGTGAATAGTGTAACATCTCTAATTTTATTTCATTTATTAATAAAGGTACATAAATATTTAATGTAACATCCCTAATTTCGTTTCTTTTATTAATAAAGGTACATAAATATTTAATTAAGGAAATAAAAATTATTAGACAATTTTTAGATATCTAAGGAAATATAATCCTTAGAAATTCTTCACCTAATGTGTATGCATAGAAAATGTTTCTAACATTAAGGGAATAGGTAAAGAGAGAAAACCTAATAGGAAAAATTAGAAATAACATACTAAAGAAAGGAAAAATTCTTGGGCAAGGAAGATAAATTTTTGGGAAGTAAGTAAAGGTCTTAAAATTTCAAGAAAATTGGATTAGGGTAATTTTTCCTAATTCAAGTGCTAGAGTTACTAAGTTTAACATCTTCACCCATAAATTGGGCTTCCATCTACGGACACTTTATATAGAGTTTTTTCACTTCACATGAGTTTCTAGCAAGCCAATAGGATAGCCCAAGTAAGAAATAAAACATAGACTTAGACTAGGATATAGAAGTTGGACCGATAGCCCAAAAATCATGAAAATGTGACCAAGCCCTCCATGAAAGGTAGAATTTTAGCCAAAGCAAAGGAAATGGGTAAGAGGGAGCCCAAATCCTAGAAGGAAAAAAATAAGAATCATGTGATGAAATAGTAGTGTAATAATAATCAAACTTAAGTCACATGGCGTTAAGACAAAACATCTATATCCTAAATTCATAATTTCAACAAGTAGGTAATAATACATGGCGTTAGGACAAAACATCTATATCCTACATTCATAATTTCACCAAGTGGGTAATAATACATAGCATTATGACAAAACATCCTTATCTTACATAAATAATTTCAGCTAAGAAAGGGAGACTCAAGGGTTGAAAATTTGCCACCTAGAAAGGCAAATCTATCATACTTGCATGAGACAAAAGAAAAAGGAAATGAATCCCTAAATCAAAGGGACCTTGTCCGTTGTCTTAAGAACATTTTATCATGATTTTCAAAAATACAAATCTGCTTTTTCTATGCATACCTTGACTAAGGGAGAGGAAGATAGGAACTTGAGTTGTTTTTCCCCCAAAAACAACCAAGTGCATCCTAATTGTGATAAGGTAGACACATGATCATGAAAGGTGAACCACTTGATAGTTTATTTAAGCAAAACCCACCCTTATAACATTATAAATTTGTCCAAGTGAGGGAGAGAAAAAATAAAAGCAAGGTAGAATGAGGAAAGGAGAGAAAGAGAGGAGAAGAAAGGAAGGAAGAAGAAGGAGAAGTGTAGAGAACTAAGTACACAAGGTAAGTTAGCTTAATCTCCCCTTAAATCCATATTTTCTTTTCATCATTGGGGTTCAAAACTCACCCTCCTTCTCTTATTTAAGCTGCTAGAAAATTTAAGGGAATGTAGGAATCTTGTTACTTCTTTCAAGAGGAAACAAGAAAAAGAATTCACTAAGTGAGCTAGGGAGTTCTTTAGGTAGGTTTAACAATACCGCTTTTTGAAGAAAAGCTTTGAAATTTGTAACATTTATATGGGATTTTGATCTTAGAACTTTGATGAAATTTATAATATTTGCTACTTTGATGATTGGTCATGGATGTTGCTATATCATGTTAAACGTTATCTTGCATATGATGGATGTTTTGAACATTTTGGTTAGTGTGGAAAGATCTACATAGGTGTGGCTATGGGTGGCAAAATTTTAGGATTTTTATGCTGCTATTTTGTATATTTTAATGTGGTAAAAAATTGATGGAATATGATTAGATGTAAATTAGGAAGAAAATGGAAGATGACATAATAAAATAATGAACTAAAACCTTAGGAAGGGTTTGGTTAGGAAACTGGATTTTGAAGTAACTAGGGAAGCTTATGTTTTTGAAATTTTATGAAGAATCGATTAGAAATTAAAAGAAATGGTTAACATGAAAAATGTAGATCTATGTCTTGTGGATTTTTATCCACTATAATCACTTAATTTAGAGTATAGATGGGGGAGATATTGTCTGATTTGTAAGCAGTGGTTAGAAAATGGTTAACCAAGAAAGAATCTATTAAGTATGCTTTTGTGTTTGAATTTCTGGCCAAAATCTATAGGGAATAAAAAGAAATTGTTAACATAATAAATATAGATATATGTATCATGGATCTATAGGCTCTAAAATCACTTAAGTTTGAGTCCATATGAAGGCAATATGGTTGATTAATGAGTAAAGGTCAAAATCTGTCTAGAATCCAGGGTGGTAAATGTAAGAATTTTTTTTGTTTTCCATTTTTTGGGAATAATTAGTAAGGATTCTGAAGAAATGATAAACATGAAAGTTGTATATAATTGTTTTACATTTTAATAGGCTTTGGAATCAACTCAATTGGAGTTCAAATGAAGGAGATATGGTCATATTAGTAAGTAGAGGTTTGAACCTACCCAAGAAGAAATAACATTGAATTTGAGGGAGTAGTAACACCACGATTACTTAACATTTCACTAAAATTTTCAACATAAGGGTTATAAACGATTATCTTATCTTTCAATTGACACTAAGATCACCTCAATCGCATTTAAAATAAGGGTGTTATGCTCTATTTAGTGAGAGAGAAAAATAATATTTTAAAAAGAAGAAGAATGTTATAAAATGAAAATAATAAATAACTAGTGTATGCCATAGCCATTGCCATTGCATGAACTCCTTACCATCTTAAGTGTGTAATTTTGACATGGAAATATTTTATAAAGTGATATTTGAAACGATTATGTTTATGGCATGATTATCAATGATTTTTGGTAATGATTATATTTTCATGAAAAATTATGGCATGTGAGTATAATGAACGTACTTGTTATTGAAATCATATTTTTGGCTATTAATATGAAAAGAAAAGAGCACGGTCACATGGTGGTCCGTGTGGTGCACTAGTAGGGGACGCCCTACTAACAGCTATGATTATGTTATTGGGAAAAGAAAGTGTGCCATGTCGAACAGAGAAAGAAAAGCCCATACCAAAGAGTAGAAAGTACTCACCCTGACCAGGAGTAGCTTGATATGAAAATAAGATGATAGCCATCATATGATATTCTGTAAATAGTTATTCATGCCATACATATCATTATTGTGCGATTTTCATGTGCATAGATAAATTGCATTCATGTGATCTAAAATAATTGTTGTAGCTTATACAAATGAACATGACGTGACAAGAATTATTGATTATTATTATTATTTATTGTTGAACCTACTGGAATTTAATTCTTACTATATTTCCATATCAGGTTTAGAAAACTAGTTATGTAGATTTTTCTATGGCTCTAGCTTTTAGTGTATGTTGGATCGAGTTACTCTATATTGGACAGATCCCATAAATTAATACGATGTTTGTGATCGAGTTGGCTAAGATCCTGGTGAAGGTGCAACCACCCGCACCCATATCTTCAGAATTGGTCAACATGAATGAATAAGATGTAGATATTTATGTGTTTGATTTTGTACATACGTTTTGATTAATGATCTATATGTGAACTCAGAATTGTAGACATTAAACCTTGATTATGCTTGATTAAATTAATTGAATTTTATTTTGAGCTAAGTAATTATAAGTAAAGAGATAATGACTTCATGGGATTTTAAATATATATATATATATATATATATATATGTATATATGTATATAAAAAAAAGTTGGTATAAATAGTGTTTTCTTAAGCTCTTTTGAGCTTTAGTGTATCACAATATTCTAAAAACACTAAAAGATGGAGGTTTAGATCTTTAGTGGGGGAACCTCTAAATTGGTTATGTTGGACCATTTGTAAGAGTGACAATTTTAGCTCAAAGTTGTCAGCTTCCACTGTTGGACTAACTATACTAGGGTTCAAGCCTTGAGTGTTCGGGGCCGTAAAGTCTTTCAAAGATCAATTATTATAGTCCGCCATTGTAGGTTGTGCTTGGTCTTGCTCCCTTCTCCTTCTGTGTAATGTTCTTTCAATCTCAGGATTGAAGTTAATAAGGCATTAAAAGTTTCTTCACATAAACGGATGACACACCTATAAAAAAGAAATAAGAGATATAATCATCAAAATAAAAAAATGAGAAGGAAAGTAAGAAGAGGATTCAGTCTAGTTATTTTGCAAAATAGGCCAACATTGACGCTAACTAGTCCTCGACAACGATGCCAAAATCTTGTTATCATGTTAAAATACTATAAGTGCATGACATAGTTTTAGCTAGATTGGTAAATACGAGTCGTATCCCGCAGATACCAATGTTTCAAACCAGTATCTCACAAAAGGAACTATCTAAATCAATAGAGTTTGAGAGAAATATTGAACGGGAAATTGTAAGCAATCAAACTAGATATATAATGGAATTCAATTATAAGAAGACCTAGGACTAGGGTTCACCACACCTATGATATTCAACAACTAAGACAAGTATTTCCAGTTGCAATTATTTAAGTGATCGGTGATGGTTTAGCCTAAATTTATTACTAGCCTCTTTCGAGGTCTTATAATAGTACCTAAATTAATCCAATTACTTACTTTCGTAGTTTAGATTAACTTAAACCCTTTAAGATTTATACTAACCAAGAGGTTTAATTCCTAGAGGATCTTAACCTACTTTCGTGATTAAAATATCCCTAATTAACTATTAGGTTTTCGCAATAACCTTTTAATTTTAGTTCATCATTTATCTACCTAAGATTGAGACAAAATGGTGGCCAAACACTTCTTCAAATACATATCATGCATAATAGTTAATCTGATTTCCAGCAAATAATCATAATGGAAATTAAACAATTCAACATCAGTATATCATATGTAAGCTTCCCCTAATCCTAGAATAAAATCTACTTATACATTATTAAATTAGAAATCAAACTCAATTTCATTAAACAATTCACGATTCTCCGATACAAATTGTTCAAAAGATAAATAGAGGTAGGGATAGCGAGATAAAATCAACTATGAAGCGATGGAGATAAATCCAACTAGATACAATCTTCAATCAGATGTAAAATCTAATCTAAAACACAAAGAAAATGGAACACTACTAAAAACATAGCTCTAAAATGTCTCAAATACAAGAGAAACTTCGAATGTGACTCCCTTCCACTTTTTGGTTGTGCTAAAACATTACAAAAGGATGATGATTTTTGGATCTAAAGCAAGGCCATGTCACAGGACATGGCCAAGCCATGTTTCTACTTGTTTTAAGGGCCATTACACATGTTTAAGCATAAAACATGACTAGGCCATGCATGAAGTCACAAAACATGACAAGGCTATGCTTGAGGCTATTTTGAAGCATGTTCTTTGCATGGTTCCTTCTCGACCTGCTCCTAATCTAGAAAATTCTTTAAATATTCATTTTTCCTTGTTTCTTGGGCCTTCTTTCTTACCTACAAAAGGAGAACATATCCAAACAATATCCAGGATAACAAAATAAAATAGAACATAAACAGATAAATAATCACAAGTTAATGATGAGTTAAGGGACAAAAGATAGCACATTAAGATACAATTTTCCCATCTATCACTACACAAACACAACTTTATAGAGTAAGGAACCGAGTTTTCTCCCCCATGCAACCACTTATGCCAAGCCACAACTGGGTTCCCACACCAAAACACCTCAAGGGACCTCCTTTTAGGTCACACTTTAAGAAAGAAACAATATAGAAGGCATAAATCCTCTCTTACAAAGTGTATGTATTACAATTTTATATATAAAAAAATACATAAATTCAAAAACCCAAAGATGAATTGAAAGAATAAGCATGTTTTTTTTTTACTTCTAACCTTTAATGAAACCTTCTATTTGTAGAAAAATGAAGATTATAGCTGTTGAGGGTCAATTACAACCTAAATCAATGAAATCTAACAATTGTAAGGTTATAAATATATTTTTCAATTGATCACTAGGTCTCCACTACAAGTTATAGGGACCTGTTAAAAGCTATAGGTGACCATTGTTTAATAATTAAAAATTTTGTAACAACATAGGCACATGTTGATGATTCTATTTGTTATTTTTCAAAATCCAAAAGCAAATAGGCGTCTAATGCCATTACTAGGCACTTGTTGGTCACTTAATTTGTAAAATTACTATAGTATAAACCTATAAGCACCTATTAAACTTAGTATGCTTCTATAGTATTTTGAAAACCTTTGTTTTAAGTAATTTACAAACTATTTAACCAACAAACTCATAAAAAAAAAACTTGAAACTAAGACTAAGGAAACCTAAGAGATAAATTATCTTTAACCTTGGTTCCTTTGCCTTCAATCCATGCAAGCTAGATGAAATCCTTAGATATTTCCATGATAGCCTGCATATCAACCTTTTATGTCTTCACTCTATTTTCTTTATATCTTAGAGTATCTTTCTCTAAACCTCTTGCTTCTTAGACCAACCTATATGGATAAGAGTTTAACCTACAAACCAAGTAGTTAGTCCAAAGAGCAATGTAAATAATTCAATAGTATATCCAATTTTCAAGATATAAAAATTTTACAACACTATTGGATATATCTTATATCCAAGCATAACACATAGATGATGCATAAAGCATGATTCAAAGGTAAGGTATAATAAATTAAAGATCAAAATCATTTCTATCACATAGAGTTAAATAAGTACACATACTTGCAACATATATGATAGATGAACACACATGACAATAAAATTTTCATCATCAAAACCTATATCATGGGACTATAGGGTTAACAATGTCCCCCTTTTTTATGATGACAATCACCATAGAAAATATGTTCTTTTGATTATTATATGTTAGCAACATATATTTTTCATTTCTTGTTTCTTTTCCCCCTATTTGACATATGCAAAAAGGTACAAGGAAAGGAAAAAACCTTTCCTTTCCCCTATCCATGAAAAGCATATGATATCAAAAGGACAAAGCATATAATCAAATAAGCACAGCATCATTTCATTTCATATGAAAAAGAAATTGCATAGCATATGGTCATGTAAGCACATAAGAAGAGATCAATACCATATTTTCAAGAGATTAAACCAACCTTGTAAAGCATGGAGCAAGAGAAAACATGTATAGATAAAACTTGTAAGCATATGGTTCTTACAAAAGATAAGGTTATTTTTTCAAATAAGCACATATATTAATGGTTTGATCAAAGAAATTTTCAAACTATGAGAGTTGAGTAAGAGCTAAATATGAAAACTAGATGGGACTTTTATTCCCCCTTAAAACATACATACCATTGAAAGAGATACATAGAAAGATAAATTCATATAAAGACAATTAGAAAATCACACATGGGCTCCCACTCAATATATGCACTTATGGAGCATTTAAGCATACGACATCCGTTTAGCCAACATACATATATAGAGTTTAGGATATATATATACATACATACATATATATATATATATATATATATATATATATATATATATATATATATATATATATATGTAACATCCCGTAAGAAAATAAAATTTATTAGACAATTTTTAGATATTTAAGGAAATATAATCCTTATAAATTCTTTATCGTACGTATATGCATAGAAATATTCTAACATTAATGGAATAGGTAAAGAGAGAAAACTTAAGAGAAAATATTAAAAATAAATATACTAAAGAAAGGTGAAATTCTTAAGTAAGAAAGATAAATTTTTGTGAAATCAGTAAAGGTATTAAAATTTCAAGAAGATTGATTTAGGGTAATTTTTCCTAATTTAAGAGTTAAAGTTACTAACTTTAATATCTCCACCCATAAATTGGGCTTTTACCTATGGACACTTCATATAGAGTTTTTCTACTTCACATAAATTTTTAGCAAGCCAATAGGATAACCCAAGGAAGAAATAAAACATAAACTTGGACTAAGATATAGAAATTGGACCAGTAGCCCAAAAATCATACAAATGTGACAAGCCCATTATGAAAGGTGGAATTTTAACCAAAGTAAAGAAAATGAGCAAAAGTGAGCCCAAATCCAAGAGGAAAAATAAAAATAAAAATAAAAATAAAGTGATAGAATAATGGTGTAATCAAGATTAGGTGACATGGTATTAAGACAAAAATTTAGCAAGTGGTAAGATAATACATGGCATTAGGACAAAACATCTATATCCTACACTCATAATTTTAGCAAGTGGGTAATAATACATAGCATTATGACAAAACATCTTTATCCTACACAAATAGTTTTAGCTAAGCAAGGAAGATTCAAAGGTTGGAAATTTCCCACCTAAAAAGGCAAACCTAACATAATTGATTAAGAAAAAAGAAAAAAGAAATGAATCCCTAAATTAAAGGGACCTTGTCCCTTATCTTAAGAACATATCATCATAATTTTCAAAATACAAATCTCCTTTTCCTATGCATATCTTGACTAAGGAAGAGGAATACAAGAACATAAGTTGTTTGTTTTCCAAAAATTCAACCAAGTGCATCCTAATTTTGATAAGGTAGACCCATGATCATGAAAGATGAATTATTTCATGGTCTATTTAAGCAAAAAACACCCTTACAACATTAGAATTTTCGTCCAAGTGAGAGAGAGGAAAAATAGAAGCAAGGTAGAGTGAGGAAATGAGAGGAAGAAAGAAAGAAAGAAGAAGGCGAAGTCTAGAGGACTACGTGCTCCAGGTAAGTTTAACAATATTTCTTTTTGAAGAAAACTTTTGAATAGTTTTAGATAATTGTTTTGCAGGAGAAATATCACCTTGATTTCTTAATATTTCGCTAAACTGTGCAATATAATAGTTTTAGATAATTGTTTTATCTTGAAATTGATGCCAAGATCACCTACATCAGAGTTAAATTGAGGGAGTAATGCTCTGATTAGTAAGAGAAAGTTAGATAGGATGAAAACCTTCATCAAGAAAATAAGGAAATAAAATTAATATTTAAAAAAGAAGAAGAATCTTATAAATGAAAATAATAAATGACTAGTATATGCCATAGCCATTACCATTGTATGAACTTCTTACCATCTTAAGTGTAAAATTTTAACATGGAAATATTTTATAAAGTGATATTTGAAATGGTTATGTTCATGGAAAGATTACCAATTATTTTTGGTAATAGTTACATACTTGTTAGTGAAAGCATATTTTTGGTTGTCATTGTGAAACAAAAAAGAAATTAGCACGGTCACATGGCAATCTGTGTGGTGCACCAGTAGGGGACACCCTACCAACGGTTATGAATATGTTATTGAGAAAAGAAAGAGAAAGTGTGCCATGTCCGACGGAGCAAGAAAAGCCCGTACCAGAGAATAGAAAATACTCACCCTGACCGTGGTAGCTTGATATGAGAATAAATTGATAGTCATAATATGATATTCTAAAAATAATTAATCCTGTCAAACATGTCATTACTGTACGATTCTCATGTGCATAGATATAGTGCATTCATGTGACCAAATATATTTACTATAGTTTATACAGCTGAACATGATGTGATGAGCTATATTGATGATGATTTATTGTTGAACTTACTGGGATTTAATTCTCATTATATTTCCATGTCATGTTCAGAAAATTAGTTATGCAAATTTTTCTATGGCTCTGGTTTTTAGTGTACGTTGGATCGAGTTACTTTATGTTGGGCAGATCCTAGAATCAAATAATATGTTTGTGGTCGAGGTGGTTCAGATCCCGGTGAAGGTGCAACCACCCGCACCTATATCTCTGGAATTGGTCAACCAGAATAAATAAGATGTAGTTATTTATGTGTTTGATTTTGTTGTACGTACGTTTTGATTAATGACGTGTATGCGAACTCTATATTGTATAATAAATAATAATATAAAAAAGAGGTTGTTAAAATATATATAAGGAAGAATATATCATCATGCAACTTATTATGCATAAGCATAATATTAACATACATATATATGTGTATGTGAGAGATGTAACACTCCCAATTTATGTTATGTAAAATAAACATTTTTTTTAAAATTTTGCAAACAGATATTCTCCGTAAAAATGCATAATTCAATTCTTTATCATAGAAACAGATATATATATATATATATATATATATATATATAATCTCTCATGTATACACAATATACAGACCAAGTCTATAAATGCCGAATCAGACTCTGATATTCTTATCAGAAAAAAAATGTGTAAATATCATGTAGTGAGTTTGACAACTCAGTGAGCAAATAATTCCTCCTATGACCTCTTAGGTCAGCATATGGATGTACTTATATTTTAAAATGTGTTACATAGAAAATACAGTTCAGAACTACATTCACATGGAACCCGTATTTCAAATATTCTCAAATCAAAGGATATTCAGATATCCAAAACCATATGTACCATGGTATGATCATTAAACAAATGTTGTTATGCTCAACTGTATAAGCTATAGTAAAATATTATGATTTGGACATAAAATCATCACTTTTAATGCACCTGCCTCACTCGGCGGTCTGAGACACTTAATTTAAAAATGACCTGCCTCACTCAGGGATCTAGTCAACCCACACATAATTTAAAAATGATGTACCTCACTCGGTGATCTAGTCAACCCACACACTCAATGTAAAATGACCTGCCTCATTCAGCGTCTGGTCAATACAATTTGTTATACTCATAGTGACCGATTGACTACAGTCACAATAAGTGATTAGGGAATGTGAGTTCATTGTAACACCTAAACTTCTAGCATCATTTTCTTATATCTAAATCGTAGAATGTTCCTTATTATTTTATTTTTTTTGGCATTGTCTAACTAGCCCATAATTTTACCTATTCATTTATATCATTTGTAATCATTCTTGCATAAGCATAAATGTGCTTCAGGCTATCCTAAGCACTTTCAAAATTGAATTCCATCTAGGCAATTACCTAAGCATGCTATGTAATACTTACAACATAAAGGATCTCATGCCATAAAGGAAAGGAGTACAGTCCATAGTTTACATTACATCACATTATAAACTGTCTAATAAGAACTTGGCACTTAATTAAGCTATCCCACATAAATATTACACAACCAAAGCAATTACAATCATGAACATATGAGTCAACCCGGAGACCCCTGTTGCTCACTTCTGGCTGGAGTACCTGGAATGTGATTATGTGGATATAAAAAGTGAGATGACAATCTCAATAGCTAGCAAAGTTTTCAGAAAAATAGTACACATTCCATTCCTTAAAACATCTCAAATTATTTCACTGAAATATAAGCACTGACCATACATCATACATACGGCATCTTGGTCACACTAGGGACCCATAACATCATGGTCTACTTACCCAATGCAGTCAATACGGTCATACCTGCAAAGGGCTATGCATCTCCTATTATTGGCCAATCGTGAGGGAAATGGGGCTTACTTGGCACCCTTTTGTGCACCCCCTTAATTCCCGAGAATGCATACATAACATATCTTTAGACCATCATTCATCATAGCATAAAAGTCAGGCAATCAGTGAAAATTCATAAATTCAAGTTCATAAGCATAAAGAGTGTTTTAAGGAAAAGCTAGCTACCTCAATTCCAACACAATCAATTCCTTTCCAAGCCTGCCAAGGTTACTACTAGCAACTCAAACTAAAACATTCAAGAATTCTTGGTTAATGCATGCACATTAGGTCCTAAAGCCATAAATACCTAGTTTAAGAGCTTCTTCTCCTCCAAATAAAACTATGATTTTGCTTAGATTTGAGGTTATTATTAAATATGACAAAAGTCCTCTAAAAATTCTAAAATTTTGTATGAAGGAACCTTTACATGTCTATTGTTTTTATACATTCTCTCAGCCCTTAAATCTTCCATTCATCCCCAAAAACTACCTCCATACCCAGGACAGTACAATTTAGTTTCAGTTTCATTTCTATTCGGTTTAACATCCATTTGGATTAGTAAAACTACTTAAAAATTCATGATATTTTATATTAAGCATTATAGACATGTTATATAATTACCATAAAAATTTCAAATAAAAAATAATTCTTTTAACCCCTCAAATATCCCACGTTTTAAGACTGTCCCCGGTTATGGCCTGTTCTACCTCATTTTCAGACTACCAAAATTATACATTTTATTATGTACTTTAAACTGCCCAGAATTTTCTACAATTTGGTAGGATGCTTAATTAGTATTCCTTTAACATGTCATAAATTTTTTATACAAAATTGCTACATATAATGCCTTAAAAATATTGTCTTTCCATCAGCAGTCTGAGCTGTCTAGGAAATTGTCCTCAACACTATTTTAATTGTACAAGACCTAATTTGAGGTTCTCAAAAATAATGAAACTTTCCAGAATTGATTATGAATATTTGAAGAATCGTCTCACCAAAAATTATAGAATTTAAAGGTCATTTACTAAATTTAATAAGCCAATATTTTCGGGTGCAAAAGGTTTCTATTTTCTCAACCTAACTCTTCTATGGTCTATGACCTTTACTCACTAATCAGAACCTAACTCACTCATATTGACTCGAAATTTTGTGATTCCAGTGGCTACGTGACCGTGAGAAATATATCTACAACTTTCATTTTAATCACGACTTCATATTCCTTATGTATTAGTCCCAGAAAGTCGAAATCCGAAGCTATTCTTCACCAGCCTGGATTCCAGACCCGATTCTGACCTATTTTACTCCATGGAATATAACTCTCTCATTTTACGTCTGATTGATGTGATTCAAAATGATATGGAAAGCTAAGACATAGAGATACAACTTCTATGTTGAACATATTTTCATATTCTCGACAGAAAGTCCTACATGCAGGCCCGAAAATTGACCTAATAAACTCAAAACTGTATTTTTGCAAGAAGCTAGACTTACCTTATGTAGACCTACTCCTATGGCTCTCAATTTGCAGCTTCCCTCTCTCTCAACCTTCTTATCCTTGCTTTCTACTCTCTCCCCCTTCCTTCCTCTTCCTCTTCAGTTTTTGTTTTGGACCTCTTCTCTCTCTTTTCTCCTGCTGGTGTGAAAGCAATAGGGAGGCTGATTGCTGGGCGCTGGAATCCTTTGGATTCAGCAAGGGAGGGAACGGTTTTCTGCTACTCTCCAAGTGAGTGTGTGCATGGGTAGCTCTAGTGTATTGTGGTCAGTGAGAGAATGGGTGTATGACACATCAAAAGAAGAATTTTCTGGCTGTATGAGTGTGAGTGTGAGCTGTAGCTTTCTTGGGCAGAGTGGGAGCGTGAGTTTGCATGTGGAGGCAGGGGTTTCTGCTGCAGTGGGTGGGTGTGTTTTCTACTGGGTTTATGGAGCACATATGGGTGTGGAGATGTTGTCAAGTGGGATGTTTTCTACTTGTTGAATTTGGCGCTAAACATGCTAGATGTGGGGCATGTTCCAGCTGGATTGTTTTCCTGGTTGCATATGGGATCAAGGGTGGCGTGAAATGCTGTCTTGTAGGCCATGTTTCTGCTGGTCTCTTAGAGCAGATGGGGGGTTATTTTTCTGCTGTGTAAGGTAGGTTTCTGCTGGCTGGGTGGAGCAAAAGTGGGTGTGTTTTTGCTGCATGGTTTAGGAGCAAGTGTGGGGCATTTTTCTCTGTATGTGATGCATGATCTTCTGCTGGTTTTGGTGCACGTTTCAGCTTTTATTCCTAGTTGCATTCATGCTTTTTAACCTACCGTGGCTATTGTATTTCATTTCCAAATTATGTGCATGCATGGGTGGTTATATCTATTATGCTATGCATGGCATAAATGAGATAAATGCATATATATATATATATATATATATATATATATATATATATATATATACCTACGTAAATCTCCTCCTTTTACATGTGCAAATATATATATAATAATGTGTACGGTGGAGGTGAGAGGAAATATGTATATATATATTTATATAGCATCACATAATGCTTTTTCCTTCCTTATTATTTTCCTAATCCTAAATTAGTAGCATCTTAAGGAATATATTTGTATCATGTTCCTCTAATTTATGCTCCAAAAATATTTTATTTATATTATTTATAACCATGAAATGATTCTACATTTTATAAAGATTTTTACTATCATCAACTATACATTTTAATCCTTGTTCATGTATATCTTAATTGATCACTAATCCTAGACTAGTAATATCTAAAAAAATGTATTTGTGTCATCTCTCCATCCATTATGATCCTAAGAATTTTTATTTATGTGATTCAACATTAACTATGTTACCTATCTTATGTTTGCCTTATAATCATATAACTAAATATCTTAATCACTTGTCATATGTATTTTCTATTCATCCTTAAATTTATCTAACTTTATTAAAAGCTTAGGATGTTACATTCATCACCCTACTGCCTCCCCACATGACCACTGTCACCCGGTTGGAGCGGCCCTCCCCCGGCTCACTCAGGGCTAATAGGGCATCCCCTATTCAGTACCATCACAAGCCATACAACCCGTCGATATTCATCCATACATATAAACACACATACACACACACACACACACACACACACGCACACGCACACGCACACACACACACACACACACACACACACACACACACACACACACACACACACACACACACACACACACACACATATATATATATATATATATATATATATATATATATATTAATGCATATTTATCAAATACAATGTAAAATTATCAAGCAACTCGCCATGAGCTTTACGCTTGTCATTCAGTCTCATTTATAATATGACATGCATCATTTTCACAAGTATATAGTTTTACAAATCAATACATCGTGCACATAATATTCACTTTATCAAATAATGATAAATACATTTAGAACCACATATTCAACGAATTCCAAAATACATTTCTAAAATCATACTCTTCTTGAACTATGTGCCAATTCATAAGCAAAATAAATATTTGAACACATTTCAAAAATTTATGATAGCATAAATAATTGTAAACAGAAACAATTATATATTTATAGTTTAAGAAGAGTACAGGGTAAGTCATAAAAAGAATTATCTACTCATATGGTAGGGCTCCTGGTTGGACAGCCCTAAAATGTACTTTTGCAATCCGAATTTGATCAATTAGACCTCAAAAATGTGTCTAGAAGGTCCAAAGACTTAGAAAATGACTCTGGGAGTTTAGTCACTATTCACAACGGATAACACTATTCACCGTCAAAAATCACTATTCACAACGAACAAAAAGCTATCAGATGGTCAAAAATATTCATATCCTAAGGTTTATCTAGCTCCTGAATCCATCTACGGTGTTAGATTTTCAATTGGAGGTCTCTAAGTAAGAGTTTCAGAATTTACATTTTTTCTGAGATTTTCTACTTTAGATCTACGGGGATTCAACGGCTTATTTGAAAAATTGATCGATTAAAATCATAATATTCTTCGTCCTGAATCCAGTAGCACTTTCAGTTTTGAGATCGGAAGCCAATAGACACTCCAGATCTAGAGAGAAAATTGAAAGTTACTATTCACTCACTATTCATCCATGTTTTGCAGAAATCTTTGCGTCTCCGTTCTAATTCCAACTTCCCCTTTTTATTTTCTTTCCTTCTTTTTTAATAATAATAATAACAATTTAATAATAGGATTTTCTTTTATATATATTCATATAAATTCCGTTTTTCATCCTAAAATATCCCAAATTTTTTTAAAAATTTACATTCTCAAAAACTTTTAGTTAAACTCTTAAATCATAATTTTTCTTGATAAAAATATTAATAAAACAAATCACAAAATAAATATCTTTAAACATAATAAAAGAAAGAATATTTCAAAAAATATGATAAAAAATTTATTAGAGCCCAATATAATTATTTTAAGCAAAACAATAATTATTTAAATTAAAAATATACTTGCTTTTAGCAGAACATAATCCTTTTTAAACAAATAAAAATATATTTGTTTATAACAAAATATTATTATTGAAAAACAAAAATTACGGGATGTTACATTCTTCCCCCATTAAGAAATTCGGTCCCCAAATTTTAGCCCATCCCACCACATGTAGGGAATGAAATCGAGGCATAATTCGGAGTTACCAACCTTATTACTCAAATAATTGGAGCTATATTTTCTGTAACATCCTTTTTTTTATTATTATACAATATTGAGTTCACATACACGTCATTAATCAAAACATACATGCAACATAAAAGACATAGATATTTACATCTTGTTTATTTTGGTTGACCAATTCCGGAGATACAGGTGCGGGTGGTTGCACCTTCACCGGGATCTGTGCCAACTCGCTCACAAACATTTTATTTAGGATCTGCCCATCATCGAATAACTCAATCCAACGTGCACTAAAAGCCAGAGCTATAGAAAATCTCCATAACTAATTTTCTGAACATGATATGAAAATATAGTGAGAATTAAATCCCAGTAAGTTCCACAATAAATCATCATCAATAAAGCTCATCACGTCATGTTCAGCTGTATAACCTACAGAAAATATCTTTGGTCACATGAATGCATTATATCTACACACATAAGAATCATAATGTAATGATATGTATGACAGGATTTACTATTTTCAAAATATCATATGATGGCCATCAACTTATTCTTATTTCAAGCTACTCCGGTCAGGGTGAGTATCCTCTACTCTCTGGTACGGGATTTTCTCACTCCGTCCGACATGGCCCACTTTCTCTTTCTTTTCTCATTATCATGATCATAATTGTTGGTAGGGCGTCCCCTACTAGTGCACCACACGGATTTTCATGTGACCGTGCTCATTTCTTTTCTTTTCACAATGATAGCCAAAAATATGTTTTCAATAACAAGTATGTTCATCAAAATATAACTATTACTATAAATCATTGGTAATCATGCCATGAACATAACCATTTCAAATATCACTTTATAAAATATTTCCATGTCAGAATTTCAGACTTAAGATGGTAAGAAGTTCATATAATGGCAATGGCTATGGCTATACTAGTTATTTATTATTTTCATTTATAAGATTCATCTTCTTTCTTAAATATTAATTTTATTCGTTTATTTTCTTGATGCAGGTTTTCATCACATCTAACCTTCTCTTACTAATCAGATCATAACTCCCTCAATTGAACTCCGATGTAGGTGATCTTGTTGTCCATTTCAAGATAAGACAATTATCTAAAACTATTATGCTGAACAGTTTAACGAAATATTAACAAATCAAGGTGATATTACTCCCTCAAAGTACAGGATAGTTCCTCTCGGATAGGTTCCCTTTAGCAACTAATCTATCCATATCTCCCTCATATGAATTCCCAATTAAGTGATTCCAGTGGGTAAAAATCCGTAACACATCTATCTATAATTCATATGTTAACCATTTATTTTAATTCCTTATAGAGTGTTCCCAGAAATTAAAATACCGAAGCTATCCTAACATATTCTTCCCTGATGAACCATTTTCTGACCTTTGCTTACTAATCGGACCATATATACCTCATATGGACTCTAAATGCAATGATTCTAGTGGCTACCAATCCGCGACATATATATCTTGAATTCTTATGTTAACCATTTATTTTAATTCGCCACAGATAATTCCCAGAAATTAAAATACCAAAGCTATCCTAACATATTCTTCCCTGATGACCCATTTTCTGACCTTTGACTACTAATTGGCTTATATATTCGTCATATGGACTCCAAATTGAATGATTCTAGTGGCTCAAAATCCATGACACACATATCTTTAATTCTTATGTTAACCATTTATTTTAATTCCCTACAGATAATTCCCAGAAATTAAAATACCGAAGCTATCCTAACATATTCTTCCCTGATGACCCATTTTCTGACCTTTGACTACTAATCAGACCATAGCTACCTCATATGGACTCCAAATTGAATGATTCCAGTGGGTAAAAATCCGTGACACATATATCTTTAATACTTATGTTAAGCATTCATTTTAATTCCTTATAGATTGTTCCCAGAAATTAAAATACCGAAGCTTAAAATTCTGCCAACCATAGCCATACCCATGCAGAACTATCTACACCAACCTAAGTATTCAAACATACATCACATGCAAGATCAATATGTAACATGATATAGAAACATCCATGACCAATCATCAAAGTTCTAAGATCAAAATCTCATATAAATATTATAAGTTTCAAAAGTTTTCTTCAAAAAGAAATATTGTTAAACTTACCTGGAGCACTTAGTCTCCTAGACTTCTCCTTTCTCTTTCTTTCTTTCTTCCTCTCCTTTCCTCACTCTACCTTGCTTCTATGTTTTCCTCTCCCTCACTTGGACGAAATTCTAATGTTGTAAGGGTGGGTTTCCTTATATAGGCCACCAAATAATTCACCTTTCATGATCATGGGTCTACCTTATCACAATTAGGATACACTTTGTTGAATTTTTGGAAAACAAACAACTTATGTTCTTGTCTTCCTCTTCCTTGGTCAAGATATGCATAGGAAAAGGAGATTTGTATTTTGAAAATTATGATAATATGTTCTTAAGATATGGGACAAGGCCCCTTTGATTTAGGTATTCATTTACCTTTTCTTTTGTCTTAATCAATTATGATAGGTTGCCTTTTTAAGTGGCAAATTTCTAGCCCTTGAATCTCCATTATTTGGTTGATATTATTTGTATGGGATAGGAATGTTTTGTCCTAATACCATGTATTATCATACCACTTGCTAAAATTATGAGTGTAGGATATAGATGTTTTTGTCCTAAAGCCTTGTATTATCATGCCACTTGCCAAAATTATGAATGTAGAATCACACCACTTGCTAAATTTTTGTCTTAATGCCATGTAACCTAATCTTTATTATTATTACATTATTATATCATCACCTAATTTATTTTATTTTATTTTTCCTCTTGGATTTGGGCTTATTCCTACCCATTATGGGCTTATTCCTACCCATTTTTTTTGTTTTGGATAAAATTCTACCTTTCTTGGAGGGCTTGGTCACATTTTCATAATTTTTGGGCTATTGGTCCAATTACTATATCTTAGTCCAAGTCTATGTTTTATTTCTTGCTTAGGTTATCCAATGGGCTTGCTAGAAACTTATTTGAAGTGGAAAAACTCTACATGATGTGTCCATAGGTAAAAGCCCAATTTATGGGTGGAGATACTAAACTTAGTAACTTTTGTTCTTAAATTAAGAAAAATTACCCTAATCCGATCTTCTTGAAATTTTAAGACCTTCACTTACTTCACAAAAATTTATCTTTCTTTAACTAATAATTTCACCTTTCTTTAGCATGTTTATTTCTAATATTTTCTCTTAAGTTTTCTTTCTTTACCTATTCCATTAATATTAGACAATTTCTATGCATATATGTAAGGTGAAGAATTTCTAAGGAAAATATCTAAAAATTACGGGATGTTACATTCTTCCCCCCTTAAGAAATTCGATCCCCGAATTTCAATCTATCCTACCACATGTAGGGAATGAAATTAAGGCATTATTCAGAGTTACCAACCTTATTACCTAAATAATTAGGAATATCTTTTCTGTATAACATCTTTACTTTTTAATATGTCTATTCACTTGAGTGATTTTGCCATATAACTTAACCATAAGGATTTCTTTCACTCATAAGTTCTTCAATTTATATCCTCTAGCTCGCATGGATATATCTATGGGTCGATATTAGAAAACATACAAATAAAGGAACATATTCTCCTTCATATTGGGTAACTATCTTTTCTTATTCCAAACTTCTATCAAGTCAATTTTTTTTCATATATCAACATCATCCCCTGAATATCATCTTCTTAATCTATCATCTATTTTTATCCTCAAATCCTTTAATCAATATGTTAAACATAAGTATCAATAAATCCTTCAAACCTTTAATAACGTGTACCATTGACACATGTCTAATAATTCCAACTTAACTCATCACGGTAATTCTATACAAGCTTATTAACACCATTAGGCTCATTGTCAAAAATTTCAATTATTTCTTCTATCATATCCAAAAGCACCTCATTATAGCTTATGTCAATCCCATTTAATTCACCCAATCATTTCAAGAAGATTTTTCCTAACAATTACTCATACATGAATTCTCAATTCTAACATAATTCACATCCTAGATACTAGACTCAACTTAGCATGATATAATCCTTTAACACAATTATCTTGATCACTTGCATTATTTTCGAACATGGTTCTCAGAATATTCTCTATATTTCCAAATTAAGAGTTCAAAGACTAACTTAAATCCTACTTCCTATATTTTATTCCTCAAGAACTTCAACACCACTAATTCTCTTGATTACATTTCTCAAAACACCATAAGACCATCATCCGTCTTCTTATCAAACTTTTCATTACTTTAACCTACTAGCAACTTAGACACCATAAGAACCGAGTTTCAAAGAAAAGAAATTATCTTTCATTGCAATGAGGGAAAATAACCTTACATTTAATGCCAACCGTTAATGAGGGAGAATACAGTGAAACAGACGAAAAGCATAATAAAGAATGGTGCCAAAAGCGAAAGTCAAAAATTTGGACAAAGCATTGAAAAATATTAAAATCGGTGGCCGTAATTCTTGAAAATCTGCAAACAAAATCTATCTACGATTTCAGCAAAAATCGGTGGCCGCAAATTTTGAATATATGTGTAAAAATCTACTTTAAATCTGTTGGTATTCGGTGGAAAGATAGCACATGGAAAAAGAAATATTTCTGAGCTTATAAAAGTCTATGAAAATCAAAGAATACGTAGTTAACTGGTAGGATGCAGTTGATTGCTTCTAAATAGATGTCATCAATCAACTGTCAGATAACCAGTCCAAATTAAAATTTCTAAGAATAGCTAGTCGATTTCATAATACCGATAGTCTACTGGCAAAAACATTGAGAAAACAAGAAAAATGTCCCTCTTCACTAATTATTTGGTTTGTATCTTCATTTTTTTTCCAATGATGCCTATCATCTACAACTTCCTTACATGCCTCAAGACATCACTCTTTCATCAAGGGCAACAAGAAAAAGAAAATTTCTTGGTGATATCCTAACCTTATTCTCTTTATGTGCTTAATATGGGTCACCGTCATAACTACTGTACATATACATGCTTGCCGTCATTTTTGAATTTTTGTTTTACCTTTAATTTAGCTGATATCTGTAACATCCCGTAATTTTTAGATATTTTCCTTAGAAATTCTTCACCTTACATATATGCATAGAAATGTTCTAATATTAATGGAATAGGTAAAGAAAGAAAACCTAAGAGGAAATATTAGAAATAAACATGTTAAAGAAAGGTGAAATTCTTAGGTAAAGAAAGATAAATTTTTGTGAAGTAAGTAAAGGTCTTAAAATTTCAAGAAGATCGGATTAGGGTAATCTTTCTTAATTTAAGAGCAAAAGTTACTGAGTTTAGTATCTCCACTCGTAATTGGGCTTTAACCTATAGACACTTCATATAGAGTTTTTCTACTTCACATGAATTTTTAGCAAGCCAATAGGATAGGCCAAGGAAGAAATAAAACATAGACTTGGACAAGGATACAGAAATTGGACCGATAACCCAAAAGTCATGAAAATGTGACCAAGCCCATTATGAAAGGAAGAATTTTAACCAAAGTAAGGAAAATGGGCAACAATGAGCCCAAACCCAAGAGGAAAAATAAAAATAAAAATAAAAATAAAATTAAAGTGATGAAATATTAGTATAATCAAGATTAAGTGACATGGCATTAAGACAAAAATTTGACAAGTGGTGTGATTCTACATTCATCATTTTGGCAAGTGGCATAATAATACAAGGCTTTAGGACAAAAACATCTATATCCTACATTCATAACTTTAGCAAGTGGGTAATAATACATAGCATTATGACAAAACATCATTATCCTACACAAATAATTTTAGTTAAGTAAGGAAAATTCAAGGGCTAGAAATTTGCCACTTAAAAAGGCAAATCTATCATACTTGATTAAGACAAAAGAAAAAGGAAATGAATCCCTAAATCAAAGGGATCTTGCCCCATATCTTAAGAACATATCATCATAATTTTCAAAATACAAATCTCCTTTTTCTATGCATATCTTGACTAAGGAAGAGGAAGACAAGAACATAAGTTGTTTGTTTTCCAAAAATTCAACAAAGTGTATCCTAATTGTGATAAGGTAGACCCATGATCATGAAAGGTGAATTATTTGGTGGTCTATATAAGAAAACCCACCCTTACAACATTAGAATTTCGTCCAAGTGAGGGAGAGCAAAAATAGAAGCAAGGTAGTGTGAGGAAAGGAGAGGAAGAAAGGAAGAAAGAGGAAGGAGAAGTCTAGGAGACTAAGTGCTCCAGGTAAGTTTAACAATATTTCTTTTTGAAGAAAACCTTTGAAACTCATAATATTTATATGAGATTTTGATCTTAGAACTTTGAGTATTGGTCATGGATGTTGCTATATCATGTTGCATATTGATCTTGCATGTGATGTATGTTTGAATACTTAGGTTGGTGTAGATAGTTCTGCATGGATATGGCTATGGTTGACAGAATTTTAAGCTTCGGTATTTTAATTTCTGGGAACAATCTATAAGGAATTAAAATAAATGGATAACATAAGAATTAAAGATATATGTGTCACGGATTTTCACCCATTGGAATCATTCCATTTGGAGTCCATATGAGGTAGTTATGGTCTGATTAGTAATCAAAGGTCAGAAAATGAATCATCAGGGAAGAATATGTTAGGATAGCTTCGGTAATTTAATTTCTGGGAATTATTGGTAGGGAATTAAAATAAATGGTTAACATAAGAATTAAAGATATATGTGTCACGGATTTTCACCCACTGGAATCATTCCATTTGGAGTCCATATGAGGTAGTTATGTTCTGATTAGTAAGCCAAGGTCAGAAAATGGTTCATCAGGGAAGATTATGTTAGGACAGCTTTTGTATTTTAATTTCTGGGAATTATCTGTATGGAATTAAAATAAATGGTTAACATAAGAATTAAAGATATGTGTGTCATGGATTTTTAGCCACTCGAATCATTCAATTTGGAGTCCACATGTGGTAGATATGGTCTGATTAGTAAGCCAAGGTCAGAAAATGGTTCATCAGGGAAGATTATGTTAGGACAGCTTTTGTATTTTAATTTCTGGGAATTATCTGTATGGAATTAAAATAAATGGTTAACATTAAAGTTATATATCTATGTCTCATGGAAATATACCCACTGGAATTATGCAAGTTGGAGTTCATATGAGGTAGATATGATCCGATTAGTAAACAGAGGTCAGAAAATGTTTATTCAGGGAAGAGTATGTTATTAATGCTTTAGTTTTTGTATTTCTGGGAATGTTCTGTAGGGAATTAAAATAGCGCGCCAACATAACAATTATAGATATATGGATCATGGATTTTGATCAACTAGAATCACTCAATTTGGAGTTCCAATTTGGGAGATATGGTCTAATTAGTTAGTAAAGGTCAGAACCTATCCGAGAGGAACTATCCTGTACTTTGAGGGAGTAATATCACCTTTATTTCTTAATTTTTCGTTACAATGTTCAACATAATAGTTTTAGATAATTATTTTATCTTGAAATGGACACCAAGATCACCTACATCAGAGTTAAATTGTGGGAGTTATGCTCTGATTAGTAAGAGAAGGTTAGATAGGATGAAAACCTGCATTAAGAAAATAAAGAAATAAAATTAGTATTTAAAAAAGAAGCTGAATCTTAATAAATGACTTGTATAGCCATAGCCATTGCCATTGTATGAACTTCTTACCATCTTAAGTGTGAAATTTTGACATGGAAATATTTTATAAAGTGATATTTGAAATGGTTATGTTCATGGCATGTTCAGAGTTAAATTTTTTATACAGCTTTTGTTTCTAAGGCTCTGGCTTTTAGTGCACATTGGATCAAGTTACTTTATGTTGGGCAGATTTTAGAATCAAATAAGATGTTTGTGGTCGAGTTGGCTCAGATCCCGGTGAAGGTGCAACCACCCGCACCTGTATCTCCGGAATTGGTCAACCAAAATAAACAAGATGTAAATATCTGTGTTTGATATGTTATACGTCTGTTTTGATTAATGACATGTATGTGAACTCAATATTGTATAATAATAAAGGAAAAAAAAAGAGGTTGTTACAATATCCACCAATCACTCACATAGTTGTTCTAATAATACCTGGCCTATTCGCATAGCTATTATAAATATGCCCTTCTCTGAGTTCTATAAATACTTACATTCGTATCTTTGTCTATACTCAGAGTTAAGGTGATAGAAATTATGGAGGGAACCGCATTCTGTCAGTTTCGAAATATCTGTGTCTTTTGTGGTTCCAATCCTGGAAAAGATGAGGAGTATGTTAAAGCAGCACAAAATCTGGGTATGGTGCTGGCTAGGAGAAAAAGTCATTTAGTGTATGGTGGAAGTAACTGTGGGTTAATGGGGTGTGTGGCTACAACTCCACATGTAGGGGGATGCCAAGTTCTAGGTATTATTCCTACAGCTCTAGCTACATCTAGCAACTTAGGGAGACAATTGGGGAAGAATATAGGGTAGTTTCCATGCATGAACGCATAGCTAGAATGATGAGCAATGCTGACGCCTTCATTGCCTTACCAGGTGGTTTTGGTACTCTAGAGGAGATTTTCCAAATAGTCTCTTGGGCACAACTGAATATGCATCACAAACCGATAGGTTTGTTAAATGTTAATCACTTCTTTGATGGTTTGTTATCTTTTCTAGATGAAGTTGTGAACAGAGGTTTATCTCACACTCAGCACGACGAATTCTCCTCTCAGCTTCAAATGCTGAAGAGTTGATTGATGCTTTACAAGCCTATGTTCATGTACCTGATCTAACTATAACTCCAATAGAATGGACGGCAGATAACCGCAGGAAGCGTAAATTGGATTTGGATCTTCATCTTTAAATGTAGTAAAATGTAGCTATTTTTTGTACTACTTTTACTTTCTTAGAGTCTACTTGGATACCATATTTACCAACCATACTCCTTTAGAGTTGGTAAAACTATCTTTGAATGTTGCTTATGATCCTCTGAACTTTTGAAATATTCTAGTATATCATCCATATATATAATAACAAATTGTTCCAGGGATGACCTAATTACTATTCATTAAATCTATGAATGCAGCTAAAGATTTTTCAATTTAAATGCATCACCAAGAACTCATAATGCCCATAATAAGTCCTACATCCTCTTCTCTTATCCTTAATTAATGTTACTCATATCCCAAATATATTTGTGGAAAAATATTGAACACCTTATAACTGGTCAAACAGGTAATCTATATGAGCTAATGGGTTTCTATTCTACATTATCACCTTATTCAACTGTCTATAATCTATACATAGTCATAGTGATCCATCTTTCTTTTTCATAGATAGAACTGGAACACTCCAAATAAAAGTACTGGGGTATTTAAATACCTTGTCTAACAAGTCTAGTAACTAATTTTTTTTTTAATTCGATCGATATCATTCTATATAGGGATATAGATACTAGTTGGGTTCTAAGGAGTAAATCAATAACAAATTCTTGAATTGCTGTGGCAACGTTATGCAAGATTTCCTCCGCATTATTTGCCGGATTCCGCCTTGGTGGTGCCATTTCCTACTATGGGAAAAAATAAATTTATGCTGCTATTGAGGTGATCAAGCATAATAGTTAGTTTAAAAAATATTTAACAGCAGTCATAACACCACCTCGGCATATAGATAAGAAACACTAGTAATTTCTTACCTATATGAGTCACTGATCCCCTACATAGCACAACCATAACATACACAAGACACTATAAGATCGATTCAGATAACCATCCACCCACTGGCCATCTAGGATCGACCTGCTCTGATACCAACTATGTAACATCCTTTTTTTTTATTATTATACAATATTGAGTTCACATACACGTCATTAATCAAAACGTACATGCAACATAAAAGACATAGATATTTACATCTTGTTTATTTTGGTTGACCAATTTCGGAGATACAGGTGCGGGTGGTTGCACCTTTACCGGGATCTGTGCCAACTCGCTCACAAACATTTTATTTAGGATCTGCCCATCATAGAATAACTTGATCCAACATGCACTAAAAGCCAGAGCTATAGAAAATCTGCATAACTAATTTTCTGAACATGATATGGAAATATAGTGAGAATTAAATCCCAGTAAGTTCAACAATAAATCATCATCAATAAAGCTCATCACGTCATGTTCAGCTGTATAACCTACAGAAAATATCTTTGGTCACATGAATGCATTATATCTACGCTCATAAGAATCATACTGTAATGATATGTATGACAGGATTTACTATTTTCAAAATATCATATGATGGCCATCAACTTATTCTTATTTCAAGCTACACCGATCAGGGTGAGTATCCTCTACTCTCCGGTACGAGCTTTTCTCGCTCCGTCCGACATGGGCCACTTTCTCTTTCTTTTTTCATTATCATGATCATAACCGTTGGTAGGGCGTCCCCTACTGGTGCACCACACAGATTGCCATGTGACCGTGCTCATTTCTTTTCTTTTCACAATGATAGCCAAAAATATGTTTTCAATAACAAGTATGTTCATCAAAATATAACTATTACCATAAATCATTGGTAATCATGCCATGAACATAACCATTTCAAATATCAATTTATAAAATATTTCCATGTCAAAATTTCACACTTAAGATGGTAAGAAGTTCATACAATGGCTATGGCTATGGCTATACTAGTTATTTATTATTTTCATTTATAAGATTCATCTTCTTTCTTAAATATTAATTTTATTCCTTTATTTTCTTGATGCAGGTTTTCATCACATCTAACCTTCTCTTAATAATCAGATCATAACGCCCTCAATTGAACTCCGATGTAGGTGATCTTGTTGTCCATTTCAAGATAAAACAATTATCTAAAACTATTATGTTGAATAGTTTAACGAAATATTAAGAAATCAAGGTGATATTACTCCCTCAAAGTACAGGATAGTTCCTCTCGGATAGATTCTGACCTTTAGCACCTAATCTGTCCATATCTCCCTCATATGAATTCCAAATTAAGTGATTCCAGTGGGTAAAATTCTGTAACACATCTATCTATAATTCATATGTTAACCATTTATTTTAATTCCTTATAGAGTGTTCCCAGAAATTAAAATTCCGAAGCTATCCTAACATATTCTTCCCTGATGAACCAGTTTCTGACCTATGCTTACTAATTGGAACATATATACCTCATATGGACTCTAAATTGAATGATTCCAGTGGCTACAAATCCGTGACATATATATCTTGAATTCTTATGTTAACCATTTATTTTAGTTCCCTACAGATAATTTCCAAAAAATTAAAATACCGAAGCTATCCTAACATATTCTTCCCTGATGACCCATTTTCTGACCTTTGACTACTAATTGGCTCATATATTCGTCATATGGACTCCCAATTGAATGATTCCAGTGGCTAAACATCCGTGACACACATATATTTAATTCTTATATTAACTAGTTATTTTAATTCCCTACAGATAATTCCCAAAAATTAAAATACCGAAGCTATCCTAACATATTCTTCCCTGATGACCCATTTTTTGACCTTTGACTACTGATCAGACCATAGCTACCTCATATGGACTCCAAATTGAATGATTCCAGTGGGTAAAAATCTGTGACACATATATCTTTAATTCTTATGTTAATCATTTATTTTAATTCCTTATAGATTGTTCCCAGAAATTAAAATACCGAAACTTAAAATTCTGCCAACCATAGCCATACCCATGCAGAACTATCTACACCAACCTAAGTATTCCAACATACATCACATGCAAGATCAATATGTAACATGATATAGCAACATCCATGACCAATCATCAAAGTTCTAAGATTAAAATCTCATATAAATATTATAAGTTTCAAAAGTTTTCTTCAAAAAGAAATATTGTTAAACTTACCTAGAGCACTTAGTCTCCTAGACTTCTCCTTCCTCTTTCTTTCTTTCTTCCTCTCCTTTCCTCACTCTACCTTGCTTCTATTTTTTCCTCTCCCTCACTTGGACGAAATTATAATGTTGTAAGGGTGGGTTTCCTTATATAGGCCACCAAATAATTCACCTTTCATGATCATGGGTCTACCTTATCACAATTAGGATACACTTTGTTGAATTTTTGGAAAACAAACAACTTATCTTCTTGTCTTCCTCTTCCTTGGTCAAGATATGCATAGGAAAAGGAGATTTGTATTTTGAAAATTATGATAATATGTTCTTAAGATATGGGACAAGGCCCCTTTGATTTAGGGATTCATTTACCTTTTCTTTTGTCTTAATCAATTATGATAGGTTTCCTTTTTAAGTGGCAAATTTCTAGCCCTTGAATCTCCATTATTTGGTTGATATTATTTGTGTGGGATAGGAATGTTTTGTCCTAATACCATGTATTATCATACCACTTGCTAAAATTATGAGTGTAGGATATAGATGTTTTTGTCCTAAAGCCTTGTATTATTATGCCACTTGCCAAAATGATTAATGTAGAATCACACCACTTGCTAAATTTTTGTCTTAATGCCATGTAACCTAATCTTTATTATTATTGCATTATTATATCATCCCCTATTTTATTTTATTTTATTTTTCCTCTTGGATTTGGGCTTATTCCTACCCATTATGGGCTTATTCCTACCCATTTTCTTCGCTTTGGATAAAATTCTACCTTTCTTGGAGGGCTTGGTCACATTTTCATAATTTTTGGGCTATTGGTCCAATTACTATATCCTAGTCCAAGTCTATGTTTTATTTCTTACTTAGGTTATCCAATGGGCTTGCTAGAAACTTATTTGAAGTGGAAAAACTCTACATGATGTGTCCATAGGTAAAAGCCCAATTTATGGGTGGAGATACTAAACTTAGTAACTTTTGCTCTTAAATTAAGAAAAATTACCCTAATCCGATCTTCTTGAAATTTTAAGACCTTTACTTACTTCACAAAAATTTATCTTTCTTTAACTAAGAATTTCACCTTTCTTTAGCATGTTTATTTCTAATATTTCCTCTTAGGTTTTCTTTCTTTACCTATTCCATTAATATTAGACAATTTCTATGCATATATGTAAGGTGAAGAATTTCTAAGGAAAATATCTAAAAATTACGGGATGTTACATTTTCTTATTCTAGACTTCTATCAAGTCATCTTTGATTCTCACATGTCAACATCATCTCATGAATAGCATCATCTGAATCTATCATTTATTTTTATCCTAAAATCCATTAATCAATATGTTAAATATATGTAGTAATAAATCCACCAATCCTTTTTAACATTTATGTACCATTGGTACATGTCTAACAATTCTAACTTACCTCATCACAGTAACTCTATACCTTTTTATTAACACCAATAAATTCATTATCAAAAATATTAAACCTTTCCTCTATCATATCTAAAAGCACCTCACAGTATTCTCCATATTTCCAAATTAAGAGTTCAAAGATTAATTTAAATCCTACTTCCCATATTTTATTCCTCAAGAACTTCAACACAACTAATTCTCTTGATTACATTCATCAAAACACCAAAAGGTCATCATCCGTCCATTCCTTTCAAAATCTCTATTACTTTAATCTTCTAACCAATTGGACACCATAATAACTGAGTTTCAAAGAAAAGAAATTAACCTTCCTTATAATATGAAAAAAAAATCTTGCATTTAATACCAAATATTAATGTAGGACAGTGCAGTAGAAAATATGGAATACTTAATAGAGCATGGTGCCAAAATAGGAAGTTAGAAATTTGGATAAAGCATTGAAATAAAATTAAAATCGGTGGGCGTAATTCTTGAAAATCTGTAAACAAATCTAACTGTTATTTCGACAAAAATCGGTGGCCGTAATTTTTGAATATATATGCCAAAATTTAATTTAAAGCTACTATCATTCGGTGGAATAATATCACATGGAAAATAAGCATTTTTGAGCTTATAAAAGTTTGTGAAAATCAAAGAATACGTAGTTAATTGGTAGGATGCAGTTGATTGTTTCAAAATAAATATAATCAATCAACTGTAAAATAACCAGTCCAAATTAAAATTTCTCAAAATAGCTAGTCGACTTAATAATACCGATAGTCGACTAGCAACAACATTAGGAAAACCAAAATAAATCATTTGATTATCCCTCTTCAACAACTAACTTGTTTGCATTTTCATTCTTTTTTTTACAATTACACCTATTACTTACAACTTCCCTACAAGAATCAATACATCAATGCTTCATCAAGAACAACAAGGAAAAGACAAATTTCTAGTGATATCTTAACCGTATTCTCTTTATATACCTAATATGAGCGACTATCACAACTACTATAGATATACATGCTTGTCGTCATTTTTGAAAGTTTTACCTTCAATTTAACTTATATCTACTAATCACTCATATAGTTGTTCTAATTATACTTATCCTATTTGTATATCTATTAGAAGTATGCCCTTCTCTGAGTTTTATAAATACACACATTAGTATCTTTATCTTCTCATACTCAAAGTTAGGGTGTGTGCAGCTATGGAGGGAATTGCATTCCGTCAATTTCGAAATATTCGTGTCTTTTGTGGTTCCAGACCTGGAAAAGATGGAGAGTATGTGAAAGCTACAAAAAACCTGGGTATGGTACTAGCCAGGAGAAAAATTCATTTTGTCTATGGTGGAGGTAACCGTGGATTAACGGGGTGTGTGTCTACAGCTGCCCATGTAGGAGGATGCCAAGTTCTAGGTATTATTCCTACAGCTCTAGCTGCAACTAACATCGTAGGAAAGACAATTGGGGAAGAGTTTAGGGTAGCTTCCATGCATGACCGCATGGCTCGAATGATGAGCAATGCTGATGCCTTCATTGCCTTACTAGAGGGTTTTGGTACTTTAGAAGAAATTTTCCAAATAGTCTCTTGGACACAACTAAATATGCATCACAAACCGATCAGTTTGTTAAATGTTAACCACTTCTTTGATGGTCTGTTGTCTTTCCTTGATCATGCTATGGAACAAAGGTTCATCTCACACTTAGCACGACGAACTCTCATCTCAACTTTAAATGCTGAGGAGTTGATTGATGCTTTACAAGCATATGTTCATGTACCTTATCCAAATATGGCTCAAATAGAATGGACGTCAGACAACCGCAAGAAGCACAAATTGGATTTGGATCTTTATCTTTAGATGTAGTAAAATGTAGCTATTATTGTACCACTTTTACTTTCCTAGAGTCTACTTGGATACCATCTTTACCAACCATACTCCCTTAGAGTTGGCAAAACTATATTTGAATGTTGCTTATGATCCTCTGAACTTTTGAAATATTCTAGTATATCATCAATAAATATAATAACAAGTTGATCCAGGGACGACCTAATTACTATTCATTAAATCTACGAATGCAGTTAGGATATTTGTCAAACTAAATAACATAACCATGGACTCATAAGTTTTCCATGATTGATTGTTAAGATATTGCATAAGCATGTTAAACAATAAAGTCACAATAGGTTGAATTTGTTTAAGTGTTTTGAAGTGCAATCTAGCTGATACAGTATGAAGATGTCATCAATAGCAAAAAATGTTAGTAAAGGAGTTGCAAGTAGTGAACAATCCTGGAAGCAAGTACCCAGTAATTTAATTTCACCTTTAGCGACCATAAGTTATTACACAAAATGGGTGCTAAGGATATTTGGCAGTGGTGAGAGATGTTGATATAAAGTATACTAATATAGATTAGGTTCTAGTAGTTAAGAAATTTCCTGATGTGTTTTCAAAAGAATTGCCTAGATTACCCCCGAAATGAAAAATAGAATTTGATATTGATTTACTTCTTGGAACCCAACTAGTATCTATATCCCTATATAGAATGATATCGATTGAATTTTTTTCAAAAAAGTAGTTACAAGACTTGTTAGATAAGAGATTTAAATGCCCTAGTACTTTTATTTGGAGTGCTTCAGTTCTATCTGTGAAAAAGAAAGATGGATCACTATGACTATGTATAAATTATAGACAGTTGAATAAGGTGACAGTGTAGAATAAATACCTATTACCTCGTATAGATGATCTATTTGATCAGTTACAAGGTGCTCAATATTTTTCAAAAATTGATTTGAGATATGAGTAACATTAATTGAGGATAAGAGAAGAGGATGTACGAAAATTTTCTTTTAGGACTCATTGTGGGCATTATGAGTCCTTGGTTATGTTATTTAGTTTGACAAATATCCTAGCTGCATTCATAGATTTAATGAATAGTAATTAGGTCATCCCTGGATCAACTTGTTATTATATTTATTGATGATATACTAGAATATTTCAAAGGTTCAGAGGATCATAAGCAACATTCAAAGATAGTTTTACCAACTCTAAGGAAGTATGGTTAGTAAAGATGATATCCAAGTAGACTCTAAGAAAGTAAAAGTGGTACAATAATAGCTACGTTTTACTACATCTAAAGATGAAGATCCAAATCCAATTTGTGCTTCCTGCGGTTGTCTGCCGTCCATTCTATTTGAGCCATAGTTAGATCAGGTACATGAACATATGCTTGTAAAGCATCAATCAACTCCTCAGCATTTAAAGCCGAGATGAGAATTCGTCGTGCTGAGTGTGAGATGAACCTTTGTTCCACAGCATGATCAAGGAAAGACAACAGACCATCAAAAAAGTGTTTAACATTTAACAAACCTATCAGTAGGTTTAACATTAATCTTTCCATGGAATTTTATGTATTTTGAATGATTTCAAAGTGTTTCAAATATTCTATTTTGATGATGCGTTATGTATATTTATGCTTAGCCATGAAAAGTGAGAGTTTGGATGCATAGGTTATCCATGTGCTTGCTGAAATTGGCTTAAAAAGGGTTCAAATCATTGCTTTGAATGGTTGGTTCTGGGACTTATAATTTATGTCAAATTTCAAAATCTATTCAACACATGAGTTGTATCCCTGTTTCTTAACTTTCTAATTCCTCTGGAATCACCTTAATTAGATTTAAAATGAAAGAGATTTTCCCTTATGAGTGAAGAAAGGTCATTTCTAATGAACATGGTCATAATATTTTTGACCACCTTTTTTACCTATTTCTGTTTCTAATTTGTTAAATTCTTAAACATAAAAGTTGTAGATAATTGTCTTAACTTTCCATAGACACTGAAATAACCTTACTCGTAGTTAAAATGAGGGAGTTATGGTCTTTTTAATAAGAATAGGTCAGGATGGACATAAACCTAGAACGTAGGAAAACCGGAAGCACGACTGTGCTTGGTGACACGGCAAAGCCATGCTTCAGGCTATTTTTAAGGTTATAGCAGGTTTTTCACTTTTTAAAGCACAACCGTGTTAGGGGGAACGACCAGGCCATGTTGGGAGCTGTTTTTGCCCTGTTTTAGCTGTAAATGGCATAAAATGAACCCCATTAACTAGATGATAATTATAAAAACCAAATTGAAGAAGAATGCCCCATAATATTGGTGATATAATGTTAGTTTTTACTACTTCTTGTGATAACAAACTTGATATATATTGTGTAATAATGCATATATGTTAAATGATGAAGATGATTGTATTAATGCATAATAATTAGATGATATAATGTATGCATTGTTACATGATCGTAAGTGTATTAATACATATTTGTTAAATGATGTGGTGATGATATTATGCATGATATTAGTGATGTACTTGGTTATTGCATAATCCTATTATGATGGCCATGATGATTAAAGAATATGATGTGTACATTATTATCTGACGATAAGGGGATTATTACATAGTGATTATATAAAGAGACGAAGTTGATTGTGGGTGGCAAGCATGATAATAAATGTGAGTTGTTTGATGTATACATGGTTATATCATATTAATGTATATGGTTGAACTCATGGCTACAGACGATTAGTCACTATTTGTTGAACTTGTGGCTATAGATGATTAGTCACTGAGTGTTAAGATGTGATTACAGATGATAAGTCACTGGTTATGGAACTTGTGGCTACAGATGATTAGTCACCATGCATAAAAGCACTTTAAAGATATATATATATATATATATACACAAGCATAATATTGAAGTATAACCTAGTTATTATACATGCTTGATATTGATGCATAACCTGTCTATCGAACATGAAAGCATGCTATACATTCTTGTTATTTTATCATATACAAAGAGAAAATGTTTTCTGTAATTTATACAGCTGAACATAACACTGTGATTTTCTTATTTATTGTATGACGCTTTTAATGTTAAACCTATTGGAAACTTATGTTCTTATTATTTTTGGTGTTATGTTTAGATAAAAGCAAACGATATGCTTGCTACTTCCATGCACTTGATCATATAGAGATCCAGTGGATGGCGATGCCTTGTACAGATCTCGATCCCAGCACCACCTACTCTACTCTTAATACCCAGGGGTGATGTACGATGTAGGGTTTAATGTTAAGTTAATGTAGTTATGTGACTCAGTGTCGCTGATGTATAAATATTAATCTTTGATGTAGTTTTTGATATGATGGTGATGGAACATTTGCTATTTATAAAAATGTGTATGGTCTGCTACTTGGGTTGTGATAAGTAATTCCACACACACAAAAACCAGTCGTTACAACCAATACCCAAGAGAAAGGTGAATTGGGTGTTTCAATAAAACATGAAATTTTTTCACAAAACATAAAGCAAATGCCTTTAATGCTGAAGATAACTTAAATCAATAAAATCTAACTGTTGTAAGGTTATTATTTTCTTTCCCAATTGATCACTAGGTGCCTATTGTTCTGTAAAGTACTTCATTTTATGTTCCTAGAACATCCATAGGCACCTGTTAAAGGCTATAGGTGCCTACTTTTTTATAATTCAAAATTCTAGAACAACATAGGCATTTGTTCACTATCATAGGTACTTGTTAGTTCTTATTTTTGTCATTTTTCAAAACCCTAAAGCCAATATACATATAAGGCCATCACTAGGCACTTATTAGTGACTTAATTTGTAAAGTTATTTATGTATAAACCTATAGGTGCTTGTTAAACTTAGCAAGGTTCTAGAGTATTTTGAAAACCTTTGTTTTGAGCACTTTACAAACTATTTAAGCAATAAACTTAGAAAACCAGACTTGAAAAGTTTTTAAAAATACATTTGTAAGAGCTCGAGGGTTCTCTAAGTTTTTTTATTATATAAAAGATAACACTAGGGAAACCAAAGAGATAAATCATCTTTACACTTGGTTCCTTTGCCTTGAATCCATGCAAGCTTGATGCAAATCTTATATATTTCTATGGTAGCTTAAAGCATTCCAAGCTTCTATGTATTCACTCTATTTTTCTTTATGTCTTGGAGTATCTTTCTCCAAGAGTCTTGCTTCTCACACACAAATAAGAGTTTAACTTACAAACGATGTACGTAGTCCAAATAGCAATGTACAAGTCACGCCCTCAACTTAAGGGAACGTGATATGCACGTTGAGAAAACAAACCTCATCCAAAATATATTCCATACAATCCTATAACATACTATACAAAAATCTTACTGAAAACCAAAGCATGCACATAGAGGTTTCCTGTATACAACTAAATATACAAGCATAGTTTATATGATAATATTACGGCAAAAGTAAGTATCCTGCTTGTGGTACTTAGAGTATACTCTAGAGTACAAAACATAGCATAAACCAAAAGCAATGAACCCTTAAAGTAAAGTGTACGCACCATCTACAGGGCTGTGCATGGGCTTCGTGAGCCAAAGAGGACAAGTGTGTAGGGGCATGTTGTAATGTCACACCTCTAAGTTTAGGGCACGTGAAACACATATACCATGAACATATATTTTTCATAAACAAATATTCCAATCATTTATCATGGAAACAGATACATATAGGTTTTCCTATACATATACCATATATAGAAAAAGTCCATAAACATCAAAATAACAACAGAAATAGGGATCATGCCTGTAGCATTTCAGAGCATACTCCAAAGTACAAGTACAATATAAATCAAAATCTATGAGCCATGGAAACAAAGTAAGCTCACCCAGAGATCATGTCGTCTAGCCAGTTAACTATCTAAATGGGAATGACCAAAATTTATATCCTTATCTGAAAAACATATAAACATTGTGTAGTGAGTTTGACAACTCAGTGAGCAGATAATACCTCCTATGACCTCTTAAGTCAGCATATGGATGTACTCATGTTTTAAAATTTGTCACATAGAAAATACAGTTCAGAAGTACATCCATATGGGACCCGTATTTTAAATATTCTTAAATAAAAGGATATTCAGATATCCAAAACCATATTCAGCACGGTATGATCATTAAAAAAATGTTGTTATGCTCAGCTGTATAAACTATAGTAAAATATTAAGTTTTTGAGATAAAGTTATAACTTTTAAAATAACCTGCCTCATTCGATGATCTGGTCAACCCAATTTAAAATGACCTACCTTATTCAGCGATCTGGTCAACCCACACACTCATTTGTTATACGTATAGTGACCGATCGACTATAGTCACAATAGTGATTAGAGAATGTGAATCCATCACCCATCTGCCTCCTCACATTACCATTGTCACCCGATTGGAGTGGCCCTCTTTCGGCTCACTCAAGCTAATAGGGCGTCCCCTATTTGGTACCGTCACAAGCCAAACAACCCGTCGATATTCATCCATACATATAAATACATATATATATATATATATATATATATATATATATATATATATATATATATATATATATATATATATATATATGCATATTCATCAACTACAATGTATAATTATCAAGCAACTCACCATGAGTTTTATGCTTGCCATTCAATCATAATTAATAACTTTATAGTTTTACAAATCAATGCCTCATGCATATAATATTTACTTTGCCAAATAATGATAACTACATTTAAAATCACATATACATGCCCTTTCTCAAGGCAATCATATAGCTTTATAAATCAATATCACGTGCATAAATATTCATTTCACCATTTAATGAGAAATACATGTGAAATTAGATATACCACGAGTTCAGAAATCCATTTCTCAAAACTATACTCTGCTTGAACTATAATCAAAATTGTAAGCAATTTAGATAATTTTAATGCATTTCAGAAATATATAAAAGTGTAAATATCTTATAAACATAATCAAATACACGTTTGAAGATCAAGAAGAATATAGGGCAAGTCATAGAAAGAATTATCCACACACAAGGTAAAGGCTCCAGATTGGACAGCCCCAAAATGCACTTTTTCAATCCACATTTGACTAAACAGACTTCAAAAACGTGTCCAAAGGGTTTAAAAATCAAGGAAATGACTCTAGGAACTTGGTCACTATTCATGACCGAAAAACACTATTCATCACTGAAAAATATTATTCACCAAGAACAAAAAGTTGTCAAATAGTTGAAAAATTTTATATTCTAAGGTTTATTTTGCTCCTAAATCAATCTACAGTGTCAAAATTTCAATTTGAAGTCTCCAAGTAAAAGTTTCGGAGTTTACTTTTTTCTGAGATTTTCTACTTCCGATCTACGATGATTCTACGACTGAGTTGAGAAATTGTTCAGTTAAAATCATAGTATTCTCTGTCCTGAATCCAGCGGTACCTTTAGTTTTGAGATAAGAGGCCTATAGACACTCCAGATCTATAGAGAAAATATGGAGGTACTATTCACACTATTTACTATTCATTCTCTTCCTCTGCTTTCATCTTTCTGCATTCCGTCTCCCCCTCCCTCTTTTCTCTTTTTCATTTATAATTATTATTATTATTATTTAATAATAAAATATTTCAATTTATTTTTATTTTATTTCATATATATTCATATAAATACTGCTTTTCATCCTAAAACATACCAAAAATTTCTAAAAATTTACATTCCCATAAACCTCTAGTTAAACTCTTAAATCATAATTTTTCTTGATAAAAATCTTAATAAAACAAAACATAAAATAAATATCTTTATGTATAATAAAAGAAAGAATATTTCTAAAAATAAAACAAAAATTTATTAAAGGCAATATAATTATTTTAAGCAAAACAATAATTACTTTAATTAAAAGTATACTTGCTTTTAGCAGAACATAATCATTTTTAAACAAATAAAAAGATATTTGTTTATAGCAAAACATTATTATTTAAAAATAAAAATTACGGGATGTTACATGTAACGCTCCCAATTTACGGGAATGTAAAAAAAAATTCTTTTTGCAATTAGATATTTACCATAACATGCATAACATTATTCTTTGTCATGAAAATATATACATATAGGTTCTCTTATGTATATACATTATACAGATCAAGTTATAAATGTCAAAGTAATAATAAAAGCAGGGATCCTATTGTGGAGTTTAGAGCAAACTCTAGAATACAAACACAATATAATTGAAAAATATGAGCCTTGGAAGCAACGTAGATTCACCTAGAGAATATGTCACTTAACTTATCACCTATCTACAGGATTAGACTCTGTATTCTTATCCAAAAAATGTAGAAATATCGTGTAATGAGTTTGAAAACTCAGTTAGCAAATAATATCTCCTATGACCTCTTAGGTCCGCATATGGATGTACTCATATTTTAAATTTTATCACATAGAAAATTACAGTTCGGAAGTACATCCATATGGAACCCGCATTTCAAATATTCTCTAATCAAAGGATATTCAGAGATTCAAAACCAAATATAGTATGTTATGGTTATAAAATAAATCTTGTTATGCACCAAAATATTTCACATGTGAATATTGCGAGGATTCCATATTAGAACCATCAAATAACCCCAAGCACACAGCAAGGAATGGTGTTATGTTCAGCTATACTAGTTGTAGAAAAATATCAAGCTTTTGAGATAAAATCATAACTTTTATTGATGCATAATTAACATACTATAAATGTATTAAAAATCTACTATTTTTACATAATGCTCAAGCATGTCAAAACTCTCAATATACTCAATTCACTCATTTGCCATAGGCATAGTGATCGATCGATTACAGTCACAATAAATGATCAGGGAATTTGAATTCATCACCTATCCGCCTCCTCACATTACCACTGTCACCTAGTTGGAGTGGCCCTCCCGTTAGCTCACTCTAGCTAATAGGGCATCCTTTACTCTGTACCGTCTTAAGCCATACAACCCGTCGATATTCATCCCTACATATATATATATATATATACAAATGCATATTCATCAAATGCAATGTATAATTATCAAGCAACTCGCCATGAGCTTTACGCTTTCTATTCAATCATAATTAGTAACTTTATAGCTTTATAGATCAATGCCTCGTACATATAATATTCACTTTACCAAATAATGATAAATACAGTTAGAACCACATGTTCAATAAGTTTCAAAATCCATTTGCAAAACCATACTCTTCTTGAACTATGTGCCAGTTCGTAAGTAAAATAGATATTTTAACATATTTCAGAAACTTATGATAACATAAATAAACATAACCAACTATACATTTAAAGTTAAAGAAGAGCATAAGGTAAGTCATAAAAAGAATTATCTACTCATAAGGTCAAGGCTCCAGGTTGGACAGCACCAATTGTATTTTTCTAAGCCAAATCTGATTAAATGGACCTCAAAAATGAGTCCGAATGGTCCAAAAATATAGGAAATAACTCCAAAATCAGGAAATTTGGCCTTTGGTAGCTTGGTCAACACTGGTCAACTGATGGGGTACTATTTGCGGTCAAAATTATTATTCATCGCCGAAATCACTATTTATGTGAAGCAAATTTACTATTCACGACACACAAAAAGTTGTCAGATGGCTGAAAAATTTCGTATCCAATAGTTTATCTATCTCGTGAATCCATCTACGATGTCAACTTTTTTATTTAAAGTTTTCAAATAGGAGTTTCATAGTTTACCTTTTTCTAAGATTTTCTACTTCCCATCTGCGAGAACTCTTCATCCAATTTGAAAAATTGTTCGACCAATATTGTAGTACTCTCTGTCCTGAATCCAATGGTACCCTTAGTTTTGAGATTGGATGCTCGAAAGTACTCCAGATCTAGAGAGAGAAAATGGAGAAAGAGTGAATAGTAATCTTTCAATAAACCTACAGAAGATTTAAATAAAAATGGAGGGACCAAATATAAATTTGCTAATTGTTAGAGGAAGTCCTTGTAAATTTCATTATTTACACTTTGACCCCCTAAACTTTTAGGAAATTACATTTTGTCCCCAAAAATATTAATAAGTTTTCATTTTCATCCTTAAAACACTTCAATTACATCCCTACTCCTTTATTTCTTTTATTAATCCATACATAAATGAGAATTATTAAATTTTAGAGATGTTACATTCTTCCCCCCTTATGAAATTTGGTCCCCATATTTCAAACCATCCTATCATAACTAGGAAAAGAAACCAAGGTATAAATTACAGTTATTATCCTCACTACTCAAGCTACTAGGAATATCTCTTTTGTATATCATCTTTACTTCCTAAGAAGTCTCTTTACTTGAATGATTTTGCCATATAACCTTAACCAAAGGGATTTCCTTCAACCATAAGTTCTTCACTTATCGATCAATAATAAACATATTTTTTTTCGTAACTAAGTCAAATTCTTGTCCAATTGAATTTCTTGGAATTAAATAACATGAGAAGAATCTGATAAATACTTCCTTAGCATTGATACAAGAAAGACTGCATCAACATCACTTAATCCTAATGGTAAGGTTAAGCGATATACTACTATGTCCAATTTGTTCAAGATTCCAAAAGAGTCTATATACTAGAGCTTAACTTTTTCTTCGTCCAAACCTTATTACATCTTCCATGGGTGATTCCTTCAAAAATATTTGGTCACCAGCTAATAATTTCTAGTGCTTAACTTTCATGGTCCTGATAGACTTTTGGCCTGTATTGAGTTGCTTGTATTCTTTTCTAATCAATTTCACCTTATCAATGGCATCTTACAGTAGGTCTGACCACACTAAGTCATTTAACAGAAAGTTAGTAACATTTTCCTACATAATGTTTTAAGTCAAATGATATCACTTTATTATAGGCAAATTTTGCTAAAAGATCTTTCACCAAACTCGAAGACATATACTTGAAGCATGCTCTCCAAACTAGCATCATCAATTTAGGTTAGTCATATTCTATCTATTATATATTATTCCAAATTAGATTCCAAAAGCTTAACTTTACTCAACCCAATCACTTATTAGAAGACCTACGATGTTTCATGTAAAATCTCAAATGGTGCTATTTGTAAATTGGCTTGATTATTACTGATATGAACAAATTCAACTAAGAACAAATAGATTCTCCTAACTTTCACCAAAATTATATAAAGATACCTAAAGCATAACTTCATAAACACATCATTTAGATTTACTATCAGCTATAATATAATATAACTAAAACCTAAGGCTTCCTGAATAACTCTCCTAAAACAATATATTCAATTCTTACCTACTGACACACCAAACAACGAAAAAAATATCACTTGTATCTTTTTTCTACCATTATACTTGTACAATTCTTTCATATCTTAGTATATCCTTATAATAAGGAAAAAGAACCTTACATTTAGTACCAAACATTAATAAAGGATGAGGCAATAGAAAAAGAGGAATACATAATAGAGTATGGTGTCAAAATAGAAAGTCAGAAGTTTAGACAAAGCATTGAAAGAAAATTAAAATCGATGGCCGTAATTCTTAAAAAGTTGTAAACAAATCCTAGTTGCTATTTCGGCAAAAAAAAATCAGTGGCCACAAGTTTTGAATATATGTGCCAAAATTTAATTCAAAGCTACTATTATTCGGTGGCAAAATATCACATGGAAAAAAAGAATTTCTAAGCTTATAAAAGTTTGTGAAAAACAAAGAGCACGTAGTTAACTGGTAGGATACAATTGGTTGCTTCAAAACATATATAATCAATCAACTATAAAATAAACCAGTCCAAATTAAAAATTCTTAAAATAGCTTATCGACTTAATAATACAAATATCTGACTGACAAGAACATTAGGGATACAAGATAGATCATTTGATTGTCCCTCTTCAACAATTAACTGGTTTGCATTTTCAACCTTTTTTTATAATGACGCCTATCACCTACAACTTTCTTACAAGAATCAAGACATCAATGCTGAATCAAGGACAACAAGGAAAAGGAAAATTTCTAGTGATATCTTAATCTTATTCTCTTTATGTGCTTAATATAAGCCACAATCACAACTATTGTACATATGCATGTGTGCCATCATTTTTTTAAAATTTTCATCTTTAATTTACCTGATATCCACCAATCACTCACATAGCTGTTTTAATTATGTTCGGCATATTCGCGTAGCTATCATAAGTATGCCCTTTTTTTAGTTTTATAAATGCACACATTAGTATCTTTACCTTCATACTCAAATTTTGGGTGGGTGCAATTATGGAGGGAACCACATTCCGTCAGTTTAAAAATATTTGTGTCTTTAGTGGTCCTAGTCCTGGAAAAGATGGAGAGTATGTAAAAGCTGCACAAAATCTAGGTATGGTGCTGGCCAAGAGAAAAATTCATTTAGTCTATGGTGGAGGTAACAGTGGATTAATGAGGCATGTGTCTACAACTGCACATATAGGAGAATGTCAAGTTCTAGGTATTATTCACACAACTCTAACTGCATCCAACATCATAAGAAATACAATTGAGGAAGAATTTAGAGTAGGTTCCATGCATGAGCGCATAGCTAGAATGATGAGCAATGCTGATGCCTTCATTGCCTTACCAGGGGGTTTTAGTACTTTAGAACAGATTCTTCAAGTAGTCTCTTAGGCACAACTGAATATCCATCACAAACTGATAGGTTTGTTAAATGTTAACCACTTCTTTGATAGTTTGTTATCTTTTCTTGATCAAGTTGTAGAACAAAAGTTTAGCTCACACTCTGCATGATGAATTCTCATCTAAGCTTCAAATTTTGAGGAGATGATTAATACTTTACAAGCATTTGTTTATGTACCCGATTCAATTATGGCTCAAATAGATTAGAAGACAAACAACCGCAGAAAGAGCAAGTTGGACTTGGATCTTCATCTATAGCTGTAGTAAGATGTGGACATTATTGTACCACTTCTACTTTCTTAAGGTCTACTTGAATACCATCCTTACTAACCACATTCCCTAAGAAAATAATACTACTAAGTTAGAATTCGTATTTTGAAAACTTAGCATATAGTTGATACTCCCTTAGAGTTCATAAAACTATCCTCAAATGTTGCTTATGATCCTCTGAACTCTTGGAACATATATATATATATATATATATATATATAAATATATATATATCGTCAATAAATACGTTTACAATTTGATCCAATAATGGATTAAGTACCATATTCATAAAGTTCGTAAATGTAGTTGGGGTATTTGTCAAACTAAATTACATCCCTAAGAACTCATAGTGCTCATACCGAGTCTTGAATGCAGTTTTTAGAATATCCTCTTCCCTTATCCTTAATTGATTATTCTCATATCTCAATCATTTTTTATCAATTTTTTTTAAAAAATATTAAGTACCTTGTAATTGTTCAAATAGATCATCTATATGAGGTAATGGGTATTTATTACGCATTGCCACCTTATTCAACTGTCTATAATTTATGCACAATCGCAGCGATCCATCTTTATTTTTCACAAATAGAATTGGAGCACCTCAAGGAAAGTACTAGAGCGTACAAATCCCTTCTCTAACAAGTCTTGCAACTAATTTTTCTGTTCCTTAAATTTAGTGAGTGCCATTCTATATGAGTATATAAATACCAATTGGGTTTTAAGAAGTTAATCAATACCAAATTCTATTTTACGTTTCGGGGTAATCTTGGCAATTCTTCTGGAGAGACATCAAGAAATTCCCTAACAACTAGAACTTGATTTACACTGGTATTCTATTCTAAAATGGCATGACATGATGACAATCAATCTATTCCCAATATCACATCAAAGTGTACCCTATCTAGACAACTGGGTACAATGGATATCACATTCAGAAATGGTCACATTAGGCATATGTTTCAATTCTATAAATTTTCTGGCATGCCTATCCCTTTCAATTTCAAGTAGAAATTGACCTATAGATACTTTTTAAAATGCCACAATATTCGATCAATCTAATACTAAGAAATTTAGCAAACTTGGAATAGAAAGGAAATTGAAACCCTATAAAATCCCTTAGCAGCACCTAAAGTATAAAAACGTCCGGCTCCTATCCATACTAAAGGTTCTACTAATGAATCCTTTGTTCTAATAGCCACAGGGAAACTTAATGCTCTGATACCAACTTGTAAGGCCCCCAATTTACGGGCATGTAAAAAAAATATTTTTTTTCACAATCAGATATTTACCATAACATGCATAGCACTATTCTTTATCATGGAAATAGATACATATAAGTTCTCTCATGTGTACACATTATACAAACCAAGTTATAAATGTCAAACTAACAATAGGGGACATATAAGTTCTCTCATGGAAATAGATACATATAAGTTCTCTCATGGAAATAGATACATATAAGTTCTCTCATGAACATACTTGTTATTGAAATCATATTTTTGACTATTAATGTAAAAATAAAATAAAATAAAAGAGACGAGCACGGTCACATGGCGGTCTGTGTGGTGCACCAATAGGGGACTCCCTACCAACAGCTAAGATTACGTTAATGAGAAAAGAAATTGTGCCATGTCAAACGTAGCGATGAAAGCCCGTATTGGAGAGTAGAAAGTACTTACCCTGACCAGGGTAGCTTGACATGAAAATTAGTTGATAGCCATCATATGGTATTTTGGAAATAGTTATTCATGCCATCCATGTCATTATTGTATTATTTTCATGTGCATAGATAAAGTGCATTCATGTAACCTAAGGTAATTGCTATAGCTTATACAGATGAACATGACATGATGAGCCATATTGATGATAATTATGATTTATTGTTGTACTTATTGGGATTTAATTCTCACTATACTTCTATATCATCTTCAGAAAACTAGTTTTGCATATTTTTCTTTGGCTCTGGCTCTTAGTGTACGTTGGATCTAGTTAATTTATGTTAGGCAGATCCCAAAAATTAATCAGGTGTTTGGGGTCGAGTTGACTAAGATCCCGGTGAAGGTGCGACCACTCGAACCTGTATCCCCGGAACTAGTTAATAGGGATGAATAAGATATAGACATTTATGTGTTTGATTTACGTACGGATGTTGTGAATTAATGAAGTGTAAACCTTAATTAGGCTTAGTTAAATTAATTGAATGTTATTATGAGCTAAATAAAGGTAATGACTTCATGTGACTTAAAAAAAACATATATGTATATATATATAAAAAATGGAGTTGTCACACATGTCATCCGAATTTACTGTTCGCGACGCACAAAAAGTTATCAGATGGTTGAAAATTTTCATATCCTATAGTTTATCTATCTACTAAATCTATCTATAATGTCAGATTTCCAATTTGAAGTCTCTAAATAGGAGTTTTAGAGTTTATCACTTTCGAAGATTTTCTACTTCTGATATGCAGCAATTTTTTGGCCGATTTAAAAAATTGTTCGGCCAATATTGTAGTACTCTCCATCCTGAATCCAGTGGTACCCTTAGTTTTGAGATCAAATGCTCGAGAGTAATCTAGATCTAGAGAGAGAAAATGGAAGAGAAAGAGTGAATAATAATCTCCCGATAATCCTAAAGAAGATTTAAAAAAATGATGGAGGGACCAAATAGCAATTTGTTAATTGTTGGAGAAAGTCTTTTCAAATTTAATTATTTACACTTTGACCCCGAAACTTTTAAGAAATTATATTTTGACCACAAAAATATTAATAATTTTTTACATCCAACCTTAAAAAATTTCAATTACATCCCTACTCCTTTATTTCTTTTATTAATCCATACATAAATGAGAATTACTAAATTTTAGGGATGTTACACATTGTCCAATATAAGGCTTACCACAGGTGGAGCATAACGAGATTGATCTCAAATCCTGTTGACTATGGGTCTAACGTCTCTCTAAATCATCTTTTGTTTACTCATACTAATTAATGCTTGACTCGAACTACCTCATTCAACTTGAGTGGTACACAACAGATTTTGAAACCTTGGCCTTTTCACATTAGGGTTAAAACCAATCTAAATGGTACTATCTTGATCTTCCTCTTTTTTGGTGTAACATCCTTAATTTCATTTCTTTTATTAATAAAGGTACATAAATATTTAATGTAACATCCCTAATTGTGTTTCTTTAAGGGTACATAAATATTTAATTAAGGAAATAAAATTTATTAGAAAATTTTTAGATATCTAAGGAAATATAATCCTTTGAAATTCTTCACCTTATGTGTATGCATAGAAAATGTTTCTAGCATTAAGGGAACAAGTAAAGAGAGAAAACTTAATAGGAAAAATTATAAATAACAAACTAAAGATAAGGAAAATTCTTTGGTAAGGAAGATAAATTTTTGTGAAGTAAGTAAAGGTCTTAAAATTTTAAGATTGCATTAGGGTAATTTTTCCTAATTCAAGAGTTAAAAATTTCTATATTTAACATCTCCACCCAAAAATTGGGCTTTCAGCTATGGACACTTCATATAGAGTTTTTTCACTTCACATAAGTTCCTAGCAAGTCCATTGGATAACCTAAGCAAGAAATAAAACAAAGACTTGGACTAGGATATAGAAGTTGGACCGATAGCCCAAAAATTATGAAAATGTGACCAATCCCTTTAAGAAAGGTAGAATTTTATCCAAAGAAAAGGAAATGGGCAGGAATGAGCCCAAATCCAAGAGGAAAAATAAAATAAAATAAATCATGTGATGAAATAATAGTGTAATAATAATAAAGATTAGGTTACATGGTATTAAGAAAAAAATTTAGCAAGTGGTATGATAATACAAGGAATTAGGACAAAACATCTATATCTTACACTCATAGTTTTAGCAAGTGGTATTATAATACATGGCATAAGGACAAAACATTCCTATCCCACACAAATAATTTCAGCCAAGTAAAGGAGATTTAAGGGCTAGAAACTTGCCACTTAGAAAGGCAAACCTATCATACTTGATTAACACAAAAGAAAAAGGAAATGAATCCCTAAATCACAGGTACCTTGTCCCTTGTCTCAAGAAAATATTATCATAATTTTTAAAATACAAATCTCTTTTTTCTATGCATATCTTGACAAAGGAAGAGGAAGAAAAGAACATGAGTTGTTTGTTTTTCAAAAAAATCAACCAAGTGCATCCTAATTGTGATAAGGTAGACCCATAATCATGAAAGGTGGATTATTTGATAGTCTATTTAAGAAAAACCCACCCTTATAACATTATAATTTCATCCAAGGGAGGGAGAGAAAAAATAGAAGTAAGGTAGAATGAGGAAAGGAGAGAAAGAGTTAAGAAGAAAGGAAGGAAGAAAAAGGAGAAGTCTAAAGGACTAAGTACTCAAGGTAAGTTAGCTTAATCTCCACTTGAATCCATCTTTCTTCTTCATCTTTGGGGTTCAAAATGTTGCCCTCCTTCTCTTATTTAAGTTGTTAGAAGAGCAAAGGGAAGGGAGGAATCTTGCTACTTCCTTTAAGAGGAAAAAAGAAAACAAATTCACTAAGTGAGCTAGGGAGATCCTTAGGAAGGTTTAACAATATTTCTTTTTGAAATTTTTTGAAATTTGTAACATTTATATGGGATTTTGATCTTAGAACTTTGACGATTGGTCAAGGATTTTGCTAGATCATGTTACATATTAATCTTGCATGTGATGAATGTAACATCCCGTAATTTTTTAGATATTTTCCTTAGAAATTCTTCACCTTACATATATGCATAGAAATGTTCTAATATTAATGGAATAGGTAAAGAAAGAAAACCTAAGAGGAAATATTAGAAATAAACATGTTAAAGAAAGGTGAAATTCTTAGGTAAAGAAAGATAAATTTTTGTGAAGTAAGTAAAGATCTTAAAATTTCAAGAAGATCGGATTATGGTAATTTTTCTTAATTTAAGAGCAAAAGTTACTAAGTTTAGTATCTCCACCCGTAATTGGGCTTTAACCTATAGACACTTCATATAGAGTTTTTCTACTTCACATGAATTTTTAGCAAGCCAATAGGATAGCCCAAGGAAGAAATAAAACATAGACTTGGATTAGGATATAGAAATTGGACCGGTAGCCCACAAATCATGAAAATGTGACCAAGCCCATTATGAAAGGTAGAATTTTAACCAAAGTAAGCAAAATGGGCAAGAATGAGCCCAAATCCAAGAGGAAAAATAAAAATAAAAATAAAAAATAAAATTAAAGTGATGAAATATTGGTGTGATCAAGATTAAGTGACATGGCATTAAGACAAAAATTTAGCAAGTGGTGTGATTCTACATTCATCATTTTGGCAAGTGGCATAATAATACAAGGCTTTAGGACAAAAACATCTATATCCTACATTCATAACTTTAGCAAGTGGGTAATAATACATAGTATTATGAAAAAACATCATTATCCTACACAAATAATTTTAGTTAAGTAAGGAAAATTCAAGGGCTAGAAATTTGCCACTTAAAAAGGAAAATCTATCATACTTGATTAAGACAAAAGAAAAAGGAAATGAATCCCTAAATCAAAGGGGTCTTGCCCCATATCTTAAGAACATATCATCATAATTTTTAAAATACAAATCTCCTTTTTCTATGTATATCTTGACTAAGGAAGAGGAAGACAAGAACATAAGTTGTTTGTTTTCCAAAAATTCAACAAAGTGTATCCTAATTGTGATAAGGTAGACCCATGATCATGAAAGGTGAATTATTTGGTGGTCTATATAAGAAAACCCACCCATACAACATTAGAAGTTCGTCCAAGTGAGGGAGAGCAAAAATAGAAGCAAGGTAGTGTGAGGAAAGGAGAGGAAGAAAGGAAGAAAGAGGAAGGAGAAGTCTAGGGGACTAAGTGCTCCAGGTAAGTTTAACAATATTTCTTTTTGAAGAAAACTTTTGAAACTTATAATATTTATATGAGATTTTGATCTTAGAACTTTGATGATTGGTCATGGATGTTGCTATATCATGTTACATATTGAGCTTGCATGTGATGTATGTTTGAATACTTAGGTTGGTGTAGATAGTTCTGCATGGGTATGGCTATGGTTGACAGAATTTTATGCTTCGGTAATTTAATTTCTGGGAACAATCTATAAGGAATTAAAATAAATGGTTAACATAAGAATTAAAGATATATGTGTCACGAATTTTCACCCACTGGAATCATTCCATTTGGAGTCCATATGAGGTAGCTATGGTCTGATTAGTAGTCAAAGGTCAGAAAATGAATCATCAGGGAAGAATATGTTAGCATAGCTTCGGTAATTTAATTTCTGGGAATTATTGGTAGGGAATTAAAATAAATGGTTAACATAAGAATTAAATATATGTTTGTCATGGATTTTTAGCCACTGGAATCATTCAATTTCGAGTCCACATGTGGTAGATATGGTCCGATTAGTAAGCCAAGGTCAGAAAATGGTTCATCAGGGAAGATTATGTTAGGACAGCTTTTGTATTTTAATTTCTGCGAATTATCGGTATGGAATTAAAATAAATGGTTAACATAAGAATGATCGATATGTGTATCATGGATGTTTCGACACTGGAATCATTCAATTTGGAGTCCATATGAGGAATATATGAGCTGATTAGTAGTCAAAGGTCAGAAAATGGTTCATCAGGGAAGAATATGTTAGGGCAGCTTCTGTATTTTAATTTCTGGGACTTATCTGAATGGAATTAAAATAAATGGTTAACATGAAAGTTATATATCTATGTCTCATGGAAATATACCCACTGGAATTATACAATTTTAAGTTCATATGAGGTAGATATGATCCGATTAGTAAGCAGAGGTCAGAAAATGTTTATTCAGGGAAAAGTATGTTATTAATGCTTTAGTTTTTGTATTTCTGGAATATTCTGTAGGGAATTAAAATAGCATGCCAACATAACAATTATATATATATGGCTCATGGATTTTTACCAACTGGAATAACTCAATTTGGAGTTCCAATTTGGGAGATATGGTCTAATTACTCAGTAAAGGTCAGAACCTATCTGGGAGGAACTATCCTGTACTTTGAGGGAGTAATATCACCTTTGTTTCTTTATTTTACGCTACAATGTTCAACATAATAGTTTTAGATAATTGTTTTATCTTGAAATGGACACCAAGATCACCTACATCAGAGTTAAATTGAGGGAGTTATGCTCTGATTAGTAAGAGAAGGTTAGATAGGATGAAAACCTGCATCAAGAAAATAAAGAAATAAAATTAGTATTTAAAAAAGAAGATGAATCTTAATAAATGACTAGTATAGCCATAGCCATTGCCATTGTATGAACTTCTTACCATCTTAAGTGTGAAATTTTGACATGGAAATATTTTATAAAGTGATATTTGAAATGGTTATGTTCATGGCATGATTACCAATGATTTATGGTAATAGTTATATTTTGATGAACATACTTGTTTTTGAAAGCATATTTTTGGCTATCATTGTGAAAAGAAAAGAAATGAGCACGGTCACATGGCAATCCGTGTGGTGCACCAGTAGGGGACGCCCTACCAACGGTTATTATCATGATAATGAGAAAAGAAAGAGAAAGTGGGCCATGTCGGACGGAGCGAGAAAAGCCCGTACCGGAGAGTAGAGGATACTCACCCTAACCGGGGTAGCTTGAAATGAGAACAAGTTGATGGCCATCATATGATATTTTGAAAATAGTTAATCATATCATACATATCATTACAGTATGATTCTTATGTGCATAGGTATAATTCATTCATGTGACCAAAGATATTTTCTGTAGTTTATACAGCTGAACTTGACGTGATGAGCTTTCCTGATGATAATTTATTATTGAGCTTACTGGGATTTAATTCTCACTATATTTCCATATCATGTTCAAAAAATTATTTATGCAGCTTTTGTTTCTAAGGCTCTTGATTTTAGTGCACATTGGATCGAGTTACTTTATGTTGGGCAGATTTCAGAATCAAATAAGATGTTTGTGGTCGAGTTGGCTCTGATCCCGGTGAAGGTGCAACCACCCGCACCTGTATCTCCGGAATTGGTCAACCAAAATAAACAAGATGTAAATATATATGTGTTTGATATGTTATACGTCTGTTTTGATTAATGACATGTATGTGAACTCAATATTGTATAATAATAAAGGAAAAAAAAAGAGGTTGTTACATAATTGGTATCAGAGAAGGTCGATCCTAGATGGCCAGAGGGTGGTTGGTTATCTGAATCGATCTTATAGTATCTTGAGTATGTTATGGTAGTGTTGTGTAGGGGATTAGTGATTTCATATAGGTAGGAAATTACTAGTGTTTCCTATCTATATGCCGAGGTTGTGTTATGGCTGCTGTTAAATTTTCTTTTTTTAAAAAAACTAACTATTGGGCTTGATCACCTCAATAGCAGCATAACTTTATTTTTGCCACAGTAGGAAATGGCACCACTAAGGAGGAATTCCATAAAAAATGTGGAGGAAACCCTACACAACCTTACCACGGTAATTTGCGAATTTAATATTGATTTACTCCTTAGAACCCAACTAGTATCTATAACCTTATATAGAATGATATCGATTGAATAAAAAAAAAATTTAGACTTGTTAGACAAGGGATTTAAATGCCCTAGTACTTTTATTTGGAGTGCTCTAGTTCTATCTATGAAAAAGAAAGATGGATCACTATGACTATGCATAGATTATAGACAGTTGAATAAGGTGACAATGTAAAATAGAAACCCATTAGCTCGTATAGATTACCTGTTTGACCAGTTATAAGGTGTTCAATATTTTTCCACAAATAGATTTGAGATATGAGTAACATTCATTAGGGATAAGAGAAGAGGATGTAGGACTTATTATGGGCATTATGAGTTCTTGGTGATGCATTTAAATTGACAAATCTTTAGCTGCATTCATAGATTTAATGAATAGTAATTAGGTCATCCCTGGAATAATTTGTTATTATATATATGGATGATATACTAGAATATTTCAAAAGTTCAGAGGATCATAAGCAACATTCAAAGATAGTTTTACCAACTCTAAAGGAGTATGGTTGGTAAATATGGTATACAAGTAGAGTCTAAGAAAGTAAAAATAGTACAATAATAGCTACGTTTTACTACATTTAAAGATGAAGATCCAAATCCAATTTACGCTTCCTGCGGTTATCTGCCGTCCATTCTATTGGAGTAATAGTTAGATCGGGTACATGAACATAGGCTTGTAAAGCATCAATCAACTCCTCAGCATTTGAAGCTGAGATGAGAATTTGTCGTGCTGAGTGTGAGATAAACCTTTGTTCCACAACTTGATCTAGAAAAGATAACAAACCATCAAAGAAGTGATTAACATTTAACAAACCTATAGGTTTGTGATGCATATTCAGTTGTGCCCAAGAGACTATTTGGAAAATCTCCTCTAGAGTACCAAAACCACCTGGTAAGGCAATGAAGGCGTCAGCATTGCTCATCATTCTAGCCATGCGTTCATGCATGGAAACTACCCTATATTCTTCCCCAATTGTCTTCCCTATGTTGCTGGATGTAGCTAGAGCTGCAGGAATAATATCTAGAACTTGGCATCCCCCTGCATGTGCAGCTGTAGCCACACACCCCATTAACCCACAGTTACCTCCACCATACACTAAATGAATTTTTCTCCTAGCCAGCACCATACCCAGATTTTGTGCTGCTTTAACATACTCCTCATCTTTTCCAGGACTGGAACCACAAAAGACACAGATATTTCGAAACTGACGGAATGCGGTTCCCTCCCTAATTTCTATCACCTTAACTTTGAGAATAGACAAAGATACTAATGTAAGTATTTATAGAACTCAGAGAAGGGCATATTTATAATAGCTATGCGAATAGGCTGGGTATTATTAGAACAACTATGTGAGTGATTGGTGGATATCAGCTAAATTAAAGGTAAATAAAAAAAAATTCAAAAATGACGGCAAGCATGTATATGTACAATAGTATGACTGTGACCCATATTAAGCACATAAAGAGTATAAGATAAGATATCACCAGAAATCTGTCTTTATCTTGTTGTCTTTCATGAAACATTGATGTTTTGATTCTTGTAGAAAAGTTGTAGGTGATAGTCGTCATTGAAAAAAAAAAGAAAAAAAAAATGTAATCACATGATTTATTTTGTATTCTCAATGTTTTTGCCAGTCGACTATCAGTATTATTAAGTCGACTAGCTATTTTGAGAAATTTTAATTTGGACTAGTTTTTTTACAGTTGATTGATTACATCTATTTTGAAGCAATCAACTGCATCCTACCAATTAACTACATATTCTTTGATTTTCACAGACTTTTATAAGCTCAGAAATGTTTCTTTTCCATGTGATATCTTTCCACTGAATACCAATAGATTTAAAGTAGATTCTGACACATATATTCAAAATTTGCGGCCACCGATTTTTGCTGAAATCATAGATAGATTTTGTTTACAGATTTTCAAGAATTACGGCCACCGATTTTAATATTTTTCAATGCTTTGTCGAAATTTTTGACTTTCGCTTTTGGCACCATTCTCTATTATGCTTTTCGTCGGTTTCACTCATTAACGGTTGGCATTAAATGCAAGGTTATTTTCCCTCATTGCAATGAAAGATAATTTCTTTTCTTTGAAACTCGGTTATTATGGTGTCTAAGTTGTTAGTAGGTTAAAGTAATGAAAAGTTTGAAAAGAATGGACGGATGATGGTCTTATGGTGTTTTGACAAATGTAATTAAGAGAATTAGTGGTGTTGAAGTTCTCGAGGAATAAAATATAGGAAGTAGGATTTAAGTTAGTCTTTGAACTCTTAATTTGGAAATATAGAGAATATTCTGAGAACCATGTCCGAAAATAATGTAGGTTATCAAGATATTTGTGTTAAAGGATTATATCATGCTAAATTGAGTCTAGTATCTAGGATGTGAATTATGTTGGAATTGAGAATTCATGTATGAGTAATTGTTAGGAAAAAAAACACAAATCTTCTTGAAATGATTGGGTGAATTAAATGGGATTGGCATAAGCTAGAATGAGGTGCTTTTGGATATGATAGAAGAAATAATTGAAATTTTTGACAATGAGTTTAATGGTGTTAATAAGCTTGTATAGAATTACTGTGATGAGGTAAGTTGGAATTATTAGACATGTGTCAATGGTACATAAACGTTATTAAAGGTTTCAAGGATTTATTGCTACGTATGTTTAACATATTGATTAAAGGATTTGAGGATAAAAATAGATGATAGATTAAGATGATGATATTCAGGGGATGATGTTGATATATATAAAAAAAAATTGACTTGATAGAAGTTTGGAATAAGAAAAGATAGTTACACAATATGAAGGTGTATATGTTCCTTTATATATGTGTTTTCTAATATCGACCCATAGATATATCCATGCGGGCTAGAGGATATCAATTGAAGAACTTATAAGTGAAAGAAATCCTTATGCTTAAGTTATACGGCAAAATCACTCAAGTGAATAGACATATTAAAAAGTAAAGATGTCATACAGAAAAGATATCTCTAATTATTTAGGTAATAAGCTTGGTAACTCTGAATAATGCCTTAATTTCATTCCCTACATGTGGTAGAATGGATTGAAATTCGGGGACCGAATTTCTTACGGGGGGGAGAATGTAACATCCCGAAATTTTTTAGATATTTTCCTTAGAAATTCTTCACCTTACATATATGCATAGAAATGTTCTAATATTAATGGAATAGGTAAAGAAAGAAAACCTAAGAGGAAATATTAGAAATAAACATGTTAAAGAAAGGTGAAATTCTTAGGTAAAGAAAGATAAATTTTTGTGAAGTAAGTAAAGATCTTAAAATTTCAAGAAGATCGGATTATGGTAATTTTTCTTAATTTAAGAGCAAAAGTTACTAAGTTTAGTATCTCTACCCGTAATTAGGCTTTAACCTATAGACACTTCATATAGAGTTTTTCTACTTCACATGAATTTTTAGCAAGCCAATAGGATAGCCCAAGGAAGAAATAAAACATAGACTTGGACTAGGATATAGAAATTGGACCGGTAGCCCACAAATCATGAAAATGTGACCAAGCCCATTATGAAAGGTAGAATTTTAACCAAAGTAAGGAAAATGGGCAAGAATGATCCCAAATCCAAGAGGAAAAATAAAAATAAAAATAAAATTAAAGTGATGAAATTTTGGTGTAATCAAGATTAAGTGACATGGCATTAAGACAAAAATTTAGCAAGTGGTGTGATTCTACATTCATCATTTTGGCAAGTGGCATAATAATACAAGGCTTTAGGACAAAAACATCTATATCCTACATTCTTAACTTTAGCAAGTGGGTAATAATACATAGCATTATGACAAAACATCATTATCCTACACAAATAATTTTAGTTAAGTAAGGAAAATTCAAGGGCTAGAAATTTGCCACTTAAAAAGGAAAATCTATCATACTTGATTAAGACAAAAGAAAAAGGAAATGAATCCCTAAATCAAAGGGATCTTGCCCCATATCTTAAGAACATATCATCATAATTTTCAAAATACAAATCTCCTTTTTCTACGCATATCTTGACTAAGGAAGAGGAAGACAAGAACATAAGTTGTTTGTTTTCCAAAAATTCAACAAAGTGTATCCTAATTGTGATAAGGTAGTCCCATGATCATGAAAGGTGAATTATTTGGTGGTCTATATAAGAAAACCCACCCTTACAACATTAGAAGTTCGTCCAAGTGAGGGAGAGCAAAAATAGAAGCAAGGTAGTGTGAGGAAAGGAGAGGAAGAAAGGAAGAAAGAGGAAGGAGAAGTCTAGGGGACTAAGTGCTTCAGGTAAGTTTAACAATATTTCTTTTTGAAGAAAACTTTTGAAACTTATAATATTTATATGACATTTTGATCTTAGAACTTTGATGATTGGTCATGGATGTTGCTATATCATGTTACATATTGAGCTTGCATGTGATGTATGTTTGAATACTTAGGTTGGTGTAGATAGTTCTGCATGGGTATGGCTATGGTTGACAGAATTTTAAGCTTTGGTATTTTAATTTCTGGGAACAATCTATAAGGAATTAAAATAAATGGTTAACATAAGAATTAAAGATATATGTGTCACGAATTTTCACCCACTGGAATCATTCCATTTGGAGTCCATATGAGGTAGCTATGGTCTGATTAGTAGTCAAAGGTCAGAAAATGAATCATCAGGGAAGAATATGTTAGGATAGCTTCAGTAATTTAATTTCTGGGAATTATTGGTAGGGAATTAAAATAAATGGTTAATATAAGAATTAAATATATGAGTGTCATGGATTTTTAACCACTGGAATCATTCAATTTGGAGTCCAAATGTGGTAGATATGGTCCGATTAGTAAGACAAGGTCAGAAAATGGTTCATCAGGGAAGATTATGTTAGGATAGATTTTGTATTATCGGTATGGAATTAAAATAAATGGTTAACATAAGAATGATCGATATGTGTATCATGGATGTTTAGACACTAGAATCATTCAATTTGGAGTCCATATGAGGAATATATGAGCTGATTAGTAGTCAAAGGTCAGAAAATGGTTCATCAGGGAAGAATATGTTAGGACTGCTTCTGTATTTTAATTTCTGGGAATTATCTGAATGGTATTAAAATAAATGGTTAACATGAAAGTTATATATCTATGTCTCATGGAAATATACCCACTGGAATTATACAATTTTAAGTTCATATGAGGTAGATATGATTCGATTAGTAAGCAGTGGTCCGAAAATGTTTATTCAGGGAAAAGTATGTTATTAATGCTTTAGTTTTTGAATTTCGGGGAATATTCTGTAGGGAATTAAAATAGCGTGCCAACATAACAATTATATATATATGGCTCATGGAATTTTACCAACTGGAATAACTCAATTTGGAGTTCCAATTTGGGAGATATGGTCTAATTAGTCAGTAAAGGTCAGAACCTATCCGGGAGGAACTATCCTGTACATTGAGGGAGTAATATCACCTTCGTTTCTTTATTTTATGCTACAATGTTCAACATAATAGTTTTAGATAATTGTTTTATCTTGAAATGGACACCAAGATCACCTACATCAGAGTTAAATTGAGGGATTTATGCTCTGATTAGTAAGAGAAGGTTAGATAGGATGAAAACCTGCATCAAGAAAATAAAGAAATAAAATTAGTATTTAAAAAAGAAGATGAATCTTAATAAATGACTAGTATAGCCATAGCCATTGCCATTGTATGAACTTCTTACCATCTTAAGTGTGAAATTTTGACATGGAAATATTTTATAAAGTGATATTTGAAATGGTTATGTTCATGGCATGATTACCAATGATTTATGGTAATAGTTATATTTTAATGAACATACTTGTTTTTGAAAGCATATTTTTGGCTATCATTGTGAAAAGAAAAGAAATGAGCACGGTCACATGGCAATTCGTGTGGTGCACCAGTAGGGGACGCCCTACCAACGGTTATGATCATGATAATGAGAAAAGAAAGAGAAAGTGGGCCATGTCGGACAGAGCGAGAAAAGCCCATACCAGAGAGTAGAGGATACTCACCCTGACCGGAGTAGCTTGAAATGAGAATAAGTTGATGGCCATCATATGATATTTTGAAAATAGTTAATCATATCATAATTATCATTACAGTATGATTCTTATGTGCATAGATATAATGCATTCATGTGACCAAAGATATTTTCTGTAGTTTATACAGCTGAACATGACGTGATGAGTTTTACTGATGATAATTTATTGTTGAGCTTACTGGGATTTAATTCTCACTATATTTCCATATCATGTTCAGAAAATTATTTATGCAGCTTTTGTTTCTAAGGCTCTGGCTTTTAGTGCACATTGGATCGAGTTACTTTATGTTGGGCAGATTTCAGAATCAAATAAGATGTTTGTGGTCGAGTTGGCTCAGATCCCGGTGAAGGTGCAACCACCCACACCTGTATCTCCGGAATTGGTCAACCAAAATAAACAAGATGTAAATATCTATGTGTTTGATATGTTATACGTCTGTTTTGATTAATGACATGTATGTGAACTCAATATTGTATAATAATAAAGGAAAAAAAAAGAGGTTGTTACAATGTATGTTTGAATGCTTAGGCTGGTGTAGATAGTTCTACATAGGTTTGGTTATGGGTGGTAAAATTTTACGCTGCTATTTTTAAAATTTTGGGAAGAATCGGTAAGGAATTAAAATAAATGGTTAACAAGAAAAATGTAGATCTGTCTCACGAAATTTTAGCCACTGGAATCACTCAATTTGGAGTCCATATGAGGTAGATACGGTCCAATTAGTAAGCAATGGTCAGAAAATGATTAATAAGGGAAGAATATGTTAGGAAAGAATCTATGTTTGAATTGCTGGGAACATTTTTTAGGGAATTAAAATAATTGGTTAACATAAAAAGTATAGATATATGTGTCACAAAATTTTAGCCACTTGAATCACTCCATTTGGAATTCTTATGTGAGAGGTATGGACAGATTAGTAAGTAGAGGTCAAAACCTACCCGAGAAGGAATAACATGTCAATTAAGGGAGTAATATCACCAAGACTCTTTAATATTTGGCAAAACTATTCAACATAATAGTTTTAGATAATTGTTTTATCTTTAAATTGACACTAAGATCATCTAAATTATAGTTAAAATGAGGGAGTTAAGCTCTGATTAGTAAGAGAAGGTCAAATAGGATAAAAACCTACATCAAGAAAATAAAGAGATAAAAATAATATTTAAAAAAGAAGAAGAATCTTATAAATGAAAATAATAAATGGCTAGTATATTTCATAGTCATTGCCATTGCATGAACTTTTTACCATCTTAAGTGTGTAATTTTGACATATAAATATTTTATAAAGTGATATTTGAAACAGTTATGTTCATGGCATGATTACCAATGATTTTTGCGAATAATTATATTTTGATGTGAGTTTAATGAACATACTTGTTATTGAAATCATATTTTTGGCTATTATTGTGAAATGAAAAGAAATGAGCATGGTCACATGGTAATCCGTGTGGTGCACCAGTAGGGGGCGCCCTACCAACAGTTATGATTATGTTAATGAGAAAAGAAAGAGAAAGTGTGCCATATCGGATGGAGCAAGAAAACCCCGTACCGAAGAGTAGAAAATACTCACCCTGACCGAGGTAGCTAGATATGAGAATAAATTGATAGCCATCATATGATATTCTAAAATACATGTCATTACTGTACGATTTTTATAGGTATAGATAAAGTGCATTCATATGACCAAAGGTTTTTGTTGTAGGTTATACAGATGAACATGATGTGATGAGTTATATTCATGATGATTATGATTTATTGTTTAACTTACTGGGATTTAATTCTCACTATTTTTCCATATCGTGTTTAAAAGATTAACTCTGCAGCTATTCTCCATGACACTTATTATTGTTGTACGTTGGATCGAGCTACCCTACCTTGGGCAACTACTAATTATATCGGATATATTTGTAATAAACGTGACTAAGATTCTGGTGGAGGTGCCGCTACCCGCAATAGTGTCCCCGAAAGTAGTCTACGTGGATGATTAGGGCTAATATGTATATGTTAGACTTTTATATAGATGTTTGTAAATTAATTATGTGTATGTAAACTCAGTATTAAATAAATTAAATAAATGTTATTTTGAGTTAAGTTGTAATGAGGTAATAACTGCATGGAATTTTACAAATAGAAAACAAAATTTGTTACATAATTGGTATCAGAGCAGGTCGATCCTATATGGTCAGTGGGTGGATGGTTATCTGAATCGATCTTATAGTGTCTTGAGTATGTTGTGGTTATGCTGTGTATGGCATCAGTGATTTTGTATAGGTAAGAAATTACTAGTGTTTCCTATCTATATACCGAGGTGGTTTTATGACTGCTGTTAAATATTTTTGAAACTAAATATTGGGCTTGATCACCTCAATAGCAGTATAACTTTGTTTTTTCCATAGTAGGAAATGACACCACCAAGGAGGAATCCGACAAATAATGCGGAGGAAACCCTGCACAACATTGCCACAGCAATTCGAGACCAGGTCACAACCACTAATCAAATTCTACAATACCTCCAGAATGCTAATAACCCAAATGGTGAGAATGATGTTAATAACTGGATGTCAGGGAATGATAAAGGCATATCAAAGTTCCTAAGGACTAGACCACCTTGTTTTAAAGGGAGCTTTGACCTAATTGTAGCTGAAAGGTGGATAAGGGAACTAGAGAAAATCTTTGAAGTGATGGGTTGTACTAAAGAGCAGCAAGTTATCTTTGCTGCATATATGCTGAAAGATGAAGCAAAATACTGGTGGCATGGAACTAGAGAACTTTTAGCTCACCAGGGAAGGCAGATCACCTGGAAGGTGTTCAAAGACACCTTTTTTGAAAAGTACTTCCCAAGTACTATGCAGGTGAAGAAGGAGATTGAATTTCTCCAACTTAGGCAGGGCAGCATAACCGTAGACCAGTACATCGCGAAGTTTGAGGAGTTGTCTAAGTTCTCCTCTTACCTGTGATTTAACCCCTATAAAGCATGGAAGGCTGTTAAGTTCAAAGCGAGATCAAATTCGGAGATAAGGAATGCTGTTGTAGCTATGAAGATCAGGGAGTTTGTACCTCTAATAAATAAATGCAGACTCTTGGAGAAGAGCTTGAGGGCAGTGGCAGATGAGAAACAAAGACGAAATTTCTGGAAAAGGAAGAACGATCCACAAAACACTGGCAGAAATGTTAGAGGAAAAGGACAGGGTACTAGCAAGAGGCCAATGACTGCAAGTCCCTTACCCTTCCAACAGAACTTTTCCATAGTTAAGTGTACTAAGTGCGGACATATGCATGGTAACCGCCCATGCAACATAGGATTAGATGTTTGCTTCAATTGCAGACAAAAGGGTCATTTTGCAAAGAACTGCCCACAAAATTTAAGGAAGCAACTGAAACAGAAGCCTCAGGTGAAAGGAAGGGTTTTCACCCTAAGCGGCCAAGAGACAACTCAATCCCCCAAAATGATCCAAGGTACATGCTATATTTATGGATTTACTCTTATGGTATTGCTTGACTTTGGTGCTAGCCATTCATTTATATCGGAAGAATGTATTAGGGAGCTTCAGTATCCTATTTCTGAAACCCCCTATAAGCTATCTGTAGTAACTCTCATGGGGGAAAGAGTCTTAACTTCCTCTGTATGTAAAGACTGTCAAGTCACTATTTAGGAGAGAATTTTTTCTATGGATGGAACTCGTTTGTCTACCTTTAAAAGGTATTGATGTCATTCTAAGGTTAGACTAGATGTCTAGAAATTGGGTCTTGCTGAATTGTTGCAACAAGACCATTAAATTTCTACCTCCTACTTCAGAAAAGGAGATGCAGTTATTAATTCTTAATGCCAATCAAGTCAATAGAGAGTTAAAGAATAGAGTACTTGGATAGATTCTCTTGCACTTATCAAATCTAAAAGTTGAACTGAAGCTTGATGAAATCCCAATAGCCAACGAGTTTCCTGAAGTATTTCCATCATATATTCTAGGCTAACCTCCCAAGAGAGAGATAGAGTTTTCTATTGATCTCTTACCTAGGACAGAGCTTATCTCTATTGCACCTTATAGAATGACCTCAAAAGAACTACAGGAACTTAAGAAATAGTTGAAGGAATTGTTAGATAAGCAATTCATTAGACCAAGTGTATCACCTTGGGGAGCTCCTGTATTGTTTGTTAAAAAGAAAGACGGAAGCTTGAGACTATGTATTGATTACAGACAGCTAAATAAGGTGACTATCAAAAATAAGTATCCTCTTTCTAGAATAGATGATTTATTAGATCAACTGAAGGAAGCCTCCATCTTTTCTAAAATTGACTTGCGATCGGGATACTATCAGATTACGATCAAGGAGGAGGATGTACCAAAAACAACCTTCAGGACTAGGTATGGGCCCTATGAGTTCTCGTAATGCTCTTCGGGTTGACAAATGCACCTGTAATTTTTATGGATTATATGAATCATATTTTTCAACCCTACCTAGATCAATTTGTGGTAGTATTCATTGATGACATCTTGATATATTCTAAGAGTGAGAAAGAACATGAACAACATCTTTGAATCGTGCTGCAAGTGCTGAAAGAGAAAACGTTGTATGCCAAATTAGAGAAGTGTGGATTTTGGCAGTCAGAGGTAAAATTTCTCAGACATGTCATTTCCAATAAAGGGGTAGCTGTAGACCTTAGCAAGACGAAAGCAGTGAGTCAGTGGGAAAGATCAAAGACAGTTACAAAAGTCAAAATTTTTTTGGGTTTGGTAGGATACTACAGGAGATTTATACAAAACTTCCATCGTATAGCCTTACCATTGACTAAATTGACTAGGAAGGGAAATCCTTTCAAATGGACTGATCAATGTGAAGTTAGTTTCCAGGAGCTTAAAAAAAATTGACCATTCCTCCTATTTTAATTATTCCAAACACCACAAGACATTTTGAAGTGTATAATGACGCTTCAAAGAAAGGGCTAGGGTGTGTACTAATGCAAGACAAGAGAGTAGTTGCTTACGCCTCTAGGAAACTAAGACCCCATGGAGGAAATTATCCAACCCATGATCTTGAATTGGAAGCAGTGGTGTTTGCCTTAAAGATTTGGCGACACTAATTATATGGTGCAACATTTGAAGTATACTATGATCATAAGAGTCTTAAGTACCTTTTTTATCAAAAAGAGTTAAATATGAGACAACGAAGATGGGTAAAATTTCTCAATGACTACAAGTTTGAGATAAAGTATCATCTAGGAAAGGAGAATGTTGTAACTGATGCCATAAGTAGAAAATCTCTACACATGGGTCAAATGATGGTGTATGAGATGCAGATGCTAGAGCAGTTTCGAAATTTGAAGCTGGCCACTACTCTTACTCCAAAGAAGCTAATCATTAATGGTTTAAGTATAGGGTGTGACCTTAGCGCCCAGATCAAATAGGCTTAAGCTCACGACCAATACTTACAGGATCATAAAGATCAAGGTAATTTTTCTATCATGGAAGATGGAGCAATCATGTATCAGAGAAGGATTTGTGTCCCTCAAGAACGAGAGTTGAGGACTAAGATCCTGCAGGAAGCACATCAGAGTAAGTACACAGTCCATCCTGGATCCACTAAAATGTATCCAGACTTAAAGAAGATGTACTGGTGGCCAGGGATGAAAAATAACATTGTTGAGTTTTTGGCGAAATGTTTAATTTTTCAAAAGGTGACGGTAGAGCATCAAAAGCCAGCAAGATTTCTACAACCTCTTAAGATTCCTATGTGAAAATGGGATAGTATTTTGATGGACTTTATGGTCGGCTTACCTAAGACTTCAGTTGGACATGACTCTATCTGGGTAATAGTTGATAGATTAACCAAATCTGCTCACTTTTTGCCCATAAAAATTAACTATTCACTGGATAAATTAACCCAATTGTACGTCTAAGAAATAGTTAGATTGCATGGAATTCCCTTAAATATAATTTTTGATACAGATCTGAGGTTCACGTTGAGGTTTTGGAAGGCGTTGCAGGAAGTTTTTGGTACCCAATTGTGGTTCAGTACTGCCTACCATCCTCAGATTGATGGGCAGACAGAACAGACCATTCAAACCCTAGAATATATGTTGAGGGCCTGTGTGATAGAGCAAGGTAAAGGATGGGATAAGTACCTAGCTTTAGTGGAGTTTGCCTATAATAATAGCTATCACTCTAGTATTAAGATGGCCCCCTATGAAGCTTTATACGGTAGGAAGTGCCGATCTCAACTATGTTGGTTTGAGGTAGGAGAAAAGAACTTGTTGGGTCCTGATCTAGTTCAACAAACCACTAAAAAAATTAGGATGGTACAAGACAAAATACTTACAGCTCAGAGTCGGCAAAAGAGTTACTATGATAAGAGACATAGATCTCTAGAATTTGAGGAAGGAGACCATGTATTTCTGAAACTTTCCCCAACTACTGGAGTTGGTAGGTCTTTCAAGACTAGAAAGTTATGTCCGCAATTTTTAGGACCCTACCAAATTCTGAAGAAAGTGGGGATGCCACCTAATTTTTCCAACCTGCATAATTTTTTCCATGTATCACAGCTGCGAAAGTATCTTCCGAATTCCTCACATATAATACGGGATGAACTAATCCAAATAAAGGAGAACATGACATACTAACTAGTACCTGCATCCATATTGGACACCGACGTGAAGCAATTGAGAAATAAAATCATTCCCCTGGTTAAGTTGTTATAGGAAGGATTGACTCTGAAAGAAGCAACTTAAGAGCTGGAAGAAGTCATGAGGAAGAATTATTTGCAATTGTTCTTATTAGGTAATTTTTGAAATTTTGAGGACAAAATTTCTTTCAAGGGGACAGAAATGTAACATCCTTAATTTCGTTTCTTTTATTAATAAAGGTACATAAATATTTAATGTAACATCCCTAATTGTGTTTCTTTAAAGATACATAAATATTTAATTAAGGAAATAAAATTTATTAGATAATTTTTAGATATCTAAGGAAATATAATCCTTAGAAATTCTTCACCTTATGTGTATGCATAGAAAATGTATCTAACATTAAAGGAACAAGTAAAGAGAGAAAACCAAATAGGAAAAATTAGAAATATCATACTAAAGATAAGTGAAATTCTTTTGTAAGGAAGATAAATTTTTGTGAAGTAAGTAAAGGTCTTAAAATTTTAAGAAGATTGGATTAGGGTAATTTTTCCTAATTCAAGAGTTAGAAATTTCTAAGTTTAACATCTCCACCCATAAATTGGGATTTCACCTATGGACACTTCATATAGAGTTTTTCCACTTCACATAAGTTTCTAGCAAGTCCATTGGATAACCTAAGCAAGAGATAAAACATAGACTTGGACTACGATATAGAAGTTGGACCGATAGCCCAAAAATTATGAAAATGTGACCAAGCCCTCCAAGAAAGGTAGAATTTTATCCAAAGCAAAGGAAATGACTAAGAATGAGCCCAAATCCAAGAGGAAAAATAAAATAAAATAAATCATGTGATGAAATAATAGTGTAATAATAATAAAGATTATGTTACATGGCATTAAGACAAAAATTTAGCAAGTGGTATGATAATACAAGGCATTAGGACAAAACATCTATATCCTACACTCATAATTTTAGCAAGTGGTATCATAATACATGGCATTAGTACAAAACATTCCCATCCCATACAAATAATTTCAGCCAAGTAAGGGAGATTCAAGGACTAGAAACTTGCCACTTAGAAAGGCAAACCTATCATACTTGATTAAGACAGAAGGAAAAAGTAAATGAATCCCTAAATCAAAGGGACCTTATCCCTTGTCTTAAGAACATATTATCATAATTTTTAAAATACAAATCTCATTTTCCTATGCAAATCTTGACTAAGGAAGAGGAAGACAAGAACATGAGTTGTTTGTTTTCCAAAAAAATCAACTAAGTGCATCCTAATTATGATAAGGTAGACCCATAATCATGAAAGGTGAATTATTTAATAGTCTATTTAAGCAAAAACCCACCCTTATAACTTTATAATTTCATCCAAGTGGGGCAGAGAAAAAATAGAAGCAAGGAAGAGTGAGGAAACGAGAGAAAAAGGGAAGAAGAAAGAAAGGAAGAAAAATGAGAAGTCTAGAGGACTAAGTACTCAGGGTAAGTTAGCTTAATCTCCTATTGAATCCATCTTTCTTCTTCATCTTTGGGGTTCAAAAACTCATCCTCCTTCTCTTATTTAAGTTGCTAGAAGAGCTAAGGGAAGGGAGGAATCTTGCTGCTTCCTTCAAGAGGAAACAAGAAAATGAATTCACTAAGTGAGCTAGGGAGATCCTTAGGTAGGTTTAACAATATTTTTTTTTGAAATTTTTTGAAATTTGTAACATTTATATGGGATTTTGATCTTAGAACTTTGATGATTGGTCATGGATTTTGCTAGATCATGTTACATATTAATCTTGCATGTGATGTATGTTTGAATACTTAGGCTGGTGTACATAGTTCTGGATAGGTATGGCTATGGGTGGCAAAATTTTATGCTTCAGTTTTTAAACTTCATGGACGAATCAGTAAGGAATTAAAATAAATAGTTAACATGTAAAATGTAGATCTATGTCTCATAGATTATTAGCCACTGGAATCACTCAATTTGGAGTCTATATGAGGTAGATATGGTTCGATTAGTAAGCAGTGGTTAGAAAATGATTAATCAGGGAAGAATGTGTTAGGAAAGCTTCTGTGTTTGAATTACTGAGAACATTTTGTAGGGAATTAAAATAACTGGTTAACATAAAAATTATAGCTATATGTGTCACAAAATTTTATCCACTCGAATCACTCAATTTGGAATTCTTATGAGAGAGGTATGGACAGATTAGTAAGTAAAGGTCAAAACCTACCAGAGAAGGAATAACCTGTCACTTGAGAGAGTAATATCACCAATAATCTTTAAATGGACACCAGGATCCTCTAAATTAGAGTTAAAATGAGGTAGTTATGCTTTTATTATTAAGAGAAGGTCAGATAGGATGAAAACCTGCATCAAGAAAATAAAGAGATAAAAATAATATTTAAAAAAGAATAATAATCTTATAAATGAAAATAATAAATGACTAGTATATGCCATATTCATTGTCATTGCATGAAATTCTTACCATCTTAAATGTGTAATTTTGACATGGAGATATTTTATAAAGTGATATTTGAAACAGTTATGTTCATGGCATGATTACCAATGATTTTTGGTAATAATTATATTTTGATGTGAGTTTAATGAACATTCTTGTTATTGAAATCATATTTTTGGCTATTATTGTGAAAAAGAAAAGAAATGAGCACGGTCACATGGCAATCCGTGTGGTGCACTAGTAGGGGACGCCCTACCAACAGTTATGATTATGTTAATGAGAAAAGAAAGAAAAAGTGTTCCATGTCGGACAGAGTGAGAAAAGCCCGTACTGGAGAGTAGAAAATACTCACCTTGACCGAAGTAGCTTGATATAAGAATAAATTGATAGCCATCATAAGATATTCTAAAAAGAGCTAATCCTACCATACATGTCATTACTGTACAATTTTCATGGGTATAGATAAAGTGCATTCATGTGACCAAAGGTTTTTGTTGTAGCTTATATAGATGAACATGATGTGATGAGCTATATTGATGATGATTATGATTTATTATTGAACCTACTGGGATTTAATTCTCATTATTTTTCCATTTAATGTTCATAAGATTAACTATGCAGCTTTTCTCCATGACACTTATTATTATTGTATGTTGGATCGAGCTATCCTACCTTGGGCAACTACTAATTATATCGGATATATCTGTAATAGACGTGACTGAGATTCTGCTGGAGGTGCCGCCACCCGCACCAATGTCCCTGAAAGTAGTCTACATGGATGATTAAGGCTAATATGTATGTTAGACTTTTATACAGATGTTTATAAATTAATGATGTGTATGTAAACTCAGTATTGTATAAATTAAATAAATGTTATTTTAAGTTAAGTTGTAACGAGGTAATACCTTCATGGAATTTTACAAATATAGAAAAAAATTTGTTAGATAATGGAGTTGTTACATTTTGACTCTTTGTTTTTCCCAACTCTCCTGTTTCAATAATTCTAACATAATCCCCAGCTATTGCATAGGTTAGAAATTGATTAATCAAGGGAGCCACTAATTTAAACAATAAGCATACCAATCCTGTCACAAATCTCAATAGGAACTGAATGTGGTGCATATAAAGATAATCTAGCAAAACAAATATCATGCTTAGAAACTGTCATGTTTGGTGTCTATCTTAATTCTTCAAATTCTCTAACTCTACTATCTCTTTCACTAAGTAGAAAATGATTCATGAATATTTCTTTAAACTCACCCCACTCTATTGATGGAGAGGTAATGATATGTAATTAATTAAGGATGTTTTTAGCATGTTTTACGTTACTTTTTTTCTAATTTAAGTAAATTATAAATATGAATTAATTTAGCTTTGTGTTTTGTGTTTTGTGTTTTAGGAATACATGAAGAAGAAAAGAAGAGGAAAATAGGAGAAAAATCATGGAAAATGTTGAATTCTGACCCTTCATCAATAATGGGAGTATGTCTCTCTCATATGAACTCCATTTAAGAAGATTCTAGCAAATATGAAAGGATAAGAAAAAGATTTATAAACTTTGTGTTAAGCACTTTGGCAAACTACAGAAAATTCATGGCACCATGACAATCGCAAGTGAACGCCGTAGCATTAGCATACCCAGAACAAGTAGGCCATGCCACTCAACCCAAGCACCACTGCGCCATTCCCCATAAATCCTAAAGGGCCGCGGTGCCCACTGCTGTACCAAAGAAAGATATCCAACAAAATTAGGTTATTTTAACTCTAATTGAAGCCCCATAGGCTGGGAACTAACCTAGAAGCAATCCTACTTCGTCAAGGGCTCTCAATCTATAAATAAGAGGGGAAGTAAGGAGCAAAAGGAGTGAAAATGCAAATAAGTTAATTGTTGAAGAGGGACAATCAAATGATTTATTTTGTTTCCTCAATGTTCTTGTCAGTCGACTATCAGTATTATTAAGTTGACTAACTATTTTGAGAATTTTTAATTTGGACTGGTTATTTTACAGTTGATTGATTACATCTTTTTTGAAGCAATCAACTGCATCCTACCAGTTAACTACATATTCTTTGATTTTCACAGACTTTTATAAGCTCAGAAATGTTTCTTTTTTCATGTGCTATCTTTCCACTAAATATCAGTAAATTTAAAGTAGATTTTGACACATATATTCAAAATTTGCAGCCACCGATTTTTGCTGAAATAGCAGCTAAGTTTTCTTTACAGATTTTTAAGAATTATGGCCATCGATTTTAACTCTCTCCAATACTTTGTCCAAACTTTTGACTTTCTATTTTGGCACCGTTTTCTATTATACTTTTTGTCTGTTCTACTATATTTTTTTTTTCTTATTAATGTTTGGCATTAAATGCAAAGTTCATTTCCCTCATTACAAGAAAAATTAATTAATTTTCTTTGAAACTCAATTATTATGGTATCCAAATGGTTAGTAGGTTAAAGTAATAAAAATTTTTAAAAGGAATATACGGATGATGGCCTTATGGTGTTTTGATGAATGTAATCAAGAACATTAGTGGTGTTGAAGTTCTTGAGGAAGAAAATATGGGAAGTAGAATTTAAATTAATCTTTGAACTCTTAATTTGGAAATATGGAGAATATTCTGAGAATTATGTCCGAAAATAATGTAAGTGATCAAGATATTTGTGTTAAAGGTTTATATTATGCTAAATCGAATCTAGTATCTAGGATGTGAATTATGATGAAGTTGAGAATTCATGTATGAGTAATTGTTGGGAAAAATCTTCTTGAAATGATTGGATGAATTAAACAGGATTGATATAAGGTAAAATGAGGAGGTTTTGGATATGATAGAAGAAAGGATTGAAATTTTTGATAATGAATTTATTGGTGTTAATAAGAGGGTATAAAGTTTGTTAGACATGTGTAGTTGGTACATAAACATTATAAAAGGTTTCGTGAATTTATTGCTATGTATGTTTAACATATTGATTAAAGGATTTTAGGATAAAAATAAATGGTAGATTAAGATGATGATATTCATGGGATGATGTTGACATTTGAAAACCAAAAATGACTTGATAGAAGTTTGGAATAAGAAAAGACAGTTACCCAATATGAAGGTGAATATGTTCCTTTATGTGTGTGTGTTTCCTAATATCGACTTATAGATATATGCATATAAGCTTGAGGATATAAAGGAATGAGATACTCAATGGTTTAAGAGTTCCTTATATGTATATATATAATTTTTTGAGTACTTTGTATAAAGTGAAATTGATTAGAAAAGAAATACAAATAGTTCAATACAGCCCAAAAGTCCAAAAGGGACCATGAATGTTGAGCACTAGAAATTATCAGTTGGTGACCACATATTTTTGAAGGACTCACCAATGGAAGAGGTAATGAAGTTTAGAAAGAAGAAAGTACCTATCATATTTTTCTCATGTTATCGGATTTCAAGAAATTCAACTGAACATAAACTTGGCTTAATTATGAGGGAAAAAAATCGATGATTATTGTTGATTGATAAGTGAAGAACTTATGGATGAAACAAATTCCTATGGTTAAGTTTATATGACAAAATCACTCAAGTGAAGAAGCCACCTGAGAAGTACAAGATGGCATACAGATGAGATATCCAATTATTTAAGTAATAAGGTTGTTAACTCCGAATTATGTCTTGTTTTCATTCCCTATATATGGTAGGATGGGTTGAAATTCAGGGACCGAATTTCTTAAGGGGGGAAGAATGTAGTATCTTGTAACTTTTATTTTTAAATAATAATATTTTTCTATAAAAAAGTATATTTTAATTTGTTTAAAAATGATTATGTTCTGCTAAAAGTAAGTATACTTTTAATTAAAGTAATTATTGTTTTGCTTCCAATAATTATATTAGCCTTTAATAATTTTTTTTTCATTTTTAGAAATATTCTTTCTTTTATTATGTATAGAGAAATTTATTTTGTGATTTGTTTTATTAAGATTTTTATCAAGAAAAATCATGATTTAAGAGTTCAACTAAAGTTTTATGAGAATGTAAATTTTTAGAAATTTTTGAAATATTTTAGGATGAAAAACAGTATTTATATGAATATATATGAAATAAAATAAGAATAAATCTAAATATTTTATTATTAAATAATAATAATTAATATTATAAAAAAATAATAAAGAGGAAACGAGAATGCAGGAGACAGAATGCGAAACAGAGGAAGAAAATAAATAGTGTATGAATAGTCAATAGTACCTCCATATTTTCTCTCTAAATCTGAAGTGTCTACAGGCCTCTGATCTCAAAACCAATGGTACCAATGGATTCAAGACGGAGAGTACTATAATTTTTACCGAACAATTTCTCAAATCAGCCGTTGAATCGCCATAGATTGGAAGTAGAAAATCTCAAAAAAAGGTAAGTTCTGAAACTTCTATTTGGAGACTTCAAATTAGAAATCTGTCACCGTAGATGGATTCAGAAGTTAGATAAACATTAGAATATGAAATTTTTCAACTATCTGACAACTTTTTGTTCTTGGTAAATAGTATTTTTCGACGATGAATAGTATTTTTCGGTAGTGAATAATGTTTTCGGGCCATGAATAGTGACCAAGTTCTCGGAGACATTCCCTTGATTTTTGGACCCTCCGAACACGTTTTTGAAGTCTGTTTAGTCAAATGTGGATTGGAAAAGTACATTTTTGGGCTATCCAATCTTGAGCCCTTACCTTGTGAGTAGATGATTCTTTCTATGACTTGCCTTTACTCTTCTTGAACTTTAAACTGATAAATGAGTATGCTTACAAGTTATTTATACTTTTATATGTTCCTGAAATAGTTTAGAATCTTTGAAACGATTGCAATATGATATCTAGTTTAAGAAGAGTATGACTTTTGAAATGAGTTTTGAAACACATTGAACATGTGATTTTTAAATGTATTTTTCATTACATGACAAAGGATATATGTTATGCATATGATATTGATTTATACAGTGATATGTTTGCCTCGGATATGGGCATGTATACGTGATTCCCCTGATTGAGCAGTTTTGACAGAAGGAATATACTAAGAATGAAATGATGTATTATAATAGTACCTCTGATTTGATTAATATGGAACATATGAGATTATGGTTTTTATGGAGGAGTCCTATTGGAAACACTGTCTGCTAACAGCAAGTGATGTTAACCTTGGTGCACCTTGATTGCCTCAGCTAGCAGGGGGTGGTGCTAGCCTCATGTGAGGGCCAACACCCGAGAGATGATATATGAAGAAAAGTGGAATGCCTCCTCTATGGCCGAGATGCCAATTATATGAGATGTGATTTGCCTTCCCTTGTTGTGTGCTTGGGAAATACCCATATAGAGTCCCTTCGCATGTCCTCTTGAATGGTAGTAGAGCAAACCTCAGTGGGATGCTGAGTTTAGGCAAATCCTATACCACCAAAGTACGGAAGGGGTTAAACTCTAATATGGTGGTTCTGATATGGGATCCTCCAAATGTTTTCATAAAAAATATGTTGATGCATACCATGATTGTATTATCGTTTTTACAGCATTACTTATGAATTGAATATGAATTTGAACAGAGATTATTTGAAATGCGGGTCCCATATGGATGTACCTCTAAATTATGATTTTCAACGTGACAAGTTTTAAAATAAAGAGTACATCCATATGTTGACCTAAGAGGTTATAGAAGGTTTTATCTGCTCACTGAGTTGTAAAATTCACTACACGTGGTTGATATGTTTTTAAGATAAAGACCCAGAGTTTGGTCCTGCAGTTTCTTGATCGACTAGGTGTCGTACTTCTGTGGTGAGCCTAAATTATTTCTAGGTTCTCAATGTTTAAAATTGTAATATAATTATACTTTAGAGTTGCTCTGAATGCCATAGGCAAAATCTCTGCTTCTGCTGTACTTTGATGTTTATAAATTTGGTGTATATATGAAAATACATAACTGTAAAAGAGTGAATTATATATGTTATGAAAAATACATAATCGTAAAGTATGTGTTTCACATGCTCTAAAATTAAAGGCATGACAAAATCTTTCATCATTAATCACACTTTCTTATTTTGTTAATTGCGATTATTCTCTTTTACTTTGCTAATTTATTTCTAGAACTCAAACCTGCTTCATTCTGTCTCACAAAAGGTAATACTAGTTTCTATGGGATTGACCCTTACTCCCACTACTACAAATTAGTTTCGAGCTAAATAATTTATTATATTTGGTGTACTCGTTACAGTACCCACCAGGTAACTTCTCTTCCTTACATCATAGTCCCAAAACATACTTGTGCCACATGCAAAAGTTGAAAAAATACTAACTCATCATATCTTCTAACAGAACATCCCAAAGCTTTAAGAATTCTCTCTATTGCAGCAATAAATATCTTTGGGTCCTCCTAACTATCTGATTTAATAAAATTAGGTGGCATTAACTTCAGGAATTATGGTAATGTAACCTCAATCTTTGTAAACCGATATTTCCATTCAATTAGTTTCACATATTCCTAAGCTATAGGAGCACCCCTTGCCTATTGACAATCTATATCAACAATCATCTCAGCTATTCTATCATGTGGCTCTTGGTAAGGTACTACTCTTTCCACTAAAACTCTATCAGGAACACCACCCTAATAATCCATTCTTGGGGTTCTTGTACCTTGAGAACGTCCCATAACTCTTCCTCTAGGCCAAGCTCAACCATAGCCTATCTATTCCAAAATTGTAAATTGAGAAAATGCTTCAATTGAAGGTGCGCAATCTACAACCCTTCTAGCAACTACTCTAGTTCTTGGCGTCATCATATACTATACAAAACAAAACACCTTTTAGAATATCATAATATGTAACTTACCACATACTAGGGAATTAGTAAACTTGGAATGGAAAGAAAATTAACACCTAGAGTAAACATATCTCCGAATCATATCCATACTTAAGGTCCTACTAAAATATATGTTGCTTTAATAGCCATAGGGTAACCTAAGTATTTGATACCAACTTTTCATGCCCTTAATTTAAGGGAACACGATATACACATTGAGCAAATAAAACTTATCCAAAACATATTCCATACAATCCTTTAACATACTATATAGCAAATTTACTAAAAATCAAAGCATGGACTTAGAGGTTTCCTATATATAACCAAATATACAAGCATAGTTTCTTTGATAATATTATAGCAGAAGTAAGGATCCTACTTGTGGCACTCAAATCATACTCTAGAGTATAAAATACAGTACAAACTAAAACATATGAGCCCTTGAAGCAAAGTGGTCTTATTTGGAGGATAAGCAGTCTATCTATCTACTAAACTGTAAAAGGAAAACCAGACTCTGTATCCTTATCTAAAAAATATTGAAATATCATGTAGTGAGTTTGACAACTCAGTGAACAGATAAAACTTACTATAATCATACAATGCGAACATATAAATGTACTTCTGTATCAAACTTCTCTTTTTCAAGGTAAGGGAAAAATTATAAGTACATCCATAAATGACTGATCTTATTAATATTTTCATATTTGAATAATAACATGAAGCTCAAAAAGAAAGGCAATGCAACATTTGAACAAAATGAAAGTTTACTTCTCAAGTAGAACAATGCCATAC